>CM054945.1:10636924-10757925 GCA_029168755.2 Tillandsia fasciculata
TTGGGGTTGCCACCACGGGACCATGAGGCGTGCTCAAGCTTAGACTCAAAGAAAGTCTTCAAGAGAAAAGGATTAAGTTAACCAAACTTGACATTGAATATCACATAGATGATACATTAATGGTAGTTGGACATACATGATAGCAAACTTGACATTGGACACACATAAGTATACTACTCATTGTAGTTGGACATTATGATAGCATGATAGATTCATATCATCATCACCTTGTACATGAGCATAGAGGCATGATAGTATAGAGTACTTACTTTACTTCAGTTGTTTATTTTCTGCATTTCATTTCAGCAGTTTACTATCTTATGCCTCAGTTGACCTAGTGGTGTATTTCGCTTCTCTCGGCGGCTTACCCACTGGGAACTATTGTTTAATAGTTCTCACCCCATTTGGGATGTTGTTTTTCAGAGCCATCCGCAGCGGGAGGGGCTCGGGACCGTGGCAAGGGGTTATCGCATAGCTAGCTAATCCCCGTCGCACCACTCGAGGTGGTTACAGGACACCTTTTCTTTTGTTTTTGTAGAGGTGTTGGTGTATTTTGGCATAGAAACCACCCATGTATTTTGATAAGTTGTATTTAAGGGAACTACATGTGTATATTGGATTTTAACTTCTTGTATGATAGTTGTTATCTACTTTCCTCTTTTATGTATAGTTTAGTTGCTTTGTGCTCTGATTACTAGTAGGATGTGTATATTGCCTTCCTTCCGCTTGTTGTTGTAGACGCCTTGTGTGTACCGGGGGTACCTTGTGCACACGGCGGGTCTGTGCACGTGCCGGGTAGGCTTCCGCTGGGGCCTGGGGCGTGACAGATTATTTTGGTATCAGAGCCTAGGGTTAAGTCTTAGAGGACCTAGCAAACCTTAGGCTGGTTGGACTATAAGGATTAAGAACGTGAGAGACGGGGTCTTATATGATTACTTGGCGAAAGTAACCTGATTGGGTCAATACTATAACTTCATAAGAGTTGGAGTTGATCGAAGTGATTGCACCTTCTATTTCCTTGGAAGGTCTGGTTGGCGGCCGACAACCTGACATCGGGAAATAATTGTGGCATGCTTCATTTGCTTTCGCATGATTGGGATATGTTTTGAGTGGGGATGCGTTTCGCGTTGGTTATCCTAACCTACGCATTTTATGCCTGTTACAGTTTGTGATGCCTACGACTCGCTCCATGACGGCCGAGGAGGCCGATGCGGAGACATCCGCTACTTCCGGATCCAGTGAGGTCCGAGATTTGAGAGAGCAGCTGGCTATGCTAGCTGATGTAGTGGAGCGGCAGTCGGCTGCGGCGCGAGCAGGCTGAGGCTTCGCGTCGGCAGGATGCAAGGATGCAGAGATTGGAAGCTCTTTTGACCCAGCAGTTGGCGGCAAGGGGAGCTCAAGACCCTTCGCACCCACCAGTGCAACCACAGGAGCACATGGGTGGAGTGACCGATGCACTTCGACCTGAGGTGCCCGAGTCTTCACATCACACTCCGAGTGCTGGGCGCCGGGAAGAGGTTGTGATGTCACCGCCAGTTCAGACTCCACCGGCGAGGACGGTTTTACCGATGATGGTAGCAGGAGAAGAGCGGGACCGACTCATGGCTCGTTTGAGGGAATTCCGGGAATCCAAGCCTCGGACATATGATGGAGAGAAACCCGACTATTGGTTTTTGAGAAGTGGATTCTACACATGGAGAAACTTTTCCACGATACCTTCGTAGCGGAGGGAGACCGGTGTGGTTGGCAACACACCATCTTGAGGGCGATGCTTACCAGTGGTGGACGGACATTCGGGATGACCCCACGACCGATTTGGCAGCAATCACATGGCCGCGGTTCAAGAAGATGCTTGCAATGAAGTATTTTCCGGCAAGCGCAAAAAGGCAAATGGAAAGAGATCTCCGCAACTTGAGGCAAGGAGACAAAACCGTGGCGGAGTACGAGAGGGAATTTACTCGACTACTTAACTGTATTCCGCACGTTGTGAGGGACGACGAGGACAAGGCCCGTATGTTCGAGAACGGCCTTAGACCGTCCATTTTCAGATTGGTTCAGACCCTAAACCTCCAAACCTACCGGGAGGTTGTAGACCGTGCCTTGATAGTGGAGAAAGGCGCGGAGATTGCTAAGGAAGAGAGAGAAGCTCTTGATAGAACGCGAGGCAAGAGGTCGGCGACCGAGGGCGCAAGTCATAAGCCCTATTCGAAGAAACCGCCGAAGCACCCGAGGAGCCAGTCTGGAGGACGCGGCTCATCTTCACACCGGGGAGGACCTGACCGTCGGCGGCCCCCGCGTTGCGTGATTTGTGGTGGACCCCATGTGCCGCCGCAATGCCCGCAGCGTGGAGGCAAGTGCTATCTTTGTGGCCAGGAGGGCCACTTTCGATCAGAGTGCCCGCGAGGCTCGACACCGACACCTTCATCAGCATCGGCACCAGTTATTCAAGGACAGGTGACCCCGCCCACCTACTCTCAGTCAGGGCGACCACCGGCGTCGCGACAGTACGAGGGGCCACGGCAGGCTCCGAGCGGGGCATGTATGCGGCCCAAACTGAGGAGGCTTCAGCGGCAGAGGACGTCGTTGCAGGTATTATCTTGATTCATAGCATTCGAGTTCGAGCTTTATTTGACACTGGTGCATCTCATTCATTCATTGACCGGCTGTTTGCCGAGTTGCATGGCATTGAGTTAGTTCCTACCTTGCATCCGGGACGAGTCTTAGTTCCCGATCATACTTTGGAGATTCGGGAGTTTTCCCCTAGTTGTCCTATTAGGATTGGGGATTGGATTTTGCCGGCAGATTTGTTGGCCCTCCATCGACTTGGAGAATTCGATGTGGTATTGGGCATGGATTGGCTCACAAGATATCATGCTACCATTGATTGTGAGAATCGACTCGTGAAGTTTCGAGAACCGGGACAAGAGGAAATTGTGTTCAGAGGCTGCAAAAGTTCACTGTTTGCGATGACTATCTCTTCCACCAGAGCAAAACAATTGATTAGGAGTGGATGTGTCGCCTACTTGGCTACTGTTGTGGATAGTAGCAGTGAGACTCCGAGAGTAGAGGATATCCCAGTTGTGCGAGAGTTTACTGATGTGTTCCCGGCAGAGCTACCGGGGATGCCTCCGGATAGAGAGATCGAGTTTGTGGTGGATCTGATCCCTGGAACTACCCCAATCTCGAAAGCACCATATAGGATGGCACCGGCAGAGTTAAAAGAGCTCAAGGCACAGCTTCAAGACTTGTTGGAAAAAGGCTTCATCCGACCGAGCGTTTCACCTTGGGGAGCACCAGTTTTGTTCGTCAAGAAAAAGGATGGATCGCTTCGCCTTTGCGTGGACTATCGCGAGCTTAACAAGGTCACAATTAAGAATAAGTATCCATTGCCGAGGATTGATGATTTGTTTGATCAACTCCAAGGATCAAGAGTGTATTCGAAGATTGACCTTCAGTCTGGATATCACCAACTCAAGATCAAGCCCGAGGATGTTCCTAGGACGGCTTTTAGGACACGGTATGGACACTATGAGTTTACTGTTATGCCGTTTGGGCTCACTAATGCCCCGGCAGCTTTTATGGATTTGATGAACCGTGTCTTCAAGCCCTTTTTGGATAGATTCGTCGTGGTGTTCATCGACGACATTTTGGTGTACTCTCGAAGTGATGAAGAACATGAGGATCACTTGCGGCAAGTATTGCAATTACTTCGAGAGAAAGAGCTCTACGCCAAGCTGAAGAAATGTGAGTTTTGGCTACGAGAGGTAGCGTTCTTGGGTCATGTAATATCAGATAAAGGAATAGCTGTGGACCCCAAGAAAATTGAGGCAATCAAGGATTGGCCCAGACCGACGAACATCACCGAGATCCGGAGCTTCATCGGTCTAGCCGGCTACTATCGGCGTTTTGTTGAGGGATTCGCAAGGTTATCTACTCCCCTCACGCGACTAACACATAAAGGCACCAAGTTTATTTGGAATGATGCGTGCGAGGGAAGCTTCAGGGAATTGAAGGAACGGTTGACGACCGCCCCGATCTTGGCTTTGCCTACTGCAGGAGCGGGATACGTGATCTACAGTGATGCTTCCTTGAGTGGGTTAGGGTGTGTTTTGATGCAAAACGAGAAGGTTATTGCTTATGCCTCTCGTCAATTAAAGGACTACGAGAAAAACTATCCCACTCATGATTTGGAGTTAGCCGCCGTGGTATTTGCATTGAAGCTGTGGCGACACTATTTATATGGTGAACATTGTGAGGTATACACTGATCATAAGAGCCTAAAGTACCTCTTTACTCAGAAGGAGTTGAATCTTAGGCAGCGCAGATGGTTGGAGCTGCTTAAGGATTATGATTTGACTATTCTCTACCATCCTGGGAAAGCAAATGTAGTGGCAGATGCTCTAAGTCGCAAATCGATGGAAAACTTAGCGATGATGATCACTTACCAACAACCATTACTTCAAGATATGAGACGGTTGGAGTTGGAAGTTGTGGCACCCGAGACACCCATGAGATTGATGGCATTGGTGTTACAACCGACTCTTATGGAAAGGATCAAGATGAAACAAGTCCAAGATCCTAGTTTGGAAAAGATTCGGGCTACACTTGTGGATGGCCGAGCCGGTGAGTTTCATGTGGATGATCATGGCATACTTCGTTTTCGAAGTCGACTTTGTGTACCGGCGGATTTGGAGATCAAAGAAGAGATCCTGAAGGAAGCGCACCGAGCACCTTATTCTCTTCACCCAGGTGGCACCAAAATGTACAAGGACTTAAGGTTACTTTATTGGTGGCCCGGCATGAAGAAAGATGTTGGGAAATTTGTGGCTCAATGCTTGACATGTCAACAAGTGAAAGCCGAGCACCGACTTCCCGCAGGCAAGTTGCAGAGTTTACCCATTCCCGTGTGGAAGTGGGAGAGGATCACCATGGATTTTGTTGTTGGATTGCCTCGCTCTCAGGCTGGGCATGATGCTATTTGGGTGATCGTGGATAGGTTAACCAAATCTGCTCATTTTATCCCTATCCATACTACTTGGTCTAGAGAGAAGCTTGCACAAAAGTACCTTGATGAGATTGTGCGATTGCATGGAGTGCCTGTTTCTATAGTTTCCGATCGAGATCCAAGATTTGCATCTCATTTTTGGAGGAGCCTTCACGAGGCCCTAGGCACGCAGTTGGATTTCAGTACAGCTTTCCACCCCCAGAGTGATGGGCAGTCTGAGCGAACCATACAAATCTTGGAGGACATGCTCAGAGCATGTGTTTTGGATTATCAAAGTGGTTGGCATCAATATCTACCGATGGCCGAGTTTGCCTATAACAATAGTTATCAAGCAAGTATCAAGATGGCGCCATTCGAGGCTCTTTATGGAGAAAGTGCCGATCACCTCTTCATTGGAGCGAGGTGGGAGAACGATTGATTTTAGGCCCCGATGTACTTCAAGAGGCCGAAGACAAGGTTCGACTAGCTCGGGAACGTTTGATTTCAGCTCAAAGTCGACAAAAGAGTTACGCGGATAAGCGTCGGCGCGATTTGGAATTTCAAGTTGGAGACCATGTCTTCCTAAAAGTATCGCCGACTAGAGGAGTCAAGAGATTTGGCATCCGAGGGAAGCTAAGTCCCCGATTTATTGGACCTTTTGAGATTTTGGAGCGTATCGGCCCGGTGGCTTATCGGCTTGCTCTACCGCCTAACCTATCGGGAGTGCACAATGTGTTCCATGTATCGACGCTCCGGAAGTATGTTTTTGATCCATCTCATGTGGTGGACTTCGCCCCGTTGGAACTACACGAGGACTTGAGCTTTGAGGAGCAACCGGTGAAGATTTTGGCTCGTGAGGTGAAGAAACTTCGGAATCGCGAGATACCTTATGTGAAGGTACTTTGGAGCAATCACGAGGATCGCGAGGCTACATGGGAACTGGAGAGCGCGCTGCAGGAGCGTTTCCCTCATCTTTTTCAGCTGGAGACTTGAGGTACTTCACTTCTAGTTTCGCGGACGAAACTCCTTTTTAGGAGGGGTGAATGTAGTACACTGAACTTTATCAAATTGCGAAGTTCGAGTGTGTGGAGGGTTGAATGATACCCTTAGAATGTTTTTGTAAGCTTCCGGAAGGTTCTAGAAGGTTTCCGGAGAGTTTGGGCGCAAATCGGAAATTTTCGAAAATTTTGAAATTTTGGGGTTTTTGGCTTCGGGATCCGGATCGGATAGGGGCGATCCGGATCGTCCGCGCGAAACTGGAAATTCCACGTTCGGGATCCGGATCGGATAGGGGCGATCCGGATCGTCCGCGCGAAACTGGAGATTCCACGTTCGGGATCCGGATCGGATTGGGGGCAGTCCGGATCGTGCGGGTCTGGACAGCACAGTAAGAAATGCAATAACATTTCTTGCAGGGGTCTTTTAGGATTTTGTTACATTAGGGTTTTTAATCCCCTTCACTCCTCTTTTCCTCTCATTTGGAGAGAGTAAGAGAAAGTGTTAGAGAGAGAGAGAGGGAGAGAAAATCTTGGATTTCCTTCTCCAACACATCTCTCTACTTGGATTCTTCTTCAACCTCCTCTTCTCCACCATTGAAGCTTGCTACAAGAGCTTGGAGGAAGGCTTGAACTTGAAGAAGAAGGAAGTTTGGAGCTCTTGTGCCTATCCTTTGCTTTTCCAAGGTGGGATTTGAGCTAAAAGAGGTTTGGAACACTTCTTTTTCCTTTCTTTTGGGATTTTTGAAGGAAAAACCTAGGTTTTGGAAAACTAGGGTTTATTTTGGGGCTTTTTGATTTATAGCTTTTGGGGTGGAATTGATGGGTGTAGAACACTCTTGTAGGTTGGTTTTGAAGCTTTTCTTGTTTGGATTTCAAGATTTAGCAAGATTTCTCAACCTAAGGTATTTTCCACCTATTTTCCTTATGATTTTAAGGGATTTTGTGATTAGGGTTTTGTGATGTTTTAACCCTTTGGAAACTTCTCTTAGGGCATAAGAGGAAGTGTGGGCTTCTTGGTTGGGATCCTTCACAAGGATTTGGCAACTATCCGGTGGGTCTGACCTCACCGAAATGGGTGAACTCCCCCTATGTCTTCTATAGACTTTTAGGGCATCATTGTTATATTAAACATGCATCGTTTGATTTATCATGATTTATGATCATGCATTTGAACCCCTTCATGTGTAGAAAATTTCATACTCTATGTAGTAGAGGTAAACATTGTAGGTGCATGGGCACTTTGAGGGGGGATTGAATAGGAATTTTCGTGAACTTAAGCTTTTGGATATGAATAGAGAATAACTATACATGTTATAGAATTATTGAGATATGTTATGCATATGATCATGAAGAAAATGGACATTATGACATTAGTGCCATCTAGTGTAGTGAGATACAAGTAGAAAACTTCTAAACTTGTACAATCAAGATGAAATAGTTAGATTCCATGTTTGAGACATGAGGATAACTTGTAAATGTTTTACTCTTTCATTATGCAAAATAATGTTAATATTGTACATGAAACATTGACACTTGAGATACTATACCCCGACCTAAAGGTCGATGATGCTTTTCCGTGTTTTAGACACGATGACTTGCTATTCCGTGTTTTAGACACGATGATCGAGACTTGCTTGCTTGCCGTTTGTGCTCATTCGCACATGCTTGGTAGGGTCGCTCCCTCCAAGCCGGCACTCCGGAGTTGGCCATTTGCGACATTATGATCGCCGTGCGGGATTGGGTGCCGATTGGGACGCCGTTGGATTGGCATAGCTCCTTGGGGGGTGCCACCACGGGACCATGAGGCGTGGCTCAAGCTTAGACTCAAAGAAAGTCTTCAAGAGAAAAGGATTAAGTTAACCAAACTTAACATTGAATATCACATAGATGATACATTAATGGTAGTTGGACATACATGATAGCAAACTTGACATTGGACACCACATAAGTAATACTACTCATTGTAGTTGGACATTATGATAGCATGATAGATTCATATCATCATCACCTTGTACATGAGCATAGAGGCATGATAGTAGTAGAGTACTTTACTTTACTTCAGTTGTTTATTTTCTGCATTTCATTTCAGCAGTTTACTATCTTATGCCTCAGTTGACCTAGTGGTGTATTTCGCTTCTCTCGGCGGCTTACCCACTGGGAACTATTGTTTAATAGTTCTCACCCCATTTGGGATGTTGTTTTCAGAGCCATCCGCAGCGGGAGGGGCTCGGGACCGTGGCAAGGGGTTATCGCATAGCTAGCTAATCCCCGTCGCACCACTCGAGGTGGTTACAGGACACCTTTTCTTTTGTTTTTGTTAGAGAGGTGTTGGTGTATTTTGGCATAGAAACCACCCATGTATTTTGATAAGTTGTATTTAAGGGAACTACATGTGTATTTTGGATTTTAACTTCTTGTATGATAGTTGTTATCTACTTTCCTCTTTATGTATAGTTTAGTTGTGTTGTGCTCTGATTACTAGTAGGATGTGTTTATTGCCTTCCTTCCGCTTGTTGTTGTAGACGCCTTGTGTGTACCGGGGGTACCTTGTGCACACGGCGGGTCTGTGCACGTGCCGGGTAGGCTTCCGCTGGGGCCTGGGGCGTGACAGTGGCAGCCACGGACGCCCTACGTAAGTCCCTTCCTGTTGAGGATGTGCGCAGTAGGTAGGCGCAGGTTTGACTGGCCCTATGCGGCAGTCAGTGTAATTGGGTGACTGTACTGTGTGAGTTAGTAGATGCATCATGTTTCCATCTGTTTCCATCTCTTGAGCATCTAGATAGAGGCATAGTAGCTGTAGAGTTACTTTTCAGCCTTTCATTTCTGTATTTTATTGTTACTTTATGCCTCTAGTAGACTTAGTGGGCAGACCGTCGGCTTGTTGGCGGCACCCACTGAGAACTACTTGGGACGTAGTTCTCACACCCGTCGTGGTGTCTTTTCCACAGGGACTTCTACTCCTGTTCCAGTTGCTCCTGTTGCTGCTTCTTCTGATCGAGGTAAGGGAGTCGCGAGCTAGATCCCTACCAGTCGTCGCCCTGAGAGTAGATGTACCCTTATTACTTTTGAGAGTTCATGTTGAGAGAACTTTGTAGTGAGTGTAGAGTTGTATTTATTTTACTGCTCGAGAGATTTTTGTATTTTGGTGAGATCTTGGTTTGTATATAGTTTTATTTATTTCTAGCAGTTTTACTTTCAGCACTGATATCTGTATAGATAGTTGATTTTTGCAGGTTAGTCGCTTCGTCTATACGGGGCTTCCCGTATGGGCGGCGGATCTGTTGGCGAGCCCGGGTCGCAGTTTCGACGCCGGGCGTGACACTGGGAGTTTATTGTACCTTATTCGCTTGTATCATATTTCCAGTCTGGATATTATGTAGTTTCTTTTTAGTTCGGCTCTGTATTATGCTCTTTTATTGTATTCTTACATCTAAGCAGTTACCGCGCTTCGTGTACATGAAAATTCCGTGTGACGCGGATCTGTTGGCGAGCTCGGGTTCTGGTTTACACCCGGGGTGTGATAGATTAGGTTGGTATCAGCTTAGGGATAGGTCAGTTGGGCCTAGTTTCTGGCCGTGGGCGTTTGATCGACGAGGACCTGGTGGATCTCAGAGGCAACCGCAGCAGCAGTCTCGGCAGTCTTGGCATCAGATAGGTGCGTTTTCTGTGGGGGGCAGCATCTATCAGATACCTGTGGCTTGAGGGGGGGTCGATGCTTCCGATGTGGACAGTCGAGCCACATTCGAGCTACATGCCCCCTGCCGACTTCCTCGACACCATCTTCAGCCTTGGCTCCTACCGTATTCCCAGAGGGTCCCAGCCGCGACGGCAGGGCCGCAGCAGCAGCGGCCGCGTAAAGGCAGTCCCCGTAGGCGGACAGTGTATCTTTGCGGGGGCTAGCCTTCTGCTGGTACTTGTGAGCAGAGGTGGGTCGCTGTTACAAGTGTGGACAGCTTGGGCATATTCGAGCTACGTGCCCCACGCGGATAGCTGCAGCACCTACTTTAGCTTTCGTTCCTACTTCCGACTGCAACCGGGAGCTTACCGACAGATCTCCAGGCAAGACCGAGCTTCGTCTCCCCGCCCATCTGGTGAGAGACAGCCGTTGTCGAGCGGCCGGTTTTGTTTAGCACCGACGGAGGATTCTGCTATAGCTGGCTGTGTGGTGGCAGTATGATTTATTTCTGGCATTAGGGTTGCACTTTATTTGATACCGGTGCATCACATTCTTTTATTAGGCGATCTTTGCATCATTACATGGATTAAGGAAGGCTCGTTCCACGTGCATTAGAGTCATATTCCTGATCATACTTTGCATGTAGTGGAGTGTGTTGGTCCTGCTGAGTGCAGATTGAGTCCTGGATTATGCCAGCGGACCTGATGGTCTTGAGACAGCTTGTAGAGTCCTGGCGTTCCCTTGCCCTTGTATACCCCCTTTTTATTTTGACGGGACTAGTAGGGAAGACTTTTCACCGCTTTCTGCAATGGACTGACCGGGGCCGCTAGTATTTTTCTGCGATTGAGCTCGAAGAACGGAGGGTGGCAAAGCGAACGAATTCGGATTCCGATTCACGGATCTCCCGGGACGGGGGTCAAAGCGGTTGCATTGGGTAGTGCATCAGAATCCGTGCTAAGTGGCGGGCACGCTTTTCGAGGCGATCAGACCTTTCACCTTTTTATGTCAGTGGCTTATTTTTATCTTTTGGGCGGTACCTCGACCTTACGGTTTCCGTGTTGAGTCCTAATTAAATAGTTCTTTTTTTTCAGTTGATTAAGGAGGGGTTGGAATTCGAGAATTTCTGGGCAGACCGTCGGGGCGCGCGGGTATTTTTAGGTGGTAGAGCTCGCAAAACGGTGAACGGTGGCGCGATCGGATTTGAATTCCGACTCCGG
Source organism: Tillandsia fasciculata (assembly GCA_029168755.2). Taxonomy (NCBI): domain Eukaryota; kingdom Viridiplantae; phylum Streptophyta; class Magnoliopsida; order Poales; family Bromeliaceae; genus Tillandsia; species Tillandsia fasciculata. The sequence continues at coordinate 10,647,800 of CM054945.1, forward strand.
GATCTCCCGGAATTTAATTTTGAAGTTTGGACCCCTTTTAGGCGTTCCGGGATCCGTGTGAGCGATTGGCACGCTCTACGAGACAACCGTAGCCATCGGTTTTTGTTCCGGTTATTTTTTAGGGTTTTCTTAAAACCGGGGGCCGTAGGGTTTCTTTTCTCTTGACGGCTAGGGTTTAAGGCGGTGAAAAAGGGGAACCCCAATTCATATTTCCTCTCTTTTCAATCGTGGGCATGAGGAACCGAGGCGACGAAAGCGAAGGGAAAAGAAGGAACTGCCGGAACCGATCGGGCGACGACGGCCGATCCTCCTTCCTCCTCCCCCGTCGGCGGAATCAAGGTGAGAGGTTCAAGTTTTCCTTTTGATCTGTCCGTTTTGGGGGTTTCGGTTGATGTCGCGGCAATACGGGTTGCTGAACGGGAGGCCGCCGCCGCCGTGGTTAAACGGGAGGCCGCCGCCGCCGTCATCGTGTTGGCGGGGTCGTCGCCGGTGTCGCACGGGAGCGAAAACGGAGAGAAAACGCGAAAAGGGGGGCGTTACTGTTCATCCCGTACGGCTCCCTCAGCCGCGGTCCACCGGCCGATCGTGCACCCGGCGCACGGCTCGGCCACCTGCGGGCGTGAACCCGGCGCACAGCTGCGTGCGCCAGACCGGGCCGCAAGTGCGCGGTCCACACGCCGGGCGTGCACCCGGCGCACGCCCCGCGGCCCGGGGGCGCAGACCCGGTGCACGGGTGCGTGCGCCGGCCCAGCCCGCAAGCGCGGTCCACCGCACAGGGTGCGCCCGGTGCTGCGCCGCGGCCGGGAAGTGATGAACCCGGCGCGCGCCTTTTGCCTGTGCGCGGCCCGGCCCAGGATGGGGCGGTCCACCGCACAGTGTGCGCCCGGTCTGTGAGGGCCGCCACCCTTGGCCGCAGACCCGGTCCACGCCTGGACCGTGCACCAGCCTTCAGCTTTTGAGCCCAGAAACTCCGTTTTTGGCCCGTTTCGTCCCGTTTTTGAGTGTTTTTGACCGCGACGACGTGTTTAACAGTATTTTTTCACTGTAGCTGTTCCGGGCACAAGGTGGGAGTGTCTTAGCTGGAGTTTCTACGCATCTTCTTTTACGTATTTCAGGTGGGTACCCCTTAGAACCCCTTTGTACATATTCTTGTTACTATTATGTTTCATTGTCCTCATATTTGTGGTGACTGAGGGTCACGGTGCACGAGGATACATCCCGTGGTGGGGAATTTTTCCGGTGGTTGATTTACGGTATTGTGGGAAAGGTGTAAGAGTAAGTAGTGGCATCATTTTAATATTGTTAACTCCCGTTATTATTTATCACATGCTCTTATCGACGTTTTAGCAACCAAGTGTCGCGGTGCCCTATATTATGTATATGTATGTGGGTTTTATTGTGGTGTCTAGCGCCGGCCTCCGGCAGTCTTTTACTCTTGATATTACATGTTATCGTTTTACCTTTGATATTACATGTTATTGTTTCACTCTTGATATTACATGTTACTGTTCTACTCCTGATTATACATGTTAGAGGGGCACTTTAGATTTCACATGTCACCATTTTACTCTTAGTTACTAATCATGTTGCTACCGGGATAGCGGTTATAGTTTGCTCTTGATTATATATTATGATGCTAACATGATTGTGGTTATGGTTACTTTGCTCGAGGCTGCAGCACGCGCACCCGCGGTTTGGCCACCGCTAAGGGTGCGCTTTTCCGGAAAAGTGGTCTATGACCCGTGTATACCCACGAGGTGACGTAGTGGGGCCCCTTATTAGTTGTGGGGTTTGAGGCGCCGAGGTGCGAGCGGTGCGACCCGTCGGTTTAGTTGTCCGACGTGGTCGGGTTTTTGCAGGTACGGTGCGACCCGTCGGTTTAGTTGTCCGACGTGGTCGGGTTTGTTACAGGTACGGTACGGCCCGTCGGTTTAGTTGTCCGACGGGGCCAGGTATTACAGGTACGGTACGGCCCGCCGGTTTAGTTGTCCGACGGGGCCAGGTATTACAGGTACGGTACGGCCCGCCGGTTTAGTTGTCCGACGGGGCCGGGTATTGCAGGATACAGGGGCACAGGTTATCTCTCCACGCTTGGGAGGGTGGTTACTCCGGTTTGCTTTACGGTTTGATTTACTACTTTTCCTGCTCTATTGTTATTATTCGTCACTGACTTCCCATATCGTGACAGGGTCCAGACGGGGGGAGCGGTAGGCGACGGTGAGGACGGGGCAGGAGCTTCTGGGTCGCTGGGGACCCTGGACTGTATTTCCTCTTTCATTTTTACATTTCATTTACGTTTGTAGTTATTTGTGAGGTTCTCGATACCCTCGTGGGGTCGGTGTGGATGTCGGCATGGTTTACCTTTGGTTCTCTTCTTAAGCATTTATTTTTCCTCTGTTCCTGTTGGCCGTTTGAAAAAAAAAAGAAAAACAAAACCAAAGAAAAGACTGCGAAAACCGTTTTTAAAATTTAAGTGTCGTGTGGGCACCGATTTCAAAACCCTGTGGATTTTATGGATTGCGAAAATGAATTTCAAAACCCGAGTGTCGTGTGGGCACTGTTTTCAAACCCTGTGGATTTATGCTGTTTTCGAAATGCGTTTCAAAATCTGAGTGCCGGGTAGGCGCTTTTTCAACGACTGTGGATTTATCCTTTCAAACTGATCGGCCGTGCATTTTAATAAATTATGGTACCTAGTTGTGTGTTAGTGACTGTTGTGATTGAATGGTTGGTTGTGTTGGAACTTGTACTAAACGCTACGCCGTGCATATACAGAGGAGACTCTGTCCGTTTGCAGAGAGATTCTGTATATGCGGCGGGTCTGGGCATGCGCCGGGGAATAAAGGTTTTCTTTTATCAAAAAAAAAAAAAAAAAAAAAGTTTCTTATACGTCAAATGTTCGACTTCTGTGAACCGTTTCCGCTAAAACGAACCCCCGGGGCGTGACAGATTAAGATGGTATCAGAGAGGTTCTTTCAATCACAACAGTTAATGCCGACATCCGTGGGGATACCTCACTTGCCTACAGGTGAATGAAATGGGTAGGGCATAGGAAGGTAGAACGCGAGTGATCGAGGGGGGGAAGAGTCCGAGTCCTTTTCTCTCGCTAGGTGGTTCGTTGTTTTGTAAGTGAAGTCTAGGGCTGACTCTTGTTGTGTGTGTACAGATATGGCCCATACCAGAGCATCGGCTGGGGACGCGGAGGCAGATACGACGACGTCGACGGCCGCGGAAAACTAGCTCCTGCGGCAATAAATGCGAGAGTGCGGGGACTATCGAGTTCTTTTCTCGATATGGCTCGGGCGGTAGCACATCCCACCTGTGGTTGTTGGTTTGTTGGCCGTCTGCCGGCCATGGGTAACCGGATAGCTGTTTGTCTAAACTTGTACCTTCTGGGTTTCCTGGTGTTAAGTTACAGCGGGTGGTCGGTCGATCCCTTTTGCACCATGGGCAAGGTACTGGTGGGAATGAGGATTCCTCCCCTATGATCGTTACCCATAGTTCGGCTTTTCACCGTAACCACTGCGATTGGTTGTAGAGATCGTCATGTTGGGTTCACGGGTGGCTCCTTTTAGTGGGGTTGTGGTGGTAAAGCTTCGGGTTGGGCTTCTGTTTTCTGCACAAGTGCGTCGGTTCGGTTGTCCTGCTGGTGGGTTGGCGTGTGATTCTTCGAGTGCGTTTGGTGAACCTAGGCAATTTTCGACACGGTTCTTCTCGCCGTTTTCGTTGCTTGTCTTCTTCCGACCCTTAGATTTCAGATGGATAGTCTTCAGTACCTGGAGGTCTTTACTGAATGGACCTAGAGCTTAGCTTTTCTTCAAGTTGGGAGTGTCAGTGTTGGCCTAGAAGTTACCGTTTGATTAGATGCCCGGTGCTTGGTGGGGCAACGGTTGGGACCGAGAGCTAGTGGCGTTTTGGAGCGTCGCACCCCGTCGGTGCCAGGACGGAAGTAGGACATTACCTTGTTGGTTTTGTCGCCAGCTTTCTATGACTAACGCGTAGCCTTGAGGCTTGGTTGGGAGCGTTGTGGAGCTGGTGTGAGTCAGGGGGGGAGGGATCTAGCGACTACTCGGAGTTTTAGTACTGGTCACCTCCGGTTAGGAGGCCCTGTACGCAGCCCTTTCTGTAGGGTAGACCTTGTGGTAGGTCTTAGAGCTGAAACCTAACGTTAGTCTTGACCGTCGCCTCGGTAGGATGGATAGTCGGAACGAGTGGTCCGTGTGGGTGACAGGGGAGTTCGTTGTTTTTGGGAGAAAACTTCGGATAGTTAATAACCCGGCTATAGCATTTTGGATGGTAGCAAGATCCAAGAGGAACATGAGAGTTAAGCGTGCTAGAGCTAAAGTAGTTCTAGGATGGGTGACCCCCTGGGAAGTGGGGCGTCACAGCCTATTTTGTTGGCACCTCTTGGAGCCTTGTGAGGGTGTTAGTGTGGTTAGTTTTTCTTGACGTCGGGTTAGTTGTTTTAGATCTTAAATGGTTCATCAGACCGAGTGTGTCATCTTGGGGCACACCCGGGCTCTTCGTGCGAAAGAAGAACAGAAGCCTGCATCTGCGCGTTGACTACAGGGAGATAAGCAAGGTTACAGTGAAGGACAAGCCCAGGGTTGATGACCTCTTCAATCAACCGCAAGGAGCACTGGCGGATTATTCTCCGGAACCTCAGGGACGAGCCGGTTGCTAAGTTGAAGAAATATGAGTTCTGACTTTGCGAAGTGGACTTTTTGGGGCACATTGTGTCAGCGACGGGAATCGCAGGGAATGTGAGCGGAACTGCCCGACATGCGATCCGGAACTGGCTGCAGTTTCAAAAACTTTGGAGACACCACCTTTTGGAATTCATTGTGATGTGTTTTCGGATCGCCAGAGCCTTAAGCTTTGCTCACCGAGAGGGATTTGATTTTGCGGCAGAGGTGTTGGTTGGAGTTGCTGAAGGATTCGGCATGTCCACTCAGCATCACCCCGGGAAAGGCAAGAGTAGCAGCGGATGTTTTGAGCATGAAGGGTCAAATCGAGGGGGGAAACCGATGAGCACGAGCACTCAGCAGGACCGGTGTTGTCGCGCGACTTTTGTCCTTGATGGTCAAGCCAACCCTCTTAGAGAAACCCTAGAAGGTTAGAAAATGGGTGCGCGGATACAGTTTATTCGAGACAAGACCCCCGGACCACACGAGCGACTTTTCGGCGAGTGCGAACGACACAGTACGTTTCGAGGGCGAGATTGCGTGCCCGAGCTGCCAGAGTTGAAGAAAGAGATACTATCAGAGGCGCACTGCGCTCCCTATGCGGCGCATCCAGGTGACACGAAGATGTACAAGGACCTCAAGCAAAATTTTTGGTGGACTAAACCAAAGGGGGATGTAACACTGTTCACTGCCCACTGTCTAGATGGTTAACAAGTAAAGTTCGAACTTCAGCGCCCAGCAGGGAAAACTACAATCTCTACCGGTACCAGGATGGAAATGGGAGCAAATCAGCATGGAATTCGTCATGGGTTTTCTGCGTCGCATCAAGAGCACGATGCAGTGTGAGTCACAGTGGATCGACGGACGAAATCGACTCTCCTTCCACCCACCCGTACGACGTGGACTAGAGACACTCGGCTGGTGTCGAGCCTTTGGCAAAGTCTACAATGAGACCTAGAGACTAAACCACACTTCAGCACGGCGTCTCACCCCCAGACCGGCGGACAGCCCGAGCGAGTGAACCGGATTCTCGAAGATGTGCTCTGAACCCGCGTACTTGATTTTGGGTGACGGATGGTCACTGCTTTTGACCTCAGAGGGGACCTGAGCTTCGACGGAACACTGGTGCGGACCTTAGCACGAGAGGACAGAAAGGACTGCGCAACCGGACGATTCCCTATGGAAAGGTGCTGTGGAGCAACCAAGAAGAACGTGAAGCGACTTAGAAATAGGAGTCAAAGATGGAGGAGTGCTACACAGTTTTATGCGTTGCGGACCAGGATTAAGTTTCGAGGACGAAACTTTGTTTTAGTGGTGAGTGATGTAGAGTCCTGGCGTTCCCTTGCCCTTGTATACCCCCTTTTTATTTTGACGGGACTAGTAGGGAAGACTTTTCACCGCTTTCTGCAATGGACTGACCGGGGCCGCTAGTATTTTTCTGCGATTGAGCTCGAAGAACGGAGGGTGGCAAAGCGAACGAATTCGGATTCCGATTTACGGATCTCCCGGGACGGGGGTCAAAGCGGTTGCATTGGGTAGTGCATCAGAATCCGTGCTAAGTGGCGGGCACGCTTTTCGAGGCGATCAGACCTTTCACCTTTTTATGTCAGTGGCTTATTTTTATCTTTTGGGCGGTACCTCGACCTTACGGTTTCCGTGTTGAGTCCTAATTAAATAGTTCTTTTTTTTTCAGTTGATTAAGGAGGGGTTGGAATTCGAGAATTTCTGGGCAGACCGTCGGGGCGCGCGGGTATTTTTAGGTGGTAGAGCTCGCAAAACGGTGAACGGTGGCGCGATCGGATTTGAATTCCGACTCCGGGATCTCCCGGAATTTAATTTTGAAGTTTGGACCCCTTTTAGGCGTTCCGGGATCCGTGTGAGCGATTGGCACGCTCTACGAGACAACCGTAGCCATCGGTTTTTGTTCCGGTTATTTTTTAGGGTTTTCTTAAAACCGGGGGCCGTAGGGTTTCTTTTCTCTTGACGGCTAGGGTTTAAGGCGGTGAAAAAGGGGAACCCCAATTCATATTTCCTCTCTTTTCAATCGTGGGCATGAGGAACCGAGGCGACGAAAGCGAAGGGAAAAGAAGGAACTGCCGGAACCGATCGGGCGACGACGGCCGATCCTCCTTCCTCCTCCCCCGTCGGCGGAATCAAGGTGAGAGGTTCAAGTTTTCCTTTTGATCTGTCCGTTTTGGGGGTTTCGGTTGATGTCGCGGCAATACGGGTTGCTGAACGGGAGGCCGCCGCCGCCGTGGTTAAACGGGAGGCCGCCGCCGCCGTCATCGTGTTGGCGGGGTCGTCGCCGGTGTCGCACGGGAGCGAAAACGGAGAGAAAACGCGAAAAGGGGGGCGTTACTGTTCATCCCGTACGGCTCCCTCAGCCGCGGTCCACCGGCCGATCGTGCACCCGGCGCACGGCTCGGCCACCTGCGGGCGTGAACCCGGCGCACAGCTGCGTGCGCCAGACCGGGCCGCAAGTGCGCGGTCCACACGCCGGGCGTGCACCCGGCGCACGCCCCGCGGCCCGGGGGCGCAGACCCGGTGCACGGGTGCGTGCGCCGGCCCAGCCCGCAAGCGCGGTCCACCGCACAGGGTGCGCCCGGTGCTGCGCCGCGGCCGGGAAGTGATGAACCCGGCGCGCGCCTTTTGCCTGTGCGCGGCCCGGCCCAGGATGGGGCGGTCCACCGCACAGTGTGCGCCCGGTCTGTGAGGGCCGCCACCCTTGGCCGCAGACCCGGTCCACGCCTGGACCGTGCACCAGCCTTCAGCTTTTGAGCCCAGAAACTCCGTTTTTGGCCCGTTTCGTCCCGTTTTTGAGTGTTTTTGACCGCGACGACGTGTTTAACAGTATTTTTTCACTGTAGCTGTTCCGGGCACAAGGTGGGAGTGTCTTAGCTGGAGTTTCTACGCATCTTCTTTTACGTATTTCAGGTGGGTACCCCTTAGAACCCCTTTGTACATATTCTTGTTACTATTATGTTTCATTGTCCTCATATTTGTGGTGACTGAGGGTCACGGTGCACGAGGATACATCCCGTGGTGGGGAATTTTTCCGGTGGTTGATTTACGGTATTGTGGGAAAGGTGTAAGAGTAAGTAGTGGCATCATTTTAATATTGTTAACTCCCGTTATTATTTATCACATGCTCTTATCGACGTTTTAGCAACCAAGTGTCGCGGTGCCCTATATTATGTATATGTATGTGGGTTTTATTGTGGTGTCTAGCGCCGGCCTCCGGCAGTCTTTTACTCTTGATATTACATGTTATCGTTTTACCTTTGATATTACATGTTATTGTTTCACTCTTGATATTACATGTTACTGTTCTACTCCTGATTATACATGTTAGAGGGGCACTTTAGATTTCACATGTCACCATTTTACTCTTAGTTACTAATCATGTTGCTACCGGGATAGCGGTTATAGTTTGCTCTTGATTATATATTATGATGCTAACATGATTGTGGTTATGGTTACTTTGCTCGAGGCTGCAGCACGCGCACCCGCGGTTTGGCCACCGCTAAGGGTGCGCTTTTCCGGAAAAGTGGTCTATGACCCGTGTATACCCACGAGGTGACGTAGTGGGGCCCCTTATTAGTTGTGGGGTTTGAGGCGCCGAGGTGCGAGCGGTGCGACCCGTCGGTTTAGTTGCCCGACGTGGTCGGGTTTTTTGCAGGTACGGTGCGACCCGTCGGTTTAGTTGTCCGACGTGGTCGGGTTTGTTACAGGTACGGTACGGCCCGTCGGTTTAGTTGTCCGACGGGGCCAGGTATTACAGGTACGGTACGGCCCGCCGGTTTAGTTGTCCGACGGGGCCAGGTATTACAGGTACGGTACGGCCCGCCGGTTTAGTTGTCCGACGGGGCCGGGTATTGCAGGATACAGGGGCACAGGTTATCTCTCCACGCTTGGGAGGGTGGTTACTCCGGTTTGCTTTACGGTTTGATTTACTACTTTTCCTGCTCTATTGTTATTATTCGTCACTGACTTCCCATATCGTGACAGGGTCCAGACGGGGGGAGCGGTAGGCGACGGTGAGGACGGGGCAGGAGCTTCTGGGTCGCTGGGGACCCTGGACTGTATTTCCTCTTTCATTTTTACATTTCATTTACGTTTGTAGTTATTTGTGAGGTTCTCGATACCCTCGTGGGGTCGGTGTGGATGTCGGCATGGTTTACCTTTGGTTCTCTTCTTAAGCATTTATTTTTCCTCTGTTCCTGTTGGCCGTTTGAAAAAAAAAAGAAAAACAAAACCAAAGAAAAGACTGCGAAAACCGTTTTTAAAATTTAAGTGTCGTGTGGGCACCGATTTCAAAACCCTGTGGATTTTATGGATTGCGAAAATGAATTTCAAAACCCGAGTGTCGTGTGGGCACTGTTTTCAAACCCTGTGGATTTATGCTGTTTTCGAAATGCGTTTCAAAATCTGAGTGCCGGGTAGGCGCTTTTTCAACGACTGTGGATTTATCCTTTCAAACTGATCGGCCGTGCATTTTAATAAATTATGGTACCTAGTTGTGTGTTAGTGACTGTTGTGATTGAATGGTTGGTTGTGTTGGAACTTGTACTAAACGCTACGCCGTGCATATACAGAGGAGACTCTGTCCGTTTGCAGAGAGATTCTGTATATGCGGCGGGTCTGGGCATGCGCCGGGGAATAAAGGTTTTCTTTTATCAAAAAAAAAAAAAAAAAAAAAAAGTTTCTTATACGTCAAATGTTCGACTTCTGTGAACCGTTTCCGCTAAAACGAACCCCCGGGGCGTGACACAGCTGCGGGACCTTGATGTGGTACTTGGGATGGATTGGCTGGCTCAATATTTTGCGACTATTGACTGTGCCGCGAGGACAGTTGCTTTTAGAGAGCCAGGGCAGGAGGTGTTTGTGTACCGGGGTTGCCAGAGTGCTTTCTTCGCCTCCATAGTTTTGACTTCTCGAGCGAGGCAGATGATACGCAATGGATGCGTAGCCTTTTAGCTAGTGTGGTGGAGGAGCCTACGGCTGCTCCGGGACTCGGGGATATCCCTGTTGCTCATGAGTTTCCGGATGTTTTTCCTCGGTAGTTGACTAGTATGCCGACGGATAGGGAGATTGAGTTTTTGATTGACGTAGTCCTTGGAACTGCGCCAATCTCTAAGGCTCCTTATCGAATGGCACCGGCTGAGTTGTCACGCCCCGGGGTCGAAACTGCGACCCGGGCTCGCTAACAGATCCGCCGCCCATACGGTGAACCCCGTATAGATTAAGCGTCAAACCTGCAAAGAAAGATACTATACTAAACAGATATCAGAGCTGAGAGTAAACTGCTAGAAATAAAAATATAAAATACAACTCTCACAATATACAACATGTCCTCACCAAAAACAAAATACAAAAGTCTCTCAAAGAAAGAAGAAAAGTACAACTCAATACCTCACTACATGGTCGCTCAACATACCACTCTCAAAATCTGGTAAGGGTACCTCTACTCTCTCTCTCAGGTGATGACTGGAAGGGATCTATCTCGCGACTCCCTTACCTCGGTCTGAATAAGCGGCAGCTGGAACAGCAGAAACAGGAGTAGAAGTCCCTGGGAAAAAGACACCACGACGGGTGTGAGAACTACATCCCACAGTAGCTCTCAGTGGGTACCGCCAACAAGCCCAACGGTCTGCCCACTAAGTCTACTAGAGGCATGAGGAAACAAATACAGTGCTGAAGGGAAAAAGCTGGATCAATAAATTCTACAGCTACTATGCCCATATCTAGATGCTCAAAAAGCGGGACAGATGAAAATATGATGCATCTGCTAACATATCAGTATAGTCACCCAATCTGAGTTGATTGCCTCCTCGGGTCCAGTCAAACCTGCGCCTACCTACTGCCGCACATCCTCAACAGGACGAGTCTACTGTAGGTATGTCCGTAGCTGCCAAAACTGGCTCAGCCAGAGGGACTGTGTCCGTAACTGCCAAAACTGGCTCAGTCAGAGGGACGACGTCCGTAACTGCCAAAACTGGCTCAGTCAGAGGGACGGCGTCGACAAGTCGCGATACCAAAGTGCAGACCCACCCCGGACGTGGCACTCGAGGGGAGCGACCCAAACGAGGACAAGGGTATCCGCGCACTCTGTCGAGTTGGCACTGCAGGCTATAGTCAGAATCCATGCTCACGCTCTGAACGAAACAAACTCAGGATCGTCAAATATCTCGCACAACGGTCGGAGCACTGTCGACGACTCAGCTGATCAGCTCTCTCGAATCTCAAGACACAAGCAACTCCACCAACTCAAAGCACAAAGTCGCATCCACTGCGAACAACTGCCTCAACAGGCTGAACATCGCATCCACTGCGGAAAACTGTCTCAACAGGCCAAACAGGCCAAACATCGCATCCACTGCGAATAACTGCCTCAACAGGCCAAACATCGCAGACTCACTGACAGGATCAACTCCACAACTGACACAATGAAGGGTCCGGAAACCCCGAAAGACTAGAACCTACAACCCTATCAAACAAGAACAGGCTCTAGGCATAGCCTCTCGTTATTCTCGTCCCAAAGGAAAAGGCAGACCTTAGAACCCAGACCACTTGAATCATCTCAAGTGGTTACATTTATAGAAAAAGGTGACATTTCTTATGGAAAGCCATTTGATCTGAAAGAAATCCATATTTAATGATTTTTAGTTCTTTTTAAGAAAACCATTGAAAACAAGTTTTTATACCCAAGCCTCGTAGAGCTAAAGCCCTTGTCCAATCAAACAAGAACAGACTCGGGCGACCCTACGACGCTTGGAAGAAAACATTGGTTGGCTAAAATCATATATGTGTCTAAAAATAGTTCTGGGTTCAAGGTTCTGCTAACACTAGTAAACCGCTTCCACTAACACAGCGGCGATAAATAAAAATAGGAAAACGGAATACCTCGGGATCGCCGTCCTCCTAAACGGCTCCCGCCACAGATGTATGATCAACTTCCTCTACCAGACTCCACTCTGCTCCCAAGCACGAGTGTAGAAAGCATCCCACACTAAAGAGACCCGACCACTCGGCCCGCTACCCGGGTGAGTAAAACACTATGTCCAGGGAGAAAAGTAGTGTGGATGTCTAAGCAAATAAACCGAGCCCAAGTTGGAGTTTTCTAAAGTCTAGCTGAACATGCTGCATATGACAGGGGTGCTAGGTCAAGTTCCAAGATAACATTAATTTAACAGATAATAGGAAACAAGAGAATTGCATGATCATCAAGTAACACTAGAATTATCAGCTAACACTTTCTAGCATACTACACAAGAGTGTTACTGTAGTGGCCCTAGTTCCCATGCAGCGTTTTTCCGATGAATCCACTGTTGGAACACCTAGTATTGGTGTGTCTGGCCCACAGTGCATCAATAGGATGCTATTGAGGGACCCTGTGTGATTTTATTTGCTGTATTGGCCTTCGGCTGAGTTTGCCGAATTTATGGAAAGATTTAGGCCAAATAGAGGTCGTAGATGGATTCAGCACGGAAAAACCTTTGAAAACGACTATTTATTTGCTTAATTTGGAGTCCGGATGCCCAAAAACGGACACCCGGAAGTTTTTAGTGGAAAATGGTGCATGGGAGGGGCCGTAGACCGCCGGAATGCCACGTGGCGGCCTGTCATTGGCCGGTTCAGGATGCGCGGTCCACAGAGCTGCGCGGCGGGGTGCACAGACCCGGCGCATGGACACGTGGCACCGCCTGATTGGCGGGCCCAGGGCGCGCGGTCTACCGGGTGAGCGCGGCGGTGCATGGACCAGGCGGGGGAACACGTGGCAGCCTCCGGTTGGTTGGTGCACGCGGCGCGGTCCACGGAAGGCCTGTCGAAGGCGTGGACCGGGTGCAGGGGACACGTGTCACTCCCTCATTGGCGGGTGCAGCACGCGGGGTGCACGGAGCGCGGGGCTGGTACCTCGGGATGCGTACGCACGTGTGACCCACGTCGCGCGACAGGCGCGCACGTCGCACGGTCGGGGTCAACGGGGGTGGACACGTGGCGCCCGCTCATTGGCGGGCGCCACCGCCTTACTGTGCGGGAGGGCGGACACGTGGCGGGCGGTGAGTGGTCCGCTTCGGTGTTCGCTGTTCGGGCGACACGTGGCAGGCCCAGAGGCGGGTCGGACGGATCGTGGATCCCGTCCGACGGCGTGTATTGGGCCGGGCCGCACTGTACGTGCCCGAAAACCTTGGGCCGGGCCGCACTGTGCGCGCCCGAAAGTTTTCGGGCGCCCGAAAACTCGGGCCCGAGCCCAATTGACTTGTTTTTTTTGGGCTTTTTCCTTTGAGGCCTATATAAAGGCCGGCTTGGGGTGGATTTTTCCACCCTTCCTCGTGGGATTTAGCTCTTGTGCCTTATACAAAACTTCTTCCTCTCCCTCTTGCCAATCTTCTGGTGAAGTTTCAGATTTTCTGGAAGCCGCGACGACTGCTTCTTCTGCCTCGTAGTGCGGAGCGACAGTTTACTATTGGAGGCCCATTTCCGTCGCAGTTTAGTCTGGGAGACCTGCAGAGCTACCCCGTCCTCATTTTTGGACGATTTCTTCGACAGTGGTTGCAGAGAGGTATATCTACGTTTTCCGTATTGATCACTTTTCCCAGAAATGAGCTTTTATAAGGGTTTGGGGTACATTTTTATGCCTCTTTGCTACAGTCTGGATTTCTGACAGCAATAACTTCGCAGAATTTTATCTTCGCATCTGGATATCGGATTTCGACGATTCAAGAGTCTATCGACATCTACACTTCGCGAGGATCGTCGTGATATTTTTATTGGAATTTCGGGAAAATTATTTTCAGGTGAAATTCGCGTGTGAACAGTAACCTTGTTTGCAGATTTTGGAATAGTAATTGTGTGTGTGAATTGTGTATAATTGAGATGTGTTATTGTACCCAGGATTGTAAGAGCACTTTTTCTGTGCTCTTTGCACTGTGGATCTGGGCAGTTGTCGATTGCTGGACTGTTTATCTGTACTGTCCCGGACAGTTAGCGTGTTCAGGTGGGTGATCCTGCTTTCAATATCTATGGACTGCACTCTAATTCTGCAATTGTAAATGCATGCATGTTAGTATTTGAGCAAAATAATATGTGCAAACTGTATGATAGTACCCACAGTTAGTAATTGCTAAATTTGATGATCTTATTGGAACTCTTGCTACACATGAACCATTTTAATTGGAAAACTTGACTTAGCACATCTATTATGCATTGTATATCTTACTCAGATGACTACTGTTAGAATTATGCATCTGCTTTAGTTCTCCCACGTCATTTATTACTTTTGTCATTCTGGACATAGTGGTCTTCCCCTGAGTTGTGGGTTGGGAGGTTTAGTAGCTTTGGATGCATTGTACTCGTGTCTGGGGACCGAGTAGAGTTGGTAGCAGTCTGTAGATTGTTCATCATTGAGATAGTGACATGTGGGACTGGGATCTTTGGGAGATGATCATTGGGACAGTGTGGATTCTTAGTTAGCGAGTGAGACAGTGATTGGATCATAGCCTGCAGGAGCCTTACTTGAGATCGACAGAGATGCGCAGATACTTTGCTCGGTGGGGTCGCTACCCACGAGTGCCACTCCGGAGTTGGGCTTGCTACTTCTATCGCGGCTTGTCGATGTTGGTGTCCCTCTGGCTGAGCCAGTTTTGGCAGTCATGGACATCGTCCCTCTGGCTGAGCCAGTTTTGGCAGCTACGGACATACCTACAGCAGTAGGTAGGCGCAGGTTTGCCTGGACCGTTGAGGCAGTCAGTCTGGATTGGGTATTTTGAGTTGAGTAGCAGTGGAGACATATTGATCTTCGGTCCTTTTTCTTTGAGCATTTGGTTAGAGGCATAGTAGCAGTAGATGTTTTACCTTCCAGCTTTTCTATACTGCATTTCCCTTTTTGTTACTTTATGCCTCTTGTAGACTTAGTGGGCAGGCCGTCGGGCTTGTTGGCGGCACCCACTGAGAACTACTGTGGGAGGTAGTTCTCACACCCGTTGTGGTGTCTTTTCCCCAGGGACTTCAGCTCCAGTTCCTGCGGTGCCCGTCGCTGATCCAGCTCCTTCAGACCGAGGTAAGGGAATCGCGAGGTAGATCCTTTTTCCCTTTTCAGCAGCAGCGAGAGGTAGAGGTACCCGATGTACTTTTTGGTTGTGTCTGTTAGTTTGAGAGATCTTGTAGTGAGGGATCGAGTTGTACTCTTTTATCTTTCTTTTGAGAGACTCCTGTATTCAGGTGAGGACTTTATGTATATTTTATGGGAGAGATTGCTTTATTTCTTATAGTTAGCTAGCTTTCCTTATCACTCTGATATCTGTTAGCATAGTTGATCTCTATTTTTTGCAGGTTAGACGCTACGTCTCTACAGGGCTTCCTGTAGGGGCGGCGGATCTGTTGGCGAGCCCGGGGTACAAATCTGACCCCGGGGCGTGACAGTTACTATTATGTATGGTTCTAATATAGCAGATTTAATGAACGTTCCATAAGTCTTGGAGACAAGGCCACCCACCTGAAGGTGCACAACTGTCTAGGGTCGTATAGCTAAGAAAGCCCAGAAACAGATATACCAGCACAATCACCAAGCCAAGAGTACCAAAGTAGTGTTCAATGCATCCTGGGTACAAAATACACCAAAAAATTACACTTAATTCCACTAAATTCCACATATAAAAAATCTGCGATGAACAGTCCTCTTTCTGCGAAATTTTCACCTGTAAAATAGCCTCCAAAAATTCCAGTAAAAATATGACAGCGATCCTCGCGAAGTGTAGATGTCGATAGAGCCTTGAAACGTCGAATTTCGATGTCCGGATGCGGAGATAAAATTCCGACAAGGAACCGCTGTCCAAAACTCCAACAAAAAAATAGGGGTTCAAAAACTCCTCGGGATCCATGCCAAAAACCCCAAACGAGACCAAGCGATCAGTACGGAAATCGAAGGCGTACCTCTCGTGATTCCAACGCTGTAAAAATCGCCCAAAAATACAGTCGGGGTAGCTCTGTGGACCTCTCAGACCGAAATACGGCGATAACGGACCTCCAACAGAAAATCGTCGCTCCGCGCTACGATGCCGAAAACGTCGCCGCCGCGGCTTCCAAAAATTCCGGGACTCTGCCAGAAGATGCGCAACGCGAAGATCTTCAACTTTGCTGAAGAGCCCGAAGGCAGAGGAGCTCGGGAAATGTGAGCCCGAAGGCAGGGGATCGCCCACGGCCCGCCACGCGGCCCACCACCGTACCCCGCGCACCCGGTGCACCTGCGCCAGCCTCTCCCTGCGCGCCATGTGGCACCGCGGTCCACGGCGGGAATCGTGGGCCGCGGTTCACGTCGGGTTACCCGGGTCCATGCGCCATCCAATGGGATCGCGCCAAGTGGCATCGCGGGGTCCACAGTGCACCGCGCCCGAGCCGCTGTTGCGCGTGCGTTGACCACCCAATCACAGCGCGCCACGTGTCCAACCAGAAACTCGCTGCGCCCGGTGTAGGAAATCTGGTGCACCCGACGAACCCGAAGCTGCCACGTGTCACCTTCCCGGTCCACCGTACACCGCGCCAAGTCCGTGGACCGCGCCTGCTGCGCCGGCCAACCGGAGCCCACCACGTGGCCCGCGCCTGGTGCACGCCTCCCGCGGTGGACCGACCGGCCTCTCCTCGGCCCGCCGCCGCGCTCCGCTGCCCGCCGCCGCCGCTGACGCCTCTCCGGCCGCCGGAACAGTAACCCCACGCCTCGAAATCCGTGTTTTCGCGTCCGGGCTCCGAAAAATTCAAGTAAATAGTCCATTTCGATCGTTTTCGCGCGCTGAATCCAAATCCGATGTTCGTTCGGCCAAATTCCACTTCTAAAATTTCTCGAAATTCTCGGAAAAGTAAACTTGATCCGTTTTTCATGCCGGGTCAAATCCTTGGTTCCAATAAGCGCGCAAAAACCTCAATCACCCAATATGGACTTCCTGATAAGCAAACCTTGCTCCAATTACTCCAGAAATCTAATTCTTGGGCCCGACACGCGCACACACACTCCCCGAAGCCACAAGTCCAACAATAAACCCTTAAGTGGGGATTCGGGTCCTCACATCCTCCCCCACTAAAAGAAAGTTTCGTCCTCGAAACAAACACGACTCGAAAGGGAGTCTCCAAGCCCAAAGGTGAGCATCCATCAATACAATCTCCAACTCCCCAGTCGCTACTCACTCTCCACAAGCGAGTCCAACAGCAGGATAACCCTCAGGAATTCCAAAAACTGGGGACGAGGAAGAACAGCCAACTCTACGCGTCCAAACTACACGAATTACGCCGCAAAACTTAACAGAAAAAGTAAGAGCCCCACTAGCAGGAAAGTCATCAACCCCCAACTCTTCAATTTAGAAAACAACTGAAATTAGCGAAGAGTTCAAAAGTTCCGAAAGACCAGTGCCCTCGCCCCAATCAAACAAGAACAGGTTCGGGCACCGTCTCCATTTCTGGAGTAGCCTTTCGAATCTTTCGTCGTGTTCGCAAATTTCAGCACAAAGGCGAGAAAAAGAGAGAGAAGTGTTGATGCCGTTCCTGCTGTGGCAACAAAACGGAAGCTACGATCTATCCGTACCCCTAAAAAAAAAAAACACAACTCTATCCGAGACCCCTAGAGACATAACCTCTAGTCCTAGGCGTCACCTACGCTCAACAAGTAGCACCTAACCGAAACCGCTGAAGCCACTGCTGCAGGAAAGATGCCTCGGTGACCTATGGAAATGATCTCCTGTTGTCCAACTCGCGCAAAGGTCACTGTTCTCAATCCACAATCAATCGTTGCACGATACCGCACCAGCTGGTCCATCCCGTGTGCTCGATCTGATTCATGGAGCTGTAACTGAACCGTCACGCCTACCGGTGTACTTCCCAAAGTTTCTGTCACGCCCCGAGTCCGCCAATTTGTACGGTTCGGGCACGCCAACAGACCCGCCAATCGGGTAAGACCTTTTTCTACCCGAAAGGAACGGTAACATCCATAATAACACAACAAGTGTATGCGGAAGCTCAATATCAGAGTACTAAAAATCACTATAAATTTAAACTTTCATTTAATAACAACCAGTTTAAGCGGAAATGAAAGCATACAAGAGTGAACCATAAATTAAATTTATTACACTTTACAATTCTGAACTTGCAAATAAAATTATTACAATAATTTCCTCACCATACAAGTTCACTCAAGAAATATATAAAAGGGGTACCTCTGCTAGACCCTCTAGGTCTCTATGCTGCTGGGCTCTTGCCCCTGTCGTATGCCTCGTCGTCTGCATCTGAACCGTCTCGATCGCTGCATCCATACCCGAACCTGTGGGGGGGGAGTCACCCAAGGGGTGTGAGAACTTCATCTGAGTTCCCAGTGGGTTCAACCACCGAGAAAAAGTGTCCTACACCACTTGGTCCAATGGAAGCAATAATAATAGTGCTAGGAAACTAAAATCCTCAATATCAAAATGCAGCTATGCAATATAATATATCACTACACTATCTGTGTATAACCATCTACCCAGCACTACTCTGTCTAGCCACACTAGGCTGCTAAGCACCAACTCGACCACTATGCCGCTATATACAGTGTCCAACTAACCCGGCCACCTTGGCCACTCTATTTTTCTTTATTCTTTAGATTCTGATGCTTTAGTTCAAGTTAACCCTCGGAAATTCTTATCCAACGGGCCCGAGCCCGGTAGTCTTGCTACCATAAGATAAGATTTCTAAGGTTGCCGATAACACCCGCAAGTGTTACCCCGCCCAACGGGGAACTTGTCATACGGGTCACTGCCCGGGAGAGGGACACTGCCCATGGCTCCGACAAGATCTACGTTTCACCCCCGAAGGTACGCCCATTTTATCTTTTTATATTTTCTTTCTTTTCTTTATACTTTAGTTCTTAGCCTCTTTGCCTTTGAACACTTGCTTTCCTTTCTTATTCAAGCTTATAGCTCCCTTTTTGCCACTGGCAAATCACTTTCTCTTTTCTTTGAGCATTTAGCTCCTTGCTTTCACTTTTAGCCGTTCGAAAGTACCTCGTCCGACGGGTCACTGCCCAGGGAGTCCTGCTCCACTTGACGAGTCTCAAATTCGAAGGCGCCAATTACATTTTCTTTATGCTTTTAGCCACTTTTAGCTTGCTTTTAATCTTTGCCTTTTAGCAATAATTTTTCCTCTTATCCTAGGTCTTGCCATAAGGATAACTAGAGAGTCTCCTGGACTCTTAAACATTTCTCTTTTATTTCTTTAACTCAAATTGAAGTTAAAGTTATTATCCATTTGCCCAGACACCCTATGACCTTCTAGGGTTATATTTGATCAACTCTTTAAACTGGGGATCTCATCCCACTTTTCTGATTCCTCACTGAATCCTAGAGTTAACTAAACTCTGTTTTCCTGCTTCACCATTAACTTAGAGTTACACTGACTCTAATTCCATGTTCCACTGTTATCTTAGAATTACATTGACTCTACTTTTCTGTTTTCCCTTTCATATCTCCACACTTGATCCACCTTTTCCATCCTCCTGATTCCTTACTGAATCCTAGAGTCAACTTGACTCTATTTTCCTGTCTGTGAGTTTAAACTCTTCTAGCTCAACTTAGGTTCCCTTTACCTAAGTCTCATGTCATACTTGTCCTAGAGTTCCATGATTCTATGCTGACCTCTAGTTCACCTTAGGTTTCCTTTACCTAAGTTCCATGTCATACTTGTCCTAGAGTTCCATGACTCTATGTTGAACACTAGTTCTCCTTAGGTCCTCTTTACCTAAGTTCCATGTCATATACACCCTAGAGTTCTCTGACTCTATGTTGATCACTCTATCCAGTGTCCTTAGGTTATCACCTAAGACCATGCCACTCATCCTTCCTAGGATAACTCCTAAGTTGATGTCACTCGTCAAACCCCTAAACTAGGTTTTCTCCTAGTCTTACTACCAACAAGTTCTGTTCCCTTATATCACATGATTCCTAGGGTTGTACCCTAACATGATCACAGTCATCAAGTAATTACTCATTTCTAGGCATGCAATTATTTCCATATCCATCATAAAAATAATATTTATCCTCTAAGTCCTTTTTGCACATGAAAATGAATTATCTCCTTTTGGCAACCGACAGTTGCATTTGTCATCTGTGTCCATTTGCACATACACATCTATTCCTCTATCTCTGGCAACCAACAGTTGCACTTATTCCATCTGAATCCGTCTACACAGGCAATCATAATCATAATTACCTAACGCCTCTAACAGGCTACTATCATGCTTCGAATCGAAAAGCAAAGGAGCAAGGGAAGAGGTCACCCAATTTCGGCAGAATTCCCCACCTCGGTGTATTCTTTTGGTCCTTGAAGGAGACAATTTCAACTCCTTAAATCCGTGAGACTTCCCTACATTGTAAGGAAAGCAAAAGATAAAGCAATTGCTTTTACATGATTCACTAAAATTCATAAGGCGGTAAAACTAACCCCTTTTTGACAACTTAAAGGGAAAAATCTCTATTTGGTCATTTTTCCCAACCAAAAGGCTAATTTTTGATTGGTCCGTAGAAATGAGAGGAGAATAATCCTCCCATGGCATGTTGCCAAAAAGAAACTTGCTCAACTCGATTCGGGGTCAAAATGCTCTCAAAAATTTGAGAAAAACTCAATTTTTGAGAGGAGAATAATATTTGGTCATTTTCCCCCACTGAAAGGCTAATTTTTGATCGGTTCATAAAAATGAGAGGAGAATAGTCATCCCATGGCATATTGCCAAAAAGAAACTTGCTCAACTCGATCCGGGGTCAAAACGCCCTCAAAAATTCGAGAAAAGCTCAATTTGAGCAATTTGCCCCAATTCACCGATTTTGCATTTGGCAAATCGAGAAATTGCATTTTTTTGCATTGGAGAAAAGAGAAGAGAGAAAATTTTTGATCTTTCTTCTTTTCTTCTTTTCTTTCCTTTCTTTTCTTTCTTTCCTTTCTTTTCTTTTCTTTCCTTTCTTTTCTTTCTTTCTTTTCTTTTCTTTTCTTTTTCTTTCTCTTGTAATTGTTCCTGCTGCTGGGCAGCAGCATGTATAGCTGCTGCCCACGCAGCAGTTCCTGCTGCACCTGCGGCAGCTGCTGCTGCCTTATGCAGCATCAGCAGGGCCAGCAGCTGCTGCTGCCTTGTGCAGCAGCAGCAGGGGTAGCAGCTGCCCCCAAGGCAGCTGCTCAAGCAGCTGCCTGGGCAGCTGCTCAATGCTGCTGCGCAGGCCGCAGGACCAGCAGCTGCCCCCAAGGCAGCTGCTCAAGCAGCCTACGCAATGGCTGCTGCTTGGCTGCAGCAGCAGCCAAGCTGCAGCATGCTAGGCTGCAGCTTCCCGTGTGCATGGCAGGAGAAAAACAAATAAAAAGGGAAGAGAGAGATACTTCCTTCACACCAAGAGAAAGAGAGAGAGGGAGAGAGTAAATACCTTTTCTCCTCCTTCCTCCTCCTTTCTTCTTCTTCTTCTTCACTTTCTCTTCTTCTTCTTCTTCTTCTCTTTCTCTCTTTCGTTTCCTTTCTTGCTCCAGCAGAAAAGAGAGAGGGAGAGAGAGAGAGAGAGTGTGGGTTCAAGTGGGAGAGAGAGAGCATTTAATCTCTGCAGGTGGTGGTTGGGGGGAGAGGTGATTTTACCAAAATGCCCCAACTTACAAAAGAAAATCCCAAAACTGCCCTCAATCCTGCAGTTTTGCACCTGCAGGGAACAATTTCGGATACCCCTCTTTCTCCGCGTTTTGCCGTCAACTGGTAAATCGAAACAGCAATTTTTCTTTTCCCTTTTAATCTACAAATTTTTCTTAAACTCTCCACGATTTTGTTTAAATTTTTGGGCTACTCTTAGCCCTCGAAAGAGAGCCCCGAAAAAGCTTCGCGATCAACTGCACTGTCAAAAACTGCAGTTTCAGAATTCTTGAAGCATTTTTCTTCGCTTCGTTCTCCAATTTTCCTTTAATCGCCCACCTCGGTACTTCACCCCTTTTAATCAGCAAATTTTTCTGAGACATCCCACGATTTCTTTTAAATTTTTTGACTATTCTAAGTCTCCGAAATAGGGCTCCGAAAAGGCTTCACGATCACAAAATTCAGAATCTCTAAATTTTGCTAACTCCTTGGGCCTCAACTCACTTTTCGACCCGACGCCCTTCGCGTCGGTCCGAAACGCACCGAACTCGACTGTAATCATATTTAAAACATGTTACAAGTCTTCTCGCCGCATTTCGCCATTTTGCGAATTCGGCGAACGTGGGCTTAAATTTTACAAGCTTGAAAGCTTCGATTTTCAACTACAACTCACTTTTCGACTCAACGGCTTTTTCGTCGATTCGAAATGCTTCCAACCTACTTGTAATTACATTTGAAATGTGTTACAAGCATTTTTGCTGAGTTTCGCCACTTTCCAGAAATCGACAAACTTAAGCTTTAGAATTTGAAACTTCAAATTCTCAACTTACAACTCACTTTTCGACTCAACGGCCTTTGCGTCGATTCGAAATGCTTACAACTCACTTGTAATTACATTTGAAATATGTTACAAGTATTTTTGCTGAGTTTGGCCATTTCTGGGTCACCAA
Source organism: Tillandsia fasciculata (assembly GCA_029168755.2). NCBI lineage: Eukaryota > Viridiplantae > Streptophyta > Magnoliopsida > Poales > Bromeliaceae > Tillandsia > Tillandsia fasciculata. The sequence continues at coordinate 10,670,050 of CM054945.1, forward strand.
AAGCCTCGCTGTATCAAAAATCGCTGGCGGACCCCGTTCTCGCAATCCGGGTGTCCGATCAACTCGAAATTTTTATTGTGGCCTTAAAACAATATTACGGAGCTCCCAGAATTTTCTCAGAATTTTCTGACTCTGAAAATTTTCTGCTAAAAATCTGGGCCCACTTTTTCAATTAAATTCTAAATCCCTCATTTTTAATCCGATTTCGGCCCAATTCGCTTCCACATCATCCTCACTTCTCTAACTTTCATAAAAATAGTATTTCATACCATTTTTATTTAGATTTATTATATGTGCCGAAAATCCGGTACATTACTCGTCCTGATCAAGTTCCCAAAATTAACCTCTGCTCGTAGGATACTGTGAAGAATCCATCACTCATGCAAGTAAGAAAATTCCTATCCCTTAATCATGCAGAGATGCAAATGCCCTAATGCCAAGTGCAGAAGAATACGGTGGTATCCAAAAAACTCAACTCAGCTGACAGAAAATAAAGCCATACCTGCGGCGATAGGATCAGCTGCCGGGGTGCCCTCCACCAGGGCTGCGTAAACCCGTCCACTAGGTGCTGAAGTTCGTCGTCCCGTCTGTCCCGACGTCGTACCCCACTCTGTCTGACGGTGCATCGAAGGGGCTTCTGCTTCCTAAACAGGCAAGGGGGGTGCTATAGCAAGGGGTTGCACTGACAAAATGGCTCGGGGACAAGCTGCTCTAAAATGTCCAAACTCTCCACAAAGGAAACACCGTCCCTGTCTCTGGTCACACTGCGACGGTAGATGAGGGCCACCACAGATGACACACCGCTCACGTCGCTGCTGCCGATACTGCTGTCGCTGCTGATACTGTGGCTGCTGCGGGTGCCCACCTGAACTCTGGCGCCTCTGGAACTCACGACCCTCAGGGTGAGATCGTGGAGGTCTCGGAGGTGCCTGCCGACTCGACTGTCCCTCGTCAACCGGTGCTGGGCGCTTCGCCCTAGGAATCACTGCGGGAGCTGGAGCCATCTCATCCATCACTGCCTCTCCGCACTCAACGTAAAGTGCCTGCTCCATAGATGCATCCAGCGTCTGCAATCTGTGCGAACGGACGAACTGATAAATCTCTTGGCGCAAACCCCGCTCAAACATGTAAATCCGATGCGCCTCGTCCCTGGCCGCGTGCGGTACACAAGCCAACAACCGGTTGAAGTCTGCGACGTACTCATGCACGGGACGATCTCCCTGACGGAGATTCTTCAGCTGCTCTTCCAATCTCTGCCTGACGCTCTCCGGGAAAAAGGCTCCAAGAAATAGACTGCGGAACTCCGCCCAAGATAGAAGCTGTGTCCCAGGCGGACCAGCGGGTCGCACACGCCGCCACCAAGCCTCGGCGTTGTGCTCCAAGAAGTGTGTCGCTAACAGCACCTGAAACCGCTCCAGAATGAACAAACTCTCAAAATGACGCTCCATGGCCGTGATCCAAGACTCTGCCTCCCACGGCTCTGCACTCAATCCAGAAAAACGGGGTGGATCAAACTGGCGGAACCTTATCAATAGATCCACCACCTCACGCTGCTCTGCAGGTGTCAACTGTCCTGCCGTCCCGGACGGCTGACCTCTGGTAACCGGTGCAGTAGGGGCTGCCTCAGCTGCTGGTACAACTGGGGGCGTCACAGCTGACTATGCTCTCTGCTCTATCATACGCACCATCCGATCCACGGTCTCCTCCTGACGCCGGAAAGTCTCTGACAACTGAGCCATCTGAGCCCGAAGCTCCTGCACCTCACTCTGCTGACCCTGTGCTAACTCCTCCTGCTCAGACCCTTAGGAGGAGGAAGGCTGAGAACGCGTCCGCATCCTGCGTCGGGGAGGCATCGTGCCCACCTGCAAACCACATGCAAACATCAGGACATCACCAAACAACACTCGACCCAATCCAGCGAAAGTCTAAGACATGTCATCCATCCCATAGCATTATGTTGTCTGCAGCCAACATAATCGCTTAGGAGAATAAACATGTCAATCACTCATCCCATCCCTTGGGAGAGGTATAAAACACAATTAGGACTTTCGCTAAAATCACATCTCTCACGTAGTCATCCTAATGTCCAACCATAAGCCTAGGGTCTCTAAGTCCTCAATGACCTAAAACCTAGGCTCTGATACCACTCTAATCTGTCACGCCCCGGGGTCGAAACTGCGACCCGGGCTCGCTAACAGATCCGCCGCCCATACGGTGAACACCGTATAGACGAAGCTTCAAACCTACAAAGAAAGATACTATACTAAACAGATATCAGAGCTGAGAATAAACTGCTAGAAATAAAAATATAAAATACAACTCTCACAATATACAACATGTCCTCACCAAAAACAAAATACAAAAGTCTCTCAAAGAAAGAAGAAAAGTACAACTCAATACCTCACTACATGGTCGCTCAACATACCACTCTCAAAATCTGGTAAGGATACCTCTACTCTCTCTCTCAGGAGATGACTGGAAGGGATCTATCTCGCGACTCCCTTACCTCGGTCTGAAGAAGCGGCAGCTGGAACAGCAGAAACAGGAGTAGAAGTCCCTGGGAAAAAGACACCACGACGGGTGTGAGAACTACATCCCACAGTAGCTCTCAGTGGGTACCGTCAACAAGCCCAACGGTCTGCCCACTAAGTCTACTAGAGGCATGAGGAAACAAATACAGTGCTGAAGGGAAAAAGCTGGATCAATAAATTCTACAGCTACTATGCCCCTATCTAGATGCTCAAAAAGCGGGACAGATGAAAATATGATGCATCTGCTAACATATCAGTATAGTCACCCAATCTGAACTGACTGCCTCCTCGGGTCCAATCAAACATGCTCCTACCTACTGCCGCACATCCTCAACTGGACGGGTCTACTGTAGGTATGTCCGTAGCTGCCAAAACTGGCTCAGCCAGAGGGACTGTGTCCGTAACTGCCAAAACTGGCTCAGTCAGAGGGACGGCGTCCGTAACTGCCAAAACTGGCTCAGTCAGAGGGACGGCGTCGACAGGTCGCGATACCAAAGTGCAGACCCACCCCGGACGTGGCACTCGAAGGGAGCGACCCCAACGAGGACAAGGGTATCCGCGCACTCTGTCGAGTTGGCACTGCAGGCTATAGTCAGAATCCATGCTCACGCTCTAAACGAAACAAACTCAGGATCCTCAAATATCTCGCACAACGGTCGGAGCACTCTCGACGACTCAGCTGATCAGCTCTCTCGAATCTCAAGACACAAGCAACTCCACCAACTCAAAGCACAATGTCGCATCCACTGCGAACAACTGCCTCAACAGGCTGAACATCGCATCCACTGCGGAAAACTGTCTCAACAGGCCAAACAGGCCAAACATCGCATCCACTGCGAATAACTGCCTCAACAGGCCAAACAGCGCAGACTCACTGACAGGATCAACTCCACAACTGACACAATGAAGGGTCCGGGAACCCCGAAAGACTAGAACCTACAACCCTATCAAACAAGAACAGGCTCTAGGCATAGCCTCTAGTTGTTCTCGTCCCAAAGGAAAAGGCAGACCTTAGAACCCAGACCACTTGAATCATCTCAAGTGGTTACATTTATAGAAAAAGGTGACATTTCTTATGGAAAGCCATTTGATCTGAAAGAAATCCATATTTAATAATTTTTAGTTCTTTTTAGGAAAACCATTGAAAACAAGTTTTTATACCCAAGCCTCGTAGAGCTAAAGCCCTTGTCCAATCAAACAAGAACAGACTCGGGCGACCCTACGACGCTTGGAAGAAAATATTAGTTGGCTAAAATCATATGTGTGTCTAAAAACAGTTCTGGGTTCAAGGTTCTGCTAACACTAGTAAACCGCTGCCACTAACGCAGCGGTGACAAATAAAAATAGGAAAACGGAATACCTCGGGACCGCCGTCCTCCTAAACGGCTCCCGCCACAGATGTATGATCAACTACCTCTACCAGACTCCACTCTGCTCCCAAGCACGAGTGTAGAAAGCATCCCACACTAAAGAGACCCGACTACTCGGCCCGCTACCCGGGCGAGTAAAACACTATGTCCAGGGAGAAAAGTAGTGTGGATGTCTAAGCAAATAAACCTAGCCCAAGTTTGAGTTTTCTAAAGTCTGGCTGAACATGCTGCATATGACGGGGGTGCTAGGTCAAGTTCCAAGATAACATTAATTTAACAGATAATAGGAAACAAGAGAATTGCATGATCATCAAGTAACACTAGAATTATCAGCTAACACTTTCTAGCATACTACACAAGAGTGTTACTATTATGTATGGTTCTACTATAGCAGATTTAATGAACGTTCCATAAGTCTTTGCGACAAGGCCACCCACTTGAAGGTGCACAACTGTCCAGGGTCGTACAGCTAAGAAAGCCCAGAAACAGATATACCAGCACAATCACCAAGCCAAGAGTACCAAAGTAGTGTTCAATGCATCCTGGGTACAAAATACACCAAAAAATTACACTTAATTCCACTAAATTCCACATATAAAAAATCTGTGATGAACAGTCCTCTTTCTGCGAAATTTTCACCTGTAAAACAGCCTCCAAAAATTCCAGTAAAAATATGACCGATCCTTGGGAAGTGTAGATGTCGATAGAGCCTTGAAACGTCGAATTTCGATCTCCGGATGCGGAGATAAAATTCCGACAAGGAACCACCATCCAAAACTCCAACAGAAAAATAGGGGTTCAAAAACTCCTCGGGATCCATGCCAAAAACCCCAAATGAGACCAAGCGATCAATACGAAAATCGAAGGCATACCTCTCGTGATTCCAACGCCGCAACAATCGCCCAAAAATACAGTCGGGGTAGCTCTGTGGACCTCTCAGACCGAAATGCGGCGATAACGGGCCTCCAACAGAAAATCGTCGCTCCGCGCTACGATGCCGAAGACGTCGACGCCGCGGCTTCCAACAATTCCGGGACTCTGCCAGAAGACGCGCAACGCGAAGATCTTCAACTTTGCTGAAGAGTCCGAAGGCAGGGGAGCTCGGGAAATGTGAGAAAAGGGCAGAAGAAGATGGCTCGGGTTCCAATTTATAGGCCCAAAGAAAACAAATCCAAAAATTACCTGTGTCCCCAGATTCGGGCTCCCGAAATTTCTGGGCTGCTACAGTAACGGGCCCGGCCCGTTACTGTGTAGGCCCGGATCGCCCACGGCCCGCCACGCGGCCCAGCACCGTACCCCGCGCGCCCGGTGCACGTGCGCTAGCCTCTCCCTGCGCGCCACGTGGCACCGCGGTCCACGGCGGGAACCGTGGGCCGCGGTTCACGCCGGGTTACCCGGGTCCATGCGCCATCCAATGGGATCGCGCTACGTGGCACCGCGGGGTCCACAGTGCACCGCGCCCGAGCCGCTGTCGCGCGTGCGTTGACCACCCAATCACAGCACGCCACGTGTCCAACCAGAAACTCGCTGCGCCCGGTGTAGGAAATCTGGTGCACCCGACGAACCCGAAGCTGCCACGTGTCACCTTCCCGGTCCACCGTACACCGCGCCAAGTGCGTGGACCGCGCCTGCTGCGCCGGCCAACCGGAGCCCGCCACGTGGCCCGCGCCTGGTGCACGCCTCCCGCGGTGGACCGACCGGCCTCTCTTCGGCCCGCCGCCGCCGCCGACGCCTCTCCGGCCGCCGGAACAGTAACCCCACGCCTCGAAATCCATGTTTTCGCGTTCAGGATCCGAAAAATTCAAGTAAATAGTCCATTTCGATTGTTTTCACGTGCTGAATCCAAATCCGATGTCCGTTCGGCCAAATTCCACTTCTAAAATTTCCCGAAAATTTCCGGAAAAGTAAACTTGATTCGTTTTTCATGCCGGGTCAAATCCCTGGTTCCAATAAGCGCGCAAAAACCTCAATCACCCAATATGGACTTCCTGATAAGCAAACCTTGCTCCAATTACTCCAGAAATCTAATTCTTGGGCCCGACACGCGCACACACACTCCCCGAAGCCACAAGTCCAACAATAAACCCTTAAGTGGGGATTCGGGTCCTCACATGAGTTGCGGGAATTGAAGGTGCAGCTTCAGGACTTGATGGATAAGGGTTTTGTCATACCCAGTGTATCGTCTTGGGGCGCGCCGGTGCTATTCGTGAAAAAGAAGGATGGTTCACTTCGACTTTGTGTGGATTATCGAGAATTGAACAATGTGACCATCAAGAACAAGTACCCTTTGCCACGCATTGATGATCTATTTGACCAGCTGTAAGGGTCTTGTGTTTTCTCCAAGATTGATCTGCAATCAGGTTACCACCAATTGAAGGTGAAGGCCAAGGATATCCCAAAGACGGCGTTCAGGATACGGTACGTGTTAAGGAATTTGTGTTGGCGTATTTCGTGAAAGTGTTTAAGTCTTGAAGATTGAAGATGAATATGTTTGGATCATATACCTCAATCTCAAAAAAGAAGAATTCAAAAGGATCAGGTATGCTTAACTAAATAATCTTGGTGATCCGAATACTTTTTATAGTGTAGAAACACTTGGATGGATTTTTAATTGCATAAAAATCAAAAAATGGATAGTTACATGTTCAGGATCCAGATCAGGGCATTCCAGTCCGGACCCCGAACGTAGGTAAGTTCATGCGGAATTTCAGCCTGGACCTCTCCTGTTTCAGTCCGGACCCCGAAAATGGATTCTGCAGAAATCGCATGAACAGTCCGGACCGTTTATATTTCAGTCCGGACCCCGAACATGATTTTTCAGGAAATTCTCTAAAAAATGACGACAGTCCGGATCAAGCCAAATCCAGTCCGGACCGTCATGCGGGAAAAAGTCTGTTAAGTCAGTTTTTGATTCTTATCTTATTCCAAAGGTTTCTAACCTATAAATAAACCCTAATTTCATCTTCGAGGGTAATCCGAACGGTGGATTATTTTAGAATCCAAAAATATCGGATATGACCGAAAATTAGAAAAGTCCACATATAGAGAAGAAAGGGAAAAACTAGATCTATTCTATGTTTCTTCATCTATATTGATTAATTTGATTCTAGGATTTCAAAACTCGGATTTTGAGTAGAATCAAATTAATGAATACTTAGATGGTATTTTCGATCTATCTTTGATCTAAGTATTCGGAGGATTTTCACCACCAACAAACAACGATTTTGCCAAAAATCGGCGCGTGGATTCGCGTGGCCTTGTGGACTCAAGGTGCTACCGTTTCGTGGATTCGAAATGAGGTGCGTTCGTGGATTCGAGACGTACTACTTGGTGAAGACCGTGGATTCGGTTGGACGTCGTGGATTCGACGTTGGACGCTGTGGATTCGGCGTTGGACGCAAATCGTGGATTCGAGGCGCGTTGCGGAGCGAGCGGAGAAGATCAACTAGGAGCGTATGGTAAAAGGTTGAGTCGTGTGAGTACGGTATATCACCTTTGTACGTGTTTAATCTTAGCGAATTTCACCGTGTGATCGGTCCCGTGGTTTTTTACTCCTGGTTTGGAGTTTTCCATGTAAAATCTCTGCAAGTTATTTACTTTTCCGCATTGGGTTATTTTTACGCAAAGATTTTGGTGTGTTTATTGTTTACACCTATTCACCCCCCTCTATGTATTTTTTTTCCTATTCAGATCCATATTTAACATAACCCACAGTACGGGCATTATAAGTTTACAGTTATACCTTTTGGACTGACTAATGCCCCTGCCGCATTTATGGATTTGATGAACCGGATCTTTCGACCGTACTTGGATCGGTTCATGGTGGTGTTCATCGATGATATCTTGGTTTACTCCCGGAGCGATGCTGAGCATGAGGAGCACTTGAGGATTGTGCTACAACTTCTGCGAGACAATAAGTTGTATGTCAAGTTGGTAAAGTGCGAGTTTTGGCTCCGGGAGGTAGTTTTCTTGGGCCATGTGATTTCCGCCGCAGGTGTGGCAGTGGACCCGGCGAAGATTGAGGCAATCCGAGATTGGCCCTCACCGACGACGGTATCTAAGGTACGCAGTTTCATGGGCTTAGTAGGATATTACTGTCGGTTCGTGGAAGGCTTTGCGAAGCTCTCCACGTCCCTTACTCGTTTGACTCGCAAGGGAATGAAGTTTATGTGGAGTGAGGATTGCCAGAGGAGTTTTGAGGAGCTGAAGAGTAGATTGATTACCGCTCCTATCCTTTCCTTCCCTATTATGGGAAAAGGATATGTGATCTACAGTGACATATCACAGAGTGGACTTGGTTGTGTGCTGATGCAGGAAGGGAGGGTAATTGCTTATGCATTTAGATAGCTTAAGAATTATGAGAAGAATTACCCTACCCATGATTTAGAGCTTGCTGCTGTGGTATTCGCATTGAAGTTGTGGCGCCACTACCTTTATGGGAAACACTGCGAGATATATACCGACCACAAGAGCTTGAAGTACCTGTTTACACAGAAGGAGCTCAACTTGAGGCAGCGCAGATGGTTGGAGCTGTTAAAGGACTATGATGTGGATATATTATACCATCCTGGCAAGGCCAACGCGGTCGCAGATGTCCTGAGTAGGAGAGCAGTGCAGAGCTTATTGTTGATGATTACTGACCAGGCGCCACTACGTGAGGAGATGAGGCGGCTTGAGCTAGAGGTTGTGTCCTCTGGGGTCTCTACTCGACTGACATCTTTAGTCGTGCAACCCACTCTGCTGGACAGGATCAGAGAGAGACAGAGTGGGGACCCCCACTTGACCCGGATTAGAGATCAGATTTTGAGTGATCAGCATGGGTACTTTGCAGTTGATGCTTCGGGAGTACTGAGGTATAGGGACCGGGCATGTGTGCCAGTGGATGCTGAGATCAGAGAGCAGATTTTGATAGAGGTCCATTATACACCTTATACCCTTCATCCTGGTGGGACTAAGATATATAAGGACCTCAAGGCACACTTCTGGTGGAATGGCATGAAGAGGGATATTGGGAGGTTTGTGGCTCAGTGTTTAACTTGTCTGTAGGTAAAAGCTGAACATCGGGTGCCCGCTAGCAAGTTACAGAGTCTCCCAATCCCGGAGAGGAAATAGGACCACATTACGATGGATTTCGTGGTCGGATTGCCGAGGCCACAGGGAGGAGCAGATGCTATCTGGATAGTTGTGGATCGACTCACCAAGTCCGCCCACTTTTTGCCGATGCAGACTACTTGGCCACTTGAGTGACTAGCCCAGCTGTATCTGGATGAGGTGGTGAGGTTACTTGGAGTGCCAGCCTCTCTAGTATCAGATAGAGACCCGAGGTTTGTGTGACGCCCCACTTCCCAGGGGGTCACCCATCCTAGAACTACTCTAGCTCTAGCACGCTTAACTCTCATAACCTCTTGGATCTTGCTACCATCCAAAATGCTATAGCCGGGTTAAGAGATTTACTCCTATTATATCATTTATATATAGGACTAATCCAAATTTCGGGGTGTCACATTCTTCCCCCCTTTAAGCCCTGACGTCCACGTCAGGCTCAAGCACACTCACAAGCACCAGGCGATGTGAGACTTGTCTCGCTAGCCTTTGCCGACCTTGTGGGGAGCTGCACTCCACCCACAACGGTCATTAGCCGGGGAGCCTCGCTCTACCCGCTATATAACCATGGCTCAGCCGAGACTCATCTCACATTTCCGGCTGGTGAATGTCTCTGATACCAACTGTGACGCCCCACTTCCCAGGGGGTCACCCATCCTAGAACTACTCTAGCTCTAGCACGCTTAACTCTCATAACCTCTTAGATCTTGCTATCATCCAAAATGCTATAGCCGGGTTAAGAGATTTAGTCCTATTATATCATTTATATATAGGACTAATCCAAATTTCGGGGTGTCACAGTTTGTTTCGCGTTTCTGGAGGAGTTTATAGACTACCTTGGGGACTCAGCTCAGATTCAGTACAGCCTTCCACCCAGAGACTGATGGACAGTCAGAGCGGACGATACAGATTCTTGAGGACATGCTGAGGGCTTGCGTCCTCGATTTTGGCGGGAGATGAATTCGACACTTATCCTTGGCTGAGTTTGCGTACAACAACAGCATTCAAGCGAGCATACAGATGGCTCCGTTTGAGGCGTTGTATGGACGCAAGTGTTGATCACTGCTATACTGGGGTGATGCGGGTGAGAGACGGACTCTGGGACCAGATTTATTGATAGAGGCAGAGGAGAAGGTCAGAGTGATCCGACAGCACCTTCAGACCGCCCAGAGCCGACAGAGGAGCTATGTTGATACCCGGCGACGAGACTTAGAGTTTCATGTGGGTTATGTTAAATATGGATCTGAACAGGGGAAAAAACACCTAGAGGGGGGTGAGCAGGTGTAAACAATAAACACACCAAAATCTTTGCGTAAAAATAACCCAATGTGGAAAAATAAATAACACGCAGAGATTTTACGTGGAAAACTCCAAACCAGGAGTAAAAACCACAGGACCGATCACACGGTAAAATCCACTAAAATTAAACACGTAGAAAGGTGATATAACGTACTCACATGACTCAACCTTTTACCATACGCTCCTAGTTGATCTTCGCCGCTCGCTCCGCAATGCGCCTCGAATCCACGATTTGCGTCCAACGCCGAATCCACGGCGTCCAACGTCGAGTCTACGACGTCCAACCGAATCCACGAACGAACCTCGTTTCGAATCCACGAAACGGTAGCACCTTGAGTCCACAAGGCCACGCGAATCCACGCGCCGATTTTTGGCAAAATCGTTGTTTGTTGGTGGTGAAAATCCTCTGAATACTTAGATCAAAAATAGATCGAAAATACCATCTAAGTATTCACTAATTTGATTCTACTCAAAATCTGAGTTTGAAATCCTAGACTCAAATTACTCAATATAGATGAAGAAACATAGAATAGATCTAGTTTTTCCTTTCTTCTCTATATGTGGATTTTTCTAATTTTCGATCGTACCCTAAAAGATGAAAATTAGGGTTCATTTATAGGTTAGAAACCTTTGGAAGAAGATAAGAATCAAAAACTGACTTAACAGACTTTTTCCCGCACGATGATCCGGACTGGATTTGGCTTGTTCCGGACTGTCGTTATTTTTCAGAGAATTCCTGAAAAATCATGTTCGGGGTCCGGACTAAAAGATGCACGGTCCGGACTGTTCATGCAATTTCTGCAGAATCCACGTTCGGGGTCCGGACTGAACCAAGGAAGGTCCGGACTGAAATTCCGCATGAACTTACCTACGTTCGGGGTCCGGACTGAGATACCCTGATCCGGATCCTGAACATATAACAGTCCAGTTTTTTTATTTTTATGCAATTAAAAATTCATCCAAGTGTTTCTACACTATAAGAAGTATTCGGATCACCAAGATTATTTAGTTAAACGTACCCGATCCTTTTGAATTCTTCTTTCTTGAGATTGAGGTATATGATCCAAACATCTTCATCTTCAATCTTCAAGACTTAAACACTTTCACGAAATACGCCAATACAAATTCCTTAACAATCTCCCCCTTTGGCGGTTTCGTGACAAAACAAAAATCCACTTAAAGAAAATTCAAAAAGATATTTTTGTTGTTATCACCATACAACAAAAATTTACAATTATGATCCAAATAAAAATGAATACATGAGATAAACTCCTGAAACAGACTCTAAACTTAGACGTTTGTACTCTCTGCAAAAGAAATAATTCTTGACAAAAGAAATCGTTAGATATCTCAAGAATTTAACATTCAAAAATCAAACAGAGAGATGAAGTTTATACTCACCATGATATTTACAAAATTAGATATGTATGAAGATAAGCAATTAAAGCAATTCACATATCATCTAAGCATTGAATTCCAAATGTCATAAGTATGTTAGTCATCAAACAACTTGTTAGTAATATTACATGCCCAAATAGTTAGTCGAATAGTTAGTCGAGGCATGCATTCATTCACAATACAAAGCAAAGTTGTTGTCATACTTACCTTCCAAGTTTTAAAGTGTCCAAAGTTCTCACAAACATGTTCCAAATGTTCATATCTCTCTCCCCCTTTTTGTCATTGAAGTTAGCCAAAATTACAAAAATTAAAGGAGTGAAAAGTTCAAAAAGAGTAAGAACTAAAACTGAAAAACCTGCAAAACAAAGAGATAATTAGACTAATAGAACAACCCAAGATATAATCAATAGAGCAAATGGTCATTCTGGATCTGACTTGTCTGAACTGCTACAATCCAATTTGTTTAACATTCCCTTAAGTAGTCTTGATATTTTTGAACATTTTCTTTTCATCTGTTGTTGTCCAGAAGTGATACGTTGTATGTCAATAGACATTCTTTCTTGTTCTACAGACAATCTTCTGTTCTTGTTGGATGGAGGACAATATATTATCTTCTGTGGTGTCTTTTCTGGAGGTCGAAGGAGGTAGCGTGGATGCAGACGGTGCATTTTGACCTTCAGTCCATGAAGATTCTCTAGGAAGAGAGTGCGCTCTGTCGAGGGGTTCATTAATCTGAATTCCACTGCCCCTTGAATTCTTTCGCCTAGTATACTGCTTGGTTGTTGAGCAAGACTTCATCAGCTTTTTGTTCTTTAAGTAAAACCTGTCTTCTTCATCAACAACCTGTTGTATTTCTCTACAAATTTCGTCTCAATCTTTTTCGTCTGATTCTGAATCATTTTGAAGAACATTCTTTGTCTCTTCCTGACTTGCTCAATCTTGCTCCTTTTTAATTGACGCTCGTGTCCCTACCATAGCTGCAATGAACACTAGAATCCATCCGAAAACCATCTTTGCTAGTGCGTTAGAAAATGAAAAACCTGCAAGCAAGAACTCAAGAACACGAAAAATTGTTTAATTTTCAAAAATTTGAAAAATTGTACCCAAACAATCATTATCGTGTACAGAGACTAGGAATCAAGTTAGTTTTGCAAAAAGAATTTTAAAAATAGATCAATTCCATGATTTTCAAAAATTCTCATAATATGCCCTAAAACCAAATTTTTAGAAATCGAACCTCAAAAATCCATTAATCAAGAGAATACAAGGCATATAAATAAAACTAATCTACCCAGAGTTCTTATTTCAAAAGAAATTTGATCAAAAACCATTCAAAAACGAATTGGAGTCATGAATTTCATTCACGTTTTGAAGAATAGGCAAAAATAGTGAAAAATTCGAGTTTTGATCAAAGAGACTTACTTGAAATCGAAAGAACTTGAGTTTGGAAGAGTCCAAATCTGTTGGAGTCTAGAGAGAAGCTCTGGAAATTTAGAAACAAAAGCTTGAGGTAAAAAGAAATCAAATACCCTTTCGTTTCTTATAAACCCTAGCCGCGGTCCGGATCAGCTCGAGAATCCAGTCCGGATCGGCTACCCGCAGACAATTTCCACGGTTCGGTATCCGGATCAGATTTTTCACTCCGGATCGGCTTCAACTTTTTCTTCAGAAAAATTTACAAAAATTTCATAAATTTTAGAAAAAGTATGTAAGCACTTGTGTATGTCAACTTTAAACAAAAATCATCGTTTCATATCAAAAGAAATTGATTATGCTCAATCTATCAATAATATCCAAGTAATGAAACAAAAATTTATAAAAATTAAATCCTTTAAAGTTGAACAGGTTCAAAACATCAATCACGATCTAATGAGTAATGCGTTTATCTAATCATCAATTTAGTAAAGAAAATGAAGTATAAAGATCGATAGATGTTTGAAATCCCAAATAAGTTAGATAATATATCTAGTCAATTTATTGTAGGGAGTGTCTCTTTGAGCATCTTTCAATAAAAATTTCACCTTATACCAACCTTGGAATTTGACAGAGTCAAGTATTCCAAAAAGCATTTTATCTAATCAACAAGAAAAATCATGCTTGGTATACATGTGGTAGCTGCACACAATACTCGGACGACCGAGGTGGTAGCTCTTTCCTCCATGTGGTGGTAGTTTTCACACTCCTCATTGGGATGTAACTCTTTCCATATTTTTTTTGCATAAAAATTTTAATAAACTCCCCCTCAATTGGCTATCAATTATTTAAGATATTAAGTATTCAACCAAAAATTGATCTCGTGTTCATACTTAACTTAATTTTCAAATATGATAAAAACTATACCAAGAGATCCTTGAGAGAGAAATTGACTTTGATCAATTAAAAATGAACTAATTGATATAAATGATCATTGCATCAAATGAATTATCATGATATCCAAATCATAATGAATTTCTTAAAACATGAAAGGATGCAATTAAAGTCAATAACATATGCTCAGTTAATGTTCTATGTACAAGCATAGATAAAGAACAGAAACACAAAACAAAACCTAACCTAAGCAATGGTTTCAAAAAGTATCATTTCAAAGAAAGCATTTGTTAAGGAATTTGTGTTGGCGTATTTCGTGAAAATGGTTAAGTCTTAAAGATTGAAGATGAAGAAGTTTGGATCATATACCTCAATCTCAAGAAAGAAGAATTCGAAAGGATCAGGTACGTTTAACTGAATATTTTTGGTGATCCGAATACTTCTTATAGTGTAGAAAAACTTGGATGAATTTTTAATTACATAAAATCAAAAACTGGACATATTACATGTTCAGGATCCGGATCAGGCATCACAGTCTGGACCCCGAACATAGGGTAGTTCATGCGCAATTCCAGTCCGGACCGTGGTTACTTCAGTCCGGACCCCGAACGTGGAATTTGCAGGAATTGCATGAACAGTCCAGACCGTGGGTATTTCAGTCCGGACCCCGAACGTATGTTTTTCTGAAAATAGTCTGTTTAGTAACGACAGTCCGGACCGCCATAATTCCAGTCCGGACCGTCGTCCTGTAAAATTCCAGAAAAGGTTAGTTTTTGATTCTTATCCTCTTCCAATGGTTTCTAACCTATAAATAGACCCTATGATTCATCTTCTAGGGCAGATCCGTATACGACCGAAAAATAGAAAAATCCACATATAGAGAAGAAAGGAAATAAATAGATTTAATTCTATGTTTCTTCATCTATATTGATTAATTTGATTCTAGGTTTTCAAACTCAGATTTTGAGTAGAATCAAATTAATGAATACTTAGATGGTATTTCCGATCTATTTCTAATCTAAGTATTCGGCGGATCATCACCACCCAAAAAACAACGATTTTTCCAAAAATCGGCGCGTGGACTCGCGTGGCCTTGTGGATTCAAGGTGCAACCGCTCTCGTGGATTCGGAGCGAGGTACGTTCGTGGATTCGAAGCGTGCTATTGGGTGAAGACCGTGGATTCGGTCGGACGTCGTGGATTCGACGTTGGACGCTGTGGATTCGGCGTTGGGCGCAGATCGTGGATTCGAGAAGCGTTGCGGAGCGAGCGGAGAAGATCTACTAGGAGCGTATGGAAAAGGTTGAGTCGTAAGTGAGTACGGTATATCACCTTGTACGTGTTTTAATTCTAGTGGATTTCGCCGTGTTATCGGTCCCGTGGTTTTTTACTCCGGTTTGGAGTTTTTCCACGTAAAAATCTTGCGTGTTATTTTTATTTCCGCATTGGGTTTTATTGCGCAATGATTTTTGAGTGTTTATTGTTTACACCTATTCACCCCCCTCTAGGTGTTTTTTTCCCTTTTTAGATACAATTAATACAACCCAACAAGTGGTATCAGAGCGGGAATAGGGTTGTAAACAATGGTTGAAGGTGGAAACATCAACAGACCCCCATTCTTCGATGGAACAAATTATGCGTACTGGAAAGTACGGATGAAAGCCTTTTTAATTTCCATCGACGAACGGGTGTGGCAATCAATTGAATTAGGATGGTCTAATCCAACTGAAATTATTGCTGATGTTCGCACCATCAAACCTAGGTCGAAATGGACCAAGGAAGAGATTGATTCATCTTCTTACAATGGCAAAGGAATTAATGCTTTATTTAATGCTTTGTCACAAACTGAGTTCTCTCGCGTCTCGGCATGTGAGACTGCGAAAGAAATCTGGGATGTTCTTCAAGTTACGCATGAGGGAACTAACCTTGTGAAGATTCAGAAACTGCAAATGCTTACGAGCAAATTTGACTCTATTTCTATGGCAGAAAATGAATCTTTCACAGACTATTACACACGATTGCAAGACATCGTAAACATGTGCTAACTTGGGAGAGAAGATTCCAGAATTTAAAGTTGTAAGAAAGATTTTAAGAACTCTTCCTGAACGATTTCGCCCAAGGTTACAGCCATTGAAACAATTAAACACCCGGACGAAATGCGTGTAGAAGAATTAGTTGGTGCACTTACAAACTTATGAAATGACATTTCCTACTAACTATTCTTCTGGAAAAGCATCCTCTTCTAAGTCTTCAGGTTTTGCATTGAAATCAACAAAAGAAGAAGACGCGGATTCATCCTCCTCAGACGATGACGAGAACCTATCTATGGAGGACTTTGAGAAGCAGCTTGCTCTCTTGACAAGGAAGTTTCGCCGCAACTTTCGAAGGGGTAATTCAAGCAAAACTCCATCCTTCGGAAAGTCGAAGAAAGGCAAGGGTTCTTCAAGCTACAAGTCAAGAAAGCAAGAGAACTTCTCAAAGGATAAGAAAAGTTCAGAGGGACAAGTACAGTGCTTCAAATGTCGAGGCTACGGCCACATTGCAACGGAGTGTCCCAACAAGAATCCGGCAAAGAAGAAGGCGATGCAAGTCGTCACTTGGGATGACAACTCAACGTCAAATGAGTCATCTTCAAGTGATGAAGAAGACAACGCAACGGCGTTCCACGCGTCCACATCTTCACCCTTCATGTGCTTAATGGCAAGTACATCCGATTCATTGTCCAACTCCTCCCATGTTGAAAAGAATGCAACGGACGACGAATCGAGTATTCCGAAGGTGAAGATTTTGCTCTTGCCTACCATAAACTTTTGAGGGATTCAAAGAAATTGGCAAAGCAAAACAGGAGTTTGAGAGGGAGATTGCAGGATCTCGAAGAAGAAGTAAAAAGGGCAACTTCTCTCTCAAACGCTCTTGAAGTGGAAAGGGATAATCTGATCAAGACAAATGTTTCCCTTCAAGAGAAAAATGAGCATTTCGAGAAGGAACATATAAAATTGGTGGATAAAGCGAATTACTTCTTGAAGCTCTACAGCGAGGCTCGACAGGAAAAAATGGAAATGACAAAGACCATTTCCAACTCAAGGATGATTTAAAGCGATTTTCTTCTGGAAGGAGTAAGTTGGATAAGCTTCTTGGTCTTGGTCAAACAAACTGGTTCGGCCTCGGATACACTCAAACTGGAGACAGTCCAAGTTCGAGTGGGACAGTTTTTGTGCCTCAGTCGGTATCTCCTCCTCCGACACCGGAATTCACGACAAACAACGACAACAAGCCTACTTCATCCTCTTCGGGATCGTCAAGCACTAAGGTATGTTTTCGTTGTGGTTTTCAGGGCACATAAGGAGAAATTGCAAGATGGGAGCCAAACGCTCAACTCAAGCACCTCTTGCAACAACTACCAAAAAGGTGATTCCTCGGAAATCAAAGAAAATTTTTCAAAGGAAAAGAGCCTTGGTAGTTCACCTCGCAAGACGACGTCATCAAGGAGCAGCAATCAATCAAACAAGACGCTTTCACCTAGGAGAATAACTTCACGATCATTACCGACGCATTCCAAAAAGGTTTGGGTGCGCAAAGGTGAAATCTTCCCTTGTCTTGTCATTCATATTTCCTTGCATGCATATGATAATTCGTCTTGGTATCTGGATAGCGGGTGTTCCCGTCATATGACCGGTGACAAAAACTGTTTTCAAACATTTGAGAAAACCTCCGGAGGACTTGTAGTTTTCGGAGACGGTCGGTCTTCCAAAATTGTTGGAAAAGGAACAATAGCTATTCCAGATGGCCCGGTTTTGAATAATGTTTATTTGTTGAAGGCCTTAAGACTAACCTCATAAGCATAAGTCAACTTTGTGACAATGGTTTTTCAGTTAATTTTTCATCTGATTGAATGTACTGTAACTGATAAGGACCATGTTTTCTTTTTAAAAGGGGTTAGATCTGAAAATAATTGTTATGTTGTTCCTAATAAAATTTCTGAAAATTGTAACCTAGCTTCTTTGAATAATGAAACACTTTGGCATGAAAGGCTAGGTCACATAAATTTTAAGGAACTTGCTAGAATTTCAAATAAAGATGTGGTCAAGGGGGTTCCTAAACTTTCACTTAAACAAAACATTGTGTGTGGCGGTTGCCAAAAGGGAAAACAGTCAAGGACTGCACACAAGAACTTGAACCACATTGGTACAAAACGGCCTTTGGAACTTTTGCACATGGATTTAATGGGGCCAACTCGTCAACCATCTTTGGGAGGTAAATGGTATATTTTTCTATTGGTTGATGATTTCTCTAGATATCTTGGGTAGCATTTTTAAAAGAGAAAGCTGATACTTTTGATTCTTTTCATGAGATTTGCCATCGTATTATGATTGAAAAGAATGAAAAGATTACTCGTGTTAGAAGTGATAGAGGTGGAGAATTCATAAATTCTAAATTCATTGATTTTTGCACTTCAAACGGCATTAAACATGAATTCTCAGCACCCTATACACCTCAACAGAATGGTGTAGTCGAGCGCAAAAACAGGGTCGTACAGGAGATGGCACGTGTTATGCTTCATAGCCGGAATTTACCGTTATATTTTTGGGCTGAAGCGGTGAACACTGCTGTCTATGTAATTAATCGAGTGTATTTGCGCCCGGGAACTTTAAATACACCATATGAACTATGGTTTTGTAGAAAACCAAATATCAAATATTTTCGTATCTTTGGGAGTCGGTGTTACATTTTACGTGACCGCGAAAATCTTGGAAAATTTGACTCTCGAAGTGACGAAGGGATTTTCTTGGGTTATTCTACAAACAGTAGAGCATATCGAGTATTTAACTTGGAATCTAAGACGATCGTAGAATCGATAAATGTTAAAGTAGATGAAGCTTTTCACTTTGCATCTGAAAAATCTACCCTCGATATCTCTCTTGATGATGATACACCTGCTAATGCATCTTCTCATAACAATTCTTTCGATAATATTGATGCATCTAACGGTTCTTCAAGTTTATCTGATGTGCAGGAATCATCTCATGTACCTCCGAGTACTCCGTTACCTCAAACGTTACGCATCTCCAAGGATCATCCTGAATCGAACATTATTGGAGACCCACAAGAAGGAGTCAGAACTCGGAGACAATTGGTTTGCGGATTCGCATGCTACGTATCCTTGATCGAACCAAAGAATGTCGATGAAGCTCTTCAGGATGACTACTGGATTGAAAGCAATGCAGGAAGAGCTCCATCAATTCGAGCGAAACAAAGTCTGGGAATTAACGAAGCCTCCGAAGCAACACAATGTGATAGGTACCAAATGGATTTTCAAGAACAAGAAAAATGAGGATGGTACTATCATCAGGAACAAAGCAAGTTAGTTGCTCAAGGCTATTCTCAAGTAGAAGGTATAGACTTTGATGAAACTTTCGCCCCTGTAGCTAGACTCGAGTCCATTCGTATCTTATTTGCGATTGCTTGTCATTTTAAAATCAAATTATTTCAAATGGACGTTAAGAGCGCGTTTTTAAATGGGTTTTTAAATGAGGAAGTTTATGTGGCTCAACCGAAAGGTTTTGTAGACCATAAACTACCTAACCATGTTTTTCGTTTGAAAAAGGCTCTTTACGGTCTGAAACAAGCACCGCGAGCATGGTACGAAAGGTTGACAAAGCACCTTTTGGAAAAGGGCTATACTCGAGGGGGAGCTGACAGGACTCTCTTTGTGAAGCATTATCAAAATAATTTCATTGTAGCACAAATCTATGTCGATGACATTGTATTTGGTGCAACAAGAGATAATGATGCTTCTAAATTCGCGGAGACCATGGAAAGCGAATTTGAGATGTCCATGATGGGCGAATTGACATATTTTCTTGGATTACAAGTTAAACAAAGTGATGAAGGCATTCATCTGTGTCAATCCAAGTATGCAATGGAGTTGGTCAAAAAGTTTGATTTAGAAAATTCTAAAGATTTTCCGACTCCAATGGGAACTAGCCATAAGGGACTTGGAAGTGAATCACTTAGTGAGAATGTAGACGAGAAACTTTATCGCAGTATGATTGGAAGTCTACTATATCTCACGGCTAGTCGCCCGGATATATCCTTTAGTGTTGGGATTTGCGCGAGATATCAATCAGCACCAAAGGAGGTTCACCTGAAAGCGGTGAAACGGATCATCCGGTATATCAAAGGTACAATAAATTTCGGAATTTGGTATCCTATGGGAACAAGTTTGATATTGTTGGATACTCAGATGCCGATTGGGCAGGATCTGTGGATGATCGGAAAAGCACGAGTGGTGCATGCTTTTATCTTGGCCATTGCCTTGTTGCATGGCATAGTAAAAAGCAAAACTGCATAGCACTCTCGACTGCCGAAGCGGAATATATTTCAGCGGGTAGTTGTTCAACCCAACTCATTTGGATGAAAAGCGTGTTGAGCGACTTCCGAATTTCAGCAACTTCGGTAACAATTCTTTGTGACAACACTAGTGCTATAAACATTTCCAAAAACCCTGTGTTGCACTCAAGAACAAAACACATTGAACTTAGATATCATTTTCTTAGAGAGCTAGTTGAATCAAATATTCTTCAACTTTCATATATTTCAACTGAGGATCAATTAGCTGACATTTTAACAAAACCTTTGGATCAAAAACGATTTATTCATTTGCGTAAAGCAATTGGAATGCTTTCCTTGAAATAATCTCTTTTTGAAACCTTTGCTTAGGTTAGGTTTTGTTTTGTGTTTTTGTTCTTTATCTATGTTTGTACATAGAACATTAATTGAGCATTAGTTATATTGACTTTAATTGCATCCTTTTATGCATTTAGAAATTTATTATGCTTTTGATATCATAATATTTCAATGTTGCAATGATCATTTATGTTAATTAAGTCATCTTTTAAGTGATCAAAGTCAATTTCTCTCTCAATGATCTCTTGGTATAGTTTTTATCTTATTTGACAATTTAGTCGAGTATGAAATCGAGATCAATCTTTGGTTGAATACTTTATATTTTAAATAATTGATAGCCAATTGAGGGGGAGTTAATGTAAAGTGTTATGCTCAAAAGATGTGGAAAGAGTTACATCCCAATGAGGAGTGTGAAAACTACCACCACATGGAGGAAAGAGCTACCACCTTGGTCGTCCGAGTACTGTGTACAGCTACCACATGTTTACCAAGCATGATTTTTCAAGTTGATTAAATAAAATGCATTATGAAATACTTAACTCTATCAAATTTCAAGGTTGGTATAAGGTGGGAATTTTAATGAAAGATGCTCAAAGAGCCACTCTCTTCAACAAATTGACTAGATACATTATCTAACATATTTGGGATTTCAAACATCTATTGATCTTGGTATTTCATTTTCTTTGCCAAATTGATGATTTGATAAAGGCATTACTCATAAGATCATGATAGATGTGATTGAACTTGTTCAACTTTAAGGAATTTAATTTTTATAAATTTTCGTTTATTCACGGGAGAGCGCGAGGTGTACGGTGGACCGGAGCGGGGACACGTGGCAGCACCTTATTGGTTCGGTGCAGTGGACGCGGCGCACGAGGGGGTGCGCGGGCAGGCCGGGCAGGTGCGCGGGCAGACGCAGGGGTGCAGGGTTGTGGTGTGCCACGTGGCGATTTTCTATTGGATCAGAGGTGGACACGTGGCAGATTCTGGTTCGTCGGGTGCACGGAGTGTGTGCACCGGGTTCAGCGAGCGCGGAGGCTTGACACGTGGCGCGCTAGGATTGGGCAAGCTATTGTGCGCGTGCAGGCGGCAGGTGTTGCGGTAGGTGGCGTGGCAGGCGGCGTGGCAGCGGTGGCGGCTGGCGTGGCGGCCACGGCGCCGACGTGGCGCACGCGTGCGCCACGTGGCGGCCGGCCATTGGCGGGCGCCAACTGCTCCGTTGACCAGGGCGGGCCACGCGGCAGCAAGGGAGCGGCCGGGTTTGCTGTCCCGTGTTCGGGGGACACGTGGCGCAATCTGGTGCATTCGGGCGCTGGATGAACAGCCCGGATCGCGCACTGTGCGCGCCCGAAAAATTTCGGGCGCCCGGAAATCCGGACACAGTGGGCATTTTGGATTTGTTTGGAATGGGCCTATAAATACCACCTCCTCTCCCTCTTTCTTCCCCTTTTTCGAGCTTTAGAGAGAGAATGGGAGGGAGAGCTCTATATGAAATTTGTTCCCCTTGATGTTCTTGAGCTCGTGGTGGATCCCCGGAATTTTTGGAAGCTCGGCAACGGCGATATCGATTTTACAGTTCGCCTCGGTTTTTCCCCCATTTCGGCCCATTATCGTCACAGTTCAGTCGGAAATTCGCTGTGAGCAAACCAGGAAAAGGTTTTGGGCGATTTCTTCGACAGCATGTTCCTAAGAGGTAAGGCTTCGATTTTTGTGTTGATCGCTTCGCTCTATTTCGCACTTTTGGCACGGTTCCCGAGGCATTTTTGACCCCTATTTTTTTGTGATGGATTCTGGACAGCGGAGGCTTGTCGATTTTATATCTTGGCCTAGGAGCATCGGATCAAGGCGTTTAAAGACTCTATTTTGATCTACTCGTCGCGAGGAACACAGTAGTGATTTTTCTGGGATTTTTGGAAATTGATTCGAAGGTGATATTTAAGCTTTTCTTGGACTGCGTGCCGCAGGATTTTGGCTATGTGGCGTTACGGCTTACCGCGGTGTTTTATTTGTAACTTGAGCTACAGGTATCGGATCGGAACGTGCGAGGACTCGTTTCGATCGTCTCGACGCGACGATCGCAATGGTTATTTTTATGGATTTTTCAGAGGACTGTAGAGAAGTGAAATTTAGCCATTTTTGGGGCTGATTTTTGAACAGTAGGTGTTTGTGCAGTTTTGGGATTAATTGTGCGCATTGTTCTGTGCAGTGGGACACAGTTTTTGGTGGACACTGGTGCTTGAGGACAGCGGGCAGCGAGAGGTTTCTTTTGGTGCTGTGCGCGCTTTTCGAGGTGGGTGGTTGTTGCATGCCTCTACTTCTGACTTGCTCACTAAGTTTATTAGAGAAACCCACAATTGAACATATTGATTGATTACCATGCATGTTTGACTGATATAAATGTGAGCCTATCATTTGAGATTAATTCTGTGGATATAGCATGTTGGGAAACTTATTGGGATGATATTATGGTGGAAATATGATTGCGGGGACGTATTTAATAGTGATAATTAACATGCCACATTAGCACATAAATCTTATGAAAATTGGTTAAATGGACTAATTATTGGGACATGATGACATATCCATGTGCGGGTACCACTTTGGGATTTATTATGGATCAGGGATTATTTACATGTGTAGTTGTCTGATGATTTTAGCATGATGGGTATATCTATGTGGATCTATTAGTTGTCACACATGTGGAACTGTTATTTGATCTTTTTCTCTTTCATCTTGCATGAGGACTTTTGCATGCCTGTATGGACATCTAGATAGGCCACTATTTTATTGCTACACTATCATATTGGAATTTGACTTAGGAGAAACCATGATTGCTTTCTTTCTTCTTCTTATTTAGACCTTCGAGTCATGTTGCTCGGGTTCGAGCAGAGGTTTGGGATAGTGTAGCCGGGACCTTAGGGTCAGAGACAGGGTGTACTTGATGTTGGATTGTGGGTTATTGCGGCAACCGCGGACAGTAGGCGGTTGACCGGATCTTGATTATTTTACTCGATTGTGGGTTGTGGGTTATTGCGGCGACCGCGAACATTGGGCGGTTGACCGGATGTGTACTATTGCATCAGATTGGGTATCAGATTTCTCTAGTGGATGGAGTTTCCCACTTGTTGAGTACTATTGCATCTGATTGGGGAGTGGGGTTTCTTTAGTGGACGGAGTTTCCCACTTTGATCATAGTCTTGATCCAGTCCTGCTATATTGAGATATGTGCTACAGAGATACTTGTGATACTGATGACAGAGATACTTTACTCGTGTGGGTCGCTCCCCTCGAGTGCCACTCCGGAGATAGGCTTTTTGGACCCAGCCTTGTGTGCCGGTCTGATACTTATTTTGGGATGCGAGCCGTGCGGGCCGATCCCGCGGTTTCGAGCCTTGTGTGCAAATTCCGCTGAGCAGGCAATACCAGTTTTACTGGTGGTACTAGATTGGGTCTATTTGGTCATATACTATTTCCTGATGCATTCATACCGTCATTTCTTTCGGTATTGCATTTAGAGGCATACTAGTGGTGGTTTCCCTTTATTCAGTAGTTCTGTTTACAGCTTTACCACTTATCCCTTTTCTTGCCTCTAGTAGACTTAGTGGGTACGCCGGAGTTTGAGGCTTTACCCACAGGGGGAGGCTACTGGTTTACTAGTGGTTCTCAACCCCATTGTTGTTTCCCTCTTTTCTTCCTCCTGTTTTGCAGAGTCCTCTGCGGGAGTTGCTGATCTTCGGTCGTTGTTCGAGGCGAGGGAGTCACGAGCTAGATCCTTACCACCCGAGGAGTGTAGCTGTATCCCCTGGTTGGAGATTCCTTGTAGCTGTTGGCTGGTGTTTACTGTTTACTTTGGAGAGAGATCTTTTGTATTTGGAGAGACTGATGTTGAGACTGATGTACTATAGTTTTAGTTTATCTCCCTTTTATAGTTGAGAGATGCTGTACTGAGGACATTGTATGATGATTATCTGTATTCGAGGAAATGGATATTGTACTTTATTTCATATTGTACAGTGATTGGATTTTATTTTACAGCATTTTATTTTTGCTCTGATATTTGCGTAGCTATAGTACTATCTTTTGTAGGTTAGACGCTTCGCCTATGCGGGATTTTGCATAGGTGGCGGATCTGTTGGCGAGCCCGGGTCGCAGTTTCGACCCCGGGGCGTGACATCGCATCCACTACGAGAAACTGTCTCAACAGGCCAAACAGGCCGAACATCGCATCCACTACGAACAACTGCCTCAACAGGCCAAACATCGCATCCACTGCGAACAACTGCCTCAACAGGCCAACATCGCATCCACTGCGAACAACTACCTCAGCAGGCCAAACTCCACTGCGAGAAACTGTCTCAACAAGCCAAACAGGCCGAACATCGCATCCACTGCAAGAAACTGTCTCAACAGGCCAAACAGGCCGAACATCGCATCCACTGCGAACAACTGCCTCAACAGGCCAAACATCGCATCCACTGCGAACAACTGCCTCAACAGGCCAAACATCGCATCCACTGCGAACAACTGCCTCAACAGGCCACAATATCCCAACATGCAGACTCACTGACAGGATAAACTCCACCACTGACACAATGAAGGGTCCGGGAACCCCGAGAGACTAGAACCTACAACCCAAATCAAACAAGAACAGGCTCTAGGCATAGCCCCTCGTTGTTCTCGACCCAAAGAAAAGGCAGCCCTTAGAATCCAGACCACTCGAATCATCTCGAGTGGTTAATTTATAGGAAAAAGGCGACGTTTCTTACTAAAAGCCATTTGATCTGGAAGAAATCCATAGTTAATGATTTTTAGGAAAACAATTGAAAACAAGTTTTATATCCAAGCCTCGAAGAGCTAATGCCTTCGTCCAATCAAACAAGAACAGACTCAGGCGACTCTACGATACTTGGAAGAAAACATTGGTTGACTAAAATTATATGTGTATCCAAAAACGGTTCTGGGTTCAAGGTCCTGCTGACACTGGTATACAGCTGCCACTAACATAGTGGCGACAATAAAACAACACATCCCGGGGCCGCTGTCTACCCAAACGGCTCCCGCCACAGATGAACGACCAACTACATCTACCAGACTTCACTCTGCTCCCAAGCACGAGTGTGACATGCATCCCACACTAAAAGAAATCCGACCACTCGGCCCACTACCCGGGCGAGTAAAACACTATGTCCTGGAAGAAAAGATGTGTGGATGTCTAAAGCAGAATCAACCTAGCCCAAGTTGGAGTTTTCTACAGTCTGGCTGAACATGCTGCATATGGCGGGGGTGCTAGGTCAAGTTCCAATATAACAATAATTTTACAAATGATAGAAAGCAAGGAGATGACTAGATCATCCGATAAAACAAGGAATAGCAATTCCTACATTCTAGCATGTTGTACAAGAATTCACTATCATGCATAGCCCTACAATAGCAGGCTTAAAGTACAGTCCATCAATCTTGGAGACAGGGCCACCCACCTGAGAACGCTAACTGTCCAAGGTTCCATAGCTGAAAATACCAGGAAATCGATATGTCCAAATCCAACGGGTCCAGCAATACTCGCAAACCCTCCTGGGTACAACACAAAGCTAACAGTTACACTTTATTCCACAATTTACCCAAATAAGTTACAATCTGAATTCAGCCACAAAGATGTCACTTTTTCACCTGCAAACAATGCTCCAAAAATTCCAATAAAAATGCACGGCGATCCTCGCGTCGAGACCTTCGAAACAGGTACCTGCACGTCGAAATCCGGGCCCCGTAAGCCAAGTTACAAATTCCACAGTACAGGCGCGCAAAAGCTCACAACCACACAACTGTAAAACTCTGCACAGTAAAAGGGGTAATAGTATACCTTCGGGCAAGCCTCAGAAAAATCCCAAAAAAATACGACGATAATCCTTGCGACGAGTAGATGCAAAAAGTGTACAGGCTCGTCTCGATCCGATGCTCGAGCACGGAGATAAAATTCCGGCAAGGGGCTGCTGTCCAAAAACTCCACCAGCAAACAGTGGCTTAGAAATGTCTCAAAAACAGTGCCACGAACTCAGAATCCAGCAAGGTGATCAACACGAAGTCGAAGACGTACCTCTCGTGAATCCAACGCCGCAAAAATCGTCCAAAAATACTGTTAGAGCAGCTCTGTGGATCTCTCAGACCGAAATGCGGCGATAATGGGCCTCCGATGAAAGATCGTCACTCCGCGCTACGATGCCGAAATCGTCAACGCCGCGGCTTCCAAAAATTCCGGGCCTCTGCCAGAAGATGCGCAACACGAAGATCTCCAACATTGCTGAAGGGTCCAAGGGTAGGGGAACTCGGGAAAAGCCTCAAACTCGGGGTGAAAGAGGACTATAAATAGGCCCATCCCAAAAAAAAAATCCGAAATTGGACTTTTGGGCCCAAAACCGGGCGCCCGGAACTTTCGGGCCGCTACAGTGTAGGGCCCGGCCCAACACTGTGTGCGCCCGAAATCACCAGGGCCCGCCACGCGTCCCGCCGTAACCGCCCGCGCCCGGCGCACGCGCGCCCGCCAACCGCGCAGCGCCGCGTGTCCCGACACGCGGGCGTGCGCGGCTGCGCCCGGCCAACCGCGGGGCGCCACGTGGTGCCCCCACATCGCCCCCCACGACGCCTTGTCCGTATGGACACCTGCCCCCGCCGCCGCATGGACCGCGTGCACAAGGACCCGCCAACCACGAGCCGCCACGTGTCCACCCCTCGGTCCACCGTACACCCGCGCCTTTTTCCGTGGACCGCGCCCGCTGCGCCGGCCAATTGGAAGCCGCCATGTGTCCAGCGCCGGTGCACGCTTCCGCAGTGGACCGCGCGCCTGCCCGCGCGCCTGCCCACGCCCGCGATCGCTCCGCCGCCTGCCCGAGCCCGCGTCGTCGTACTCCGCCGCTGCCTGCCGCCGCCGGAACAGTACCAGCTGCCTCGAAATCCATGTCGGGTCATCCGGGCTCCGAAAAATCTAAGTAAATAGCCCGTTTCGATCGTTTTCGCACGCTGATTCGGGTCATTCGGGCTCCGATGAAAGATCGTCGCTCCGCTCTACGATGCCGAAATCGTCGACGCCGCGGCTTCCAAAAATTTCGGGCCTCTGCCAAAAGATGCGCAACACGAAGATCTCCAACTTTTCTGAAGGGTCCAAGGGCAAGGGAACTCGGGAAAAGCCTCAAACTCGGGGTGAAAGAGGGCTATAAATAGGCCTTGCCCAAAAAAAATCCGAAATTGGACTTTTGGGCCCAAAACTGGGCGCCCGAAACTTTCGGGCCGCTACAGTGTTGGGCCCGGCCCAACACTGTGCGCACCTGAAATCACCAGGGCACGCCACGCGTCCCGCCCGTCACCGCTCGCGCCCGGCGCACGCGCGCCCGCCAACCGCGCAGCGCCGCGTGTCCCGACACGCGGGCGTGCGCGGCTGCGCTGGGCCAATCGCGGGGCGCCACGTGGCGCCCCCACGTCGCCCCCCACGACGCCTTGCACGTACGGACACCTGCCCCCGCCGCCGCGTGGACCGCGCGCACAAGGACACGCCAACCACGAGCCGCCACGTGTCCACCCCTCGGTCCACCGTACACCCACACCTTTTTTCGTGGACCGCGCCCGCTGCACCGGCCAATTGGAAGCCGCCACGTGTCCAGCGCCCGGTGCACGCTTCCGCGGTGGCCCGCGCGCCTGCCCGCGCGGCTGCCCGCGCCCGCGCGCCTGCCCGCGGCCGCTCCGCCGCCTACCCGAGCACGCGCCGCCGTGCTCTGCCGTTGCCCCCCGCCGCCACCGCCGCCTACCAGAGCATGCGCCGCCGCGCTCTGCCGTTGCCCGCTGCCGCCGTCGCCGCCCACCGGCGCCGGAACAGTACCAGCTGCCTCGAAATTCGTGCCGGGTCATCCGGGCTCCGAAAAACCCAAGTAAATAGCCCGTTTCGATCGTTTTCGCGTGCTGATTCCAAATTCGATGTCCGTTTGGCCCAATTCTGCTTCTAAGATTTTCCAAAGGCCTCCGGTGATGCAAACTTACTCCCAAATTACACCGGGAATCCATTTCTTGGGCCCGACACTCGCACAAACACCCCCAGAAGCCACTAATCCATCAATAAACCTTTAAGTGGGGATTCAGGTCCTCACATCTCTGGAGGTTTCTCCTGTGTCTGGAGATCAAGGCTGAGGCTGCTGGGTGGTGCGCGACGTGAGGAGGAAGACCAGCTTCTTCCCTCTTCTTCTCCAACAATTTGCAAAGGTAAGTCTTCGTTTCCTTTGTTATCTAGGCCATAAGACCTTTGGAAGTTGACTCTGTAGTGTCAGTAGAAGCTTCCTGTTAAGCCATAGCTCTTGTGTTGGTCCCGGTTGCCGGCGGGAGAAAGAAACTCGCCGGAACCCTATTATGCTCCGCCTCAGCCTTGCATCACGACCACTCGTTCAAATGGAAAAATAAAATGATGGGCATGGACTGTAGAAGGTGGAGATCATCTCCACAAAATTTGAGGGAGTTTGGTTGAGTGAGCGCGTCGCAGATCGGAACCCTATTTTTTGGGTTTTTGCTCTTTGGTCGAGCTTCTTGCTCCGGCGCCGACGTCGCTCCTCGACGCCGGGCACATGGCCAGGAAGCTTTCTGGGAGTGAGAGGACTCCATCTATGCCTTTCCATGGCATCCATCTTGCCCAAAACTGGAGTTGCCATGGATGACCGAGTTTGAGCTCGAGTCATGGTGGCCGGCCATCCGGCCGTCGCCGGCGGGGAAGACATGGTCGGGAAGCTTACTGGGATCAAGGGGATCCCATCCATGCTCTTGCATGGAGTCCATGCAGCCTTGGTGGAGATCCACCATTGTTGGTGGAAGCTCAGGCCGAGCTTGCTCCGCCGCCACCGCCGCCGTGTCCTGTCGCCGGGCACGGGTTCAGGGATTTTCATGGGGAGAAGTTGCACCTTGTGGTGCAGTTGATTGAGGGCCAGAGACCAGAGATGGGAAATCACCATTTTTGGTCCTTGAGTGTCATCTTCTTCTTCTTGTTTCTCGGCCACCCGAGAGTGCAAGATGATCCAGATTTGAATGGGAAGCTCCTGCAGCCCTAGGGAACATTTATATCCAAGTTGGGAGCCTCCAGGTGTCCACTCTGCAGAATGCTAGCTTGGGCCAAGTTTGAATAATTGTTAATGAAACATGCACACCACCTGTTTGATGAAATGCCTCAAAGAGTTTAAGTGCAGAATTAGGCTTCCAACAGAATATGAAAGTTGTTCCATACTTTCCCCTGAGCTCAATGCTCACTTCAGATCGAAAGTTGTCTGTGTGGAAATGTGTGTGGGGCATTGTTGTAGAGTTAGAGAGCAAAGGGTTTGGATCTACTTGATACAGCAGGTTTTGGGTTGCAAAAAAGCAAGCCCTTGTGTCCTGGTACTGTCCAGAGGTGAATGCTCCAAATTATTTTGAATTTGCACAAGTAGGTTTAAAGTTTGTGCATTATTAAGCTCTATGTTGGTTGAATGGCCATGGGTCTGTTTGGGGTAGTTTGCGAAGTCGCAACAGTGAGCTCCTGGTTTTTTTGGGGTCACTGGACGCGATGCTCACCTTAGTTTTTAGTTTGGTTGAGCCAAAGAAATAAAATTTGCTATAAGCCTATGTTAGTATAGTAAGTCATGGCCCGAATTTTTCTCGGGTTCCATGCTGCTGAAAATTGGTGAGCACGGTGTCCAGCAATTCGAGGGCCACCTTCTGGAGGTTACGGTTCATAAAAATGATGTCCCGATTAAAAGAATGAGCGAAAACGGCTCTCAAATTGCTATAAAAATACAATTTTCGGAAACCCTAGGGGTCAAAATGCAATTATAGCCTCACGTGCTATTTTAGACTGTGTGTCCATGATCTCTAAACTTTTCGTTAGGGATCCAGCGGCTCTCGTTGAGCAGAAATTGATTATCGGTCTGTAAATCGATAAAATTGTCAGTTTAACGGCATCCCAGTGTTAATCACGCAATTTGAGGAATTGTGGCGATTACGCCTAGCCGTCTGTTGAGTCCCAGTAGAATCTGGTTGAGCCAGCGGCAAAGGGTCAAAGCCCGTGTCTCCCGAAAATTCAAATGGAATTTTTGGGAGGGGTATTTTGGTAAATTTGGCGTCAATCTGGAAAAGATCCAGGTTAAAGTAAGAATAGTGAGTCTGTGGTTTGGGTATGTGTAAGTTGTTCCCTGATCAAAACATATGATTCAGGTTGGCACAGTTTTCGAGCTATCTATTAGAGTCGATAGTTCGCCTGCAGACAGGTGGGTTTATCTTCGGTCCGGACTTTATCATTTCGGCCCTCTGGGGTATCGTAATTGGTTGGACCCCTGTTCTTGTTATAGCCTAGATTTATATTTGAGCCTGCCTTTTTATTGATCAGCTTCATATTGCTTTATATGCCTGAGTTATGGATCATTATCAGTTATCATTTTATGTTATGCCTGCATGATTGGTCCCTTAGCTTACTTCCAGTTATTATGATTTTATTCCTGGACATTTGCCATGCCTGATTGATCATTAGCTAGCTTGCACATTTATACCTGATTATCAGTACTTCTTGATTACATCTGATCCATGCTTTAGTGGTTGTATATTTCTGTCATTGCATATGATGAGATTCAGTTGGCATTCTGTTGTTGCATCCCTGTTGGGATTTTCTCGGCTTGTTGCCGATTATTTGAGTCGAGATCTGTTGGTTTTTTGCTGTTGCATCCCAGTTTGGATTTTTCCGGCTTATTGCCGATTATCCGGTCTGTGGACCGTGAGCTTGAGCATTCGCATTATGATCGCCCGCACCGCTGTACTTCACGAACATTGCCGGGGTCGCGCCCCGTGAGTATTGTTCTTTACCGATAAAGTGGTTTGTTGAAAGACAGGTGACCCCCAGCCGGGGTATGTCAGCTAGGTTGGTGCTAGGTTGGGCATTTTCCCTGAGGTCTTGTTGACCAATATGGTGGCTTTTGATTGGGTATTTTGTTATTCTACCATTGATGAATTGCTTGCCTGTTTATCATGATCATCTTATGATTGCTCAGTTCTTGTTCAATATATATATCAGCATGCTCTTATTATGATAGTTTAGTATCCTGTTATGCTCAGCACTGTATTCATGATTATTCAGTTATCAGCTTGTTATACCTGCCTTACCTACTGATCTCTTACTATCCGCTAGTTATTGTATGCCAGTAGGTACGATCTGCTATTTCTCGGCTCGTCGTGCCCACTGGAATACACTGTCGATGTATCTCACACCCCCTGGGTGACCATTTTTCAGGGCGCGCGGGTGTTGGGATGTCGGGACGTGATGTTGAGATGCCGCATTAGATATGACCCTAGCCAGCCGTTGATATTTCAGTTTTAAGCTTGTATTTAATTTGTAATTCGAGTTGTCATAAGTTGTGGTAATTGTAAACTGTTTAAATCTTTTGCCTTAGAGTTCGTAGTTTAGATTACTCTGATGTTGGTTTGCCATTATTGAGCCGAGCATGTATAGAAAAGTCTCAATTCCAAGGGGACTGAAAATTTTCTATATATGTGGCGGTCTGTCATGCCCTGGCTTGGTTTTAAAACTCAGATTGATAATAATAATAATAATAATAATAATAATAATAATAATAATATTAGACGTTGTTTTTCGAACTCGGGGCGTGACAGCATCTTTGTTCCTTGTTGCACCAAATACAATGTCATCGACATAGATTTGTACCACAATGAAGTTTTCCTGAAAATGCTTCACAAAGAGTATCCGATCCGCTCCCCCTCGAGTGTAGCCCTTTTCCAAAAGGTGCTTTGTCAACCTTTCGTACCATGCTCGCGGTGCTTGTTTTAGACCGTAAAGAGCCTTTTTCAATCGAAAAACATGGTTAGGTAGTTTATGGTTGTTGGGTTATAAATGTAATGGATCTAAATAGAGGAAAAAACACCTAGAGGGGGGTGAATAGGTGTAAACAATAAACACTCAAAAAATCATTGCGCAATAAAACTCAATGCGGAAATAAAAATGACACGCAAGATTTTTACGTGGAAAAACTCCAAACCGGAGTAAAAAAACCACGGGACCGATCA
Source organism: Tillandsia fasciculata (assembly GCA_029168755.2). Taxonomy (NCBI): domain Eukaryota; kingdom Viridiplantae; phylum Streptophyta; class Magnoliopsida; order Poales; family Bromeliaceae; genus Tillandsia; species Tillandsia fasciculata. Next base: position 10,702,810 of record CM054945.1, read on the forward strand.
CACGGCGAAATCCACTAGAATTAAAACACGTACAAGGTGATATAACGTACTCACAGACGACTCAACCTTTTACCATACGCTCCTAGTAGATCTTCTCCGCTCGCTCCACGACGCTTCTCGAATCCACGATCTGCGCCCAACGCTGAATCCACAGCGTCCAACGTCGAGTCCACGACGTCCGACCGAATCCACGGTCTTCACCCAGTAGCACGCTTCGAATCCACGAACGTACCTCGCTTCGAATCCACGAAAGCGGTTGCACCTTGAATCCACAAGGCCACGCGAGTCCACGCGCCGATTTTGGTAAAATCATTGTTTTTGGGTGGTGATGATCCGCCGAATACTTAGATTAGAAATAGATCGGAAATACCATCTAAGTATTCATTAATTTGATTCTACTCAAAATCTGAGTTTGGAAAACCTAGAATCAAATTAATCAATATAGATGAAGAAACATAGAATTAAATCTATTGATTTCCTTTCTTCTCTATATGTGGATTTATCTTTTTCGGCTTATTTTTCCGTTCTTTTTTTCGTTTCTTTTCCGGTTACCCTAAAAATGAATCATAGGGTCTATTTATAGGTTAGAAACCATTGGATGACGATAAATATCAAAAACTAACCTTTTCTGAAATTTTACAGGACGACGATCCGGATCGGATTTACTGCGATCCGGATTGCCGTAACGAGATTGACAATTCCAGAAACACAGGGGTTCGGGATCCGGATTGAAATGCCCGATCCGGATCGTTCATGAATTTCAGCAAAAACCAATGTTCGGGATCCGGATCAGAATTGGCTTGGATCCGGATTGGATTTGCATATGAACCAACACCCTTCGGGATCCGGATTGGATTGGCTGATCCGGATCCTGAACATGTTCCATGTCCAGTTTTTGATTTTTATGCAACTAAAAATTCATCCAAGTGTTTCTACACTATGAGAAGTATTCGGATCACCAAAAATATTTAGTTAAACATACCTGATCCTTTTGAATTCTTCTCTCTTGAGATTGAGGTATATGATTCAAACTTTCTTCATCTTCAATCTTCAAGACTTAGACACTTTCACGAAATACGCCAACTCAAATTCCGTAACAATCTCCCCCTTTGGCGGTTTCGTGACAAAACCCAAATCCACTAAAAGAGAATTCAAAAAGGATATTTTTGTTGCTATCACCATACAACAAAAATTTACAATGAAGATCCAAATAAAAATGAATACATGATATAAACTCCTAAAACAGACTCTAGACTTAGATATCTGTAATCTCTGCAAAAATAAAGCATCCTTGACAAACAAATTCGTTAGATACCTCAAGAATTATAACATACAAAATCAAATACAGAGATAGAGTTTATATGACCATCATGACATTTGCAAAATCAGATATGTATGAAGATCACAATAGATACCGACATATCCTCTAAGCAATAGAACATTCAAATGTCACAAAGTAGTTAGTTAACATCAACTTGTTAGTTATATTACATGCCCAAATAGTTAGTCGAATAGTTAGTAGGGACATGCATCAAATCACAAGATAAAAAAAAGTTGAAGTTATACTTACCTTAGTTTTGACATAGTTCTCACACCATTGTTTTCATTGTTCAACGTTCATTGTTCATCTCTCCCCCTTTTTGTCACAAACCGTGCCCAATATGACAAACACAAATCAAGGAGAGTTAAAGAGATAAATAAGCAAAGACACGAGAACAAAACAAAACAAAAAAAATGAAAGTGAGAATCATGCAAAAAATTAGAGCAAAATTCAATCTTGAGAGTCGGAATCATCGGAGGTGCTGCATCCCATTTTTGCAAACATCTTCTTCATCAGTTTTTTCATTGAAGAGACTGTTTTAGTCAAGGTGATTTGAGAGGCAGTGATGACTTCAAGCTCTTGTTTCACTACTTGAATTTCTCCTTTCATTTCAGTGAATTCTTGTGACATTCGCTCTTGCTCGTTTGAGAGACGTTGTTGTTCTTTGTAGATCGAGTTAACCGAAGCGACATCATCATCAGAAGTTGATGGAGGTGCTTGATGTGCTTGTTGAACTGGTGGTGGTGCAGAAGTTGTTGCTTGTGGGTGAGCTCTTTGTCGGGTAGGAGGTGATAGAGGATCATCTTGTTTAGTCGAGAGAGACTTCACAATTGTTGTCTCATTGATTGTGCCCAAACTGTACATATAGGAGCTCGCACTAATGTCGACTTTAAACTTTCGAAGGATGCGCATAATTATCATTGGATAGGGGAGTCTCTCTGTGGGGTGAGCATGTTCCACATAACGCGCCATCCTTGACCAAATGAGGTAAGGAATGTTTAAGTTTGCTCCCATTGATGCTGCGGGATTTCCAAGAAGATAAAGAAATAACATCCTATCCCATCGAAGAACTTTTGTATTCATGTTTGGAAGGATGTTATAGCAAACAATGAAGTTTATATAGCGATACTCTGGTCGAAGTTCTTTTGAGAAAACGGAATTTCCTGTCGACAAAGTATCTGGAAGACAAATTCCATTAACTACCACTCTCCAGGAGTTGTTGTTGAAGATTTGAGTTTTCAGATAATGAGGTCCATCAACTCTGGCCTTCATTCCTAGCACTTCTCCAATCAGTTGGGGTGTGACTTTGATCTTGACATTTTTAACCAAAGTGTGTAATTCTCGATGTCCCTCGTCCTGATCAACTAGACTCGAAGCGTTCTGATAGAACATCCGTACTGAGTGAGGACAATACCCAGTAGTTTCAGGGAAGTGGCAAATGGGAGCAAGACCTGCCTGATCAAATAAAATTCCAAAGAGTGTACATCGTTCTCTCAGCGCTTTGACATTGACATGTCTTTCCCCAATGCATTCCCTCTTCTCAAAATCTTTGATCCTTGCGGAGCTGATGAAGTGTGACACCCCCGGAATTTGGATTAGTCCTCTATATAAATGATATAATAGGACTAAATCTCTAACCCGGCTATAGCATTTTGGATGGTAGCAAGATCCAAGAGGAACATGAGAGTTAAGCGTGCTAGAGCTAGAGTAGTTCTAGGATGGGTGACCCCCTGGGAAGTGGGGCGTCACAGTTGGTATCAGAGCCATTTACCAGCCGGAAATGTGAGATGAGTCTCGGCTGAGCCAGGGTTATATAGCGGGTAGAGCGAGGCTCCCCGGCTAATGACCGTTGTGAGTGGAGTGCAGCTCCTCACAAGGTCGGCTAAGGCTAGCGAGACGAGTCTCACATCGCCTGGTGCTTGTGAGTGTGCTTGAGCCTGACGTGGACGTCAGGGCTTAAAGGGGGGAAGAATGTGACACCCCCGGAATTTGGATTAGTCCTCTATATAAATGATATAATAGGACTAAATCTCTAACCCGGCTATAGCATTTTGGATGGTAGCAAGATCCAAGAGGAACATGAGAGTTAAGCGTGCTAGAGCTAGAGTAGTTCTAGGATGGGTGACCCCCTGGGAAGTGGGGCGTCACATGAAGTCTTGAGGAGGAGGCTGGCTAGCAATTGGTTCTTCAATCGAAATGCCCCGAGCACTGCCTCTTTTTCTTGCAACGCTTTTTCGCTTGAGTTTGGTTGGACTAGGTTCCATTGGGGCTTTTCCTTTGTCAGCTGCAGTAGGCTGAGGCTTTGCCTTTGAAGCTTAAGCAGTTGCTTTTCCTTTGGAGACAGTTGGGACGGTTTCCTCGACCTCGATGTTATCCCAGTCAATCGAGTCCGTCTCTGATTCCGTCTCGGAATCACTCTGAGTCTTCTTCATTCGCTTAGCCCTTTTAGGCTTGACAGTGTCTTTGGCATGAACCATGGCAGTGAGAAGAAATATGATCCAGGTGATCACCATTGCTGCAAAGTCTTAAAAGTGAAATATCCTGTGAAGAGCTCAAGAACATGAAAAATTGTTAATTTTCAAAAATTGGAAAAATTGTACCCAAACAATCATAATCATGTAGAGAAACTAAGAATCAAATTAGTTTTGCAAAAAGAATTTTAAAAATAGATCAATTCCATGTTTTTCAAAAATTCCTATTATATGCCCTAAAACCGAATTTTTAGAAATCGAAGCCCAAAAATTCGTTTATCTTGAGAATACCTAGCATATAATCAAAACTAATCCACCCAGAGTTCTTATTTCAAAAGAAATTTGACCAAAAACCAATTCAAAACGAAAAACATCCATGAATTCCATCCACGTTTTGAGTAAACAAGGAAAAACCGAGATTTTGATCAATAAAACTTACTTGGAATCGGAGAACTTTGAGTTTGAAAGCCTTCAAGAATATTGAATCTAGAGAGAGAGGCTCTGGGAACTTAAGAACAAAAGATCAAGGTAAAAGAAATCAAAACCCTCTTGTTCCATTAAAAACCCTAGCCGTGATCCGGATCGGATCGAGATTTCAATCCGGATCGGCTACCCGCAGGAAATACCTGCGTTCGGGATCCGGATCACTTTGTCCAATCCGGATCGGCTCCAACTTTTTCTTCAGAAAAATTCAGAAAAATTCAATAAAATCCAGAAAAAGTATGTAAGCACTTTAGCATATCAACTTTAAACAAAAATCATCGTTTCATACAACAAGAAATAGATTATACCAAATCTATCAAAAATACACAAAAATGAAACGAAAATTTATGAAAATTAAAACTCTTAAAGTTGAACAACTTCAATCACATCTAACATGATCTTATGCGTAATGCCTTTATCAAATAATCAATTTGGTAAAGAAGATGAAATACCAAGATCAATAGATGTTTGAAATCCCAGATAAGTTAGATAATATATTTAGACAATCTGTTGAAGAGAGTGGCTCTTTGAGCATCTTTCATTAAAAATCCCACCTTATACCAACCTTGAAATTTGACAGAGTCAAGTATTTCAACATGCATTTCATCATCATTTTTTTTAAAAAAAATTTGCTTGGCATACATGAGGTATCTTTTTCCTCCATGTGGTGGTAGTTTTCACACTCCTCATTGGGATGTAACTCTTTCCACATCTTTTGAGCATATTACATTTCTTTGACTCCCCCTCAATTGGCTATCAATTATTTAATATATAAGGTATTCAACCAAAAATTGATCTCGCATTCATACTCGACTAAATAGTCAAATAAGATAATGACTATACCAAGAGATCATTGAGAGAGAAATTGACTTTGATCACTTAAAAGATGACTTAATTAACATAAATGATCATTGCAACATTGAAATATTATGATATCAAAAGCATAATAAATTTCTAAATGCGTGAAAAGATGCAATTAAAGTCAATTATGATCAATGCTCAATTAATGTCCTATGTACAAACATAGATGAAGAACAAAAACACAAAAACAAAACCTAACCTAAGCAAAAGTTTCAAAAAGAGGTTATTTCAAGGAAAGCATTCCAATTGCTTTACGCAAATGAATAAAACGTTTTTGATCCAAAGGTTTTGTTAAAATGTCAGCTAATTGATCCTCAGTTGAAATATATGAAAGTTGAAGAATATTTGATTCAACTAGCTCTCTAAGAAAATGATATCTAAGTTCAATGTGTTTTGTTCTTGAGTGCAACACAGGGTTTTTTGAAATGTTTATAGCACTAGTGTTGTCACAAAGAATCGTTACCGAAGTTGCTGAAATCCGGAAGTCGCTCAACACGCTTTTCATCCAAATGAGTTGGGTTGAACAACTACCCGCTGAAATATATTCCGCTTCGGCAGTCGAGAGTGCTATGCAGTTTTGCTTTTTACTATGCCATGCAACTAAGCAATGGCCAAGATAAAAACATGCACCACTCGTACTTTTCCGATCATCCACTGATCCTGCCCAATCGGCATCTGAGTATCCAACTATGTCCAGACTTGTTCCCATAGGATACCAAATTCCGAAATTTATTGTTCCTTTGATGTACCGGATGATCCTTTTCACCGCTTTCAGGTGAACCTCCTTTGGTGCTGATTGATATCTCGCGCAGATCCCAACACTAAGGATATATCCGGGCGACTAGCCGTGAGGTAAAGTAGACTTCCAATCATACTACGATAAAGTTTCTCGTCTACATTCTCACTGTTTGATTCACTTCCAAGTCCCTTGTGGCTAGTTCCCATTGGAGTCGGAAAATCCTTAGAATTTTCTAAATCAAACTTTTTGACCAACTCCATTGCATACTTGGATTGACACAAAGGGATGCCTTCATCATTTTGTTTTACTTGCAATCCAAGAAAGTAAGTCAATTCGCCCATCATGGACATCTCAAATTCGCTTTCCATGGTTTCTGCGAATTTAGAAGCATCATTATCTCTTGTTGCTCCAAATACAATGTCATCGACATAGATTTGTGCTACAATGAAGTTATTTTGATAATGCTTCACGAAGAGAGTCCTGTCTGCTCCCCCTCGAGTATAGCCCTTTTCCAAAAGGTGCTTTGTCAACCTTTCGTACCATGCTCGCGGTGCTTGTTTCAGACCGTAAAGAGCCTTTTTCAAGCGAAAAACATGGTTAGGTTGTTTATGGTCTACAAAACCTTTCGGTTGAGCCACATAAACTTTCTCATTTAAAAACCATTTAAAAACGCGCTCTTAACGTCCATTTGAAAAAGTTTTATTTTAAAATGACAAGCAATTGCAAATAGGATACGAATGGACTCGAGTCTAGCTACAGGGGCGAAAGTTTCATCAAAGTCTATACCTTCTATTTGAGAGTAGCCTTGAGCAACTAGTCGTGCTTTGTTCCTGATGATAGTACCATCCTCATTTTTCTTGTTCTTGAAAATCCATTTAGTACCTATCACATTGTGTTGCTTCGGAGGCTTCGTTAATTCCCAGACTTTGTTTCGCTCAAATTGATGGAGCTCTTCCTGCATTGCTTCAATCCAGTAGTCATCCTGAAGAGCTTCATCGACATTCTTTGGTTCTATCAAGGAAACGTAACAAGCGAATCCACAAACCAATTGTCTCCGGGTTCTGACTCCTTCTTGTGGGTCTCCAATAATGTTCGATTCAGGATGATCCTTGGAGATGCGTAACGTTTGAGGTAACGGAGTACTCGGAGGTACATGAGATGATTCCTGCACATCAGATAAACTTGAAGAACCATTAGGTGCATCATTATTATCGGAAGAATTGTTATTAGAAGATGCATTGGCAGGTGTATCATCATCAAGAGAGATATCGAGGGTAGATTTTTCAGATGCAAAGTGAAAAGCTTCATCTACCTTAACATTTATCGATTCTACGATCGTCTTAGATTCCAAGTTAAATACTCGATATGCTCTACTGTTTGTAGAATAACCCAAGAAAATCCCTTCGTCACTTCGAGAGTCAAATTTTCCAAGATTTTCGCTGTCACGCCCCGGGTGTAAACCAGAACCCGGGCCCGTCTACAGATCCGCCGTGCATGCGGTATTTCCCACATACACGAAGCGTCGGTAACCTGCTCAAATAAGAAATAAGAATAAAAGAGCATAATAATCAGAGCTAAACTAAAACTACTGTATCTCAGACAGAAGCTGGAAGTAAAAGGTACAACAGTAAAATAAAACACAGATGTCTCTCCCAGCTCACCACTAAAATACAAACAGCTGGCAGAAGCCAGTCCCAAAAAGAAAATAAATAAAAACTGTCTGAGAAGTCCAGGTACCCAAAAATCTCCAGCTACAACCCTCGGGAGGCTCTCTATCTAGTCCGCGATGCGCTTGCCTCGATCAGTTGCTGACGGCCCAGCAACTCCCACTGAGGACTCTGCAAAACAAAGGGAAAGAAAGAAACAAGAAAAACAATGGGGGTAAGTACTACTATAAACAGTAGCCTCCCCTAGTGGGTAAAGCCTCAGCTCAGATATGCCCACCAGGTAATCAGAGGCAAAAAGGGAAAGGAGAAGAAATGGGGGTGCAGATAAATGAAGCAACTGATAAAATGCTATCCCTAATATGCCTCTACATGACCAACCAATAGGGATGGAGAAAGTGATGCATCAGAATCAAGAAGCCTGTCAAAATGACCCAATCTGACAGCCAGTGAACACTGGCACTGCCTGCTCTACTGTCGAACTCAAGAAACCAGCATGGTGCCCGGCGCTCTGCACCGTGGAAAGCCTACTCCGGAGTGGCACTCGAGGGGAGCGACCCACACGAGTAAAGTATCACTGTAACAAACATCTCTGTAACCACTGTCTCATAATAGCAGGACTGGATCATGACTATGATCAAAGTGGGAAACTCCGTCCACTAAAGAAAGCCCGATCCCCAAAACACCCAATCAGATGCAATAGTAACAACCCGGTCAACCACCCAAGATCCGTGGTCGCCGCAACACCCTGTCAAAAGCCCAACCTGTCCCAAATCCCCAATACCTGACTACACTGTCCAACACACGCTCGAACCTGAGCGACTATGCCGCAAATCTATCAATAATAGGAGAAGAAAAGAATAAATGCATGGTTTCTCCTAAGTCAAGTCCCAAAAGATAGTATAGCAGTAAAGATGACATAATTATGTGACCAATTTAATCATGCATTGTTCCAATAATTTTGTCCAGTTTCCCAGAATAACAGTTTAGAGTGACATAAGCTAGGGTGACAGTCCCATAAGAATAATCATCAGTTTTGCAGTCCTCAATTATTATTGCTTTGCCTCCAAACATACAGTCCAGAATAATTAAGCGATTAAAACAAGTGATCAATCTAACAATAGTTTTTCATGGATCAGATAACCAATAATTTGCTCCCTAAAGCATGCGAGTCTACCAATTAACACATTTAGCATCATCAAATCAGGGGTACTCTGATATTCCTAGTGGGCATAACAAAGGAGAGGAGTACAACAACCACCCACCTGATGTGCAAACTGTCCAAGTCCGTACAGCTAGAAAATACCAAAACTCCAAATCCTTGCTCCCACAAATTTAGCACACCCGCAATACTCCTGGTACAATACAAAGCTCACTAATTACACTAAGGCTCCCAATTATTGCTCTTATAACCACATAAAACCTCGGATTCAAAACTGTTAAATTATCACCTGCAGAAAGTGCCCAGAAAATTCCAAGAAAAATATCACAGCGATCCTCGCGTCGATAGCTTCGCAACGGTACCTTGCACGCCCAAATCTGAGTTCGGTAAGTCCAGATAAAAATTCGGCAAGGGGGTACACTCATACAAAAATCTGTGCTAAAAACTGTGCACTGTTCACAGAGGAAACAGTAATTTTCACCTCGAAATAAACCTCAGAAAAATCCAAGAAAAATACGAGCGCGTTCCTTGCGATCCGTAGATGAAAAAGTTGTATAAGCTCGTTTCCGTCTGACGCTCGTGCGCAAAGATATGGCCAAAATACCCCGCTGCTGTCAAGGAAATCCACACAGAAAAAGGGGTCACTGTTTGCCTCGGGATCCGTGCCAAAACCTCGAAACGGGAAAGCGCGACCAAAACGGAAAATGAAGTCCTACCTCTTAGGAGTCTGCCGGCACAAGAATCACAGCAAAGTGATCTCGGGGTAGCCCAGGGGAGCTAAAACACCGTCGCTGCGCCGTAGAAGAACACAGGAAAGCAACGTTGCGCCGCGCCGTAAAATGGGGAACCTCGGGATTCGAGCCTCCTAAAATCTTGGAACTTGGCAGGAAGATCAAGCACATAGAGGTGAAAAACTTTGCTTGAGGGAGCTCGGGCAGAAAGTGAAAGGGTTGAGAGAAAAGAAGCAAAGAAGGGGGCTCGGGTTGGCTTTTATAGTGTAGTTGGAACAATTGGGAAAATTCCCATTTTGTCCCGGAATTCGGGCGCCCGGAAATTTCCGGGCGCGCACAGTGCGGCCCGGCCCAGCACTTTCGGGCGCGCACAGTGCGGCCCGGTCCACCACGCGGCCCAGTTCACCACTCCCCCGGGCCCCGCTGCACCCGGAGCACCTGCGCCCGCAAATGGCGACGCGCCACGTGGCCCCGGCAGTCCGTGCACCGCGCACGTCGGGCCGTGCACCGCGCACGTCGCGGCTGACCCGGGCCGTACGGCCACCTGCCCCGCCGTACGGCCACCTGCCCCGGTCAACAACTCCACCGATTGCGTGGACCGGGAGCACAACACCGGACCAATCACCTCACGCCACGTGTCCACCCGGTCTACCGTGCACCCGGGCCCAAATTCAGTGGACCGCGCCTGCTGCGCCGGCCAACCGGAAAGCGCCACGTGGCCCGCCCCCGGTGCACGCCCCCCGCGGTGGACCGCGCACCTGACCGCGCGCCCGGGCGCCTGCCCGCGCCGCGTGCCGCCGCCTGCCGCCGCGCCGCCGCCCGCCGGCGCTGCCCACCGCCGCCGGCCGCCGCCGGCGATCGCCGGGAACACTGTTCCGGCAGGAACAGTAACCGCAGCCCAAAAACAACAAGCAAATAGCCCATCTTGACCGTTTTCGCGCGCTGATTCCAAAAACGACGTCCGTTTCGCCAAAATTCGCCTCTAAAATTTGCCGGAGGCTCCCGCAAACACCAGAAACTGCGAAACTTCCGGGAGTCCGCTTTTGGGCATCCGGACTCAGAATTAAGCAAACAAAAAGCCATTTTCAAGCGTTTTTCTGCGCTGAATCCAAATCCACCCTCCGTTAGGCCAAATTCTTTTTCTAAAATTCGGCAAAAGCAGCCGAAGGCCAATACAGCCAACCAAAGCTCACAGGGTCCATCTGTGGCATCCCTTTGATGCACCATGGGCCAGATACACCATCAACAGGTGTCTGCACAGTGGATTCATGGGAAAAAGCTGCATGGGGGGTCAGGGGTCCTACATTCGCGGTCACGTAAAATATAACACCGACTCCCAAAGATACGAAAATATTTGATGTTCGGTTTTCTACAAAACCATAGTTCATATGGTGTATTTAGAGTTCCCGGGCACAAATACACTCGATTAATTACATAGACAGCAGTGTTCACCGCTTCAGCCCAAAAATATAACGGTAGGTTCCGGCTATGAAGCATAACACGTGCCATCTCCTGTACGACCCTGTTTTTGCGCTCGACTACACCATTCTGTTGAGGTGTATAGGGTGCCGAGAATTCATGTTTAATGCCGTTGGAAGTGCAAAAATCAATGAATTTAGAATTTATGAATTCTCCACCTCTATCACTTCTAACACGAATAATCTTTTCATTCTTTTCAATCATAATACGATGGCAAATCTCGTGAAAAGAATCAAAAGTATCAGCTTTCTCTTTTAAAAATGCTACCCAAGAATATCTAGAGAAATCATCAACCAATAAGAAAATATACCATTTACCTCCCAAAGATGGTTGACGAGTTGGCCCCATTAAATCCATGTGCAAAAGTTCCAAAGGCCGTTTTGTACCAATGTGGTTCAAGTTCTTGTGTGCAGTCCTTGACTGTTTTCCCTTTTGGCAACCGCCACACACAATGTTTTGTTCAAATGAAAGTTTAGGAACCCCCTTGACCACATCTTTGTTTGAAATTCTAGCAAGTTCCTTAAAATTTATGTGACCTAGCCTTTCATGCCAAAGAGTTTCATTTTTCAAAGAAGCTAGGTTACACTTTTCAGAAATTTTATGTGGAACAACATAACAATTGTTTTCAGATCTAACCCCCTTTAAAAAGAAAACATGGTCCTTATCAGTTACAGTACATTCCACAGATGAAAAATTAACTGAAAAACCATTATCACAAAGTTGACTTATGCTTATGAGGTTAGTCTTAAGGCCATGAACAAATAACACATTATTTAGAACCGGGCCATCTGGAATAGCTATAGTTCCTTTTCCAACAATTTTGGAAGACCGACCGTCTCCGAAAACAACAAGTCCTCCGGAGATTTTCTCAAAGGTTTGAAAACAGTTTTTGTCACCGGTCATGTGACGGGAACACCCGCTATCCAGATACCAAGACGAATTATCATATGCATGCAAGGAAATATTAGTAACAAGACACGGAAATATTTCACCTTTGCGCACCCAAACCTTTTTGGAATGCGTCGGTAATGGTCGTGAAGTTATTCTCCTTGGTGAAAGCGTCCTGTTAGAACGATTGCTGCTCCTTGATGATGTCGTCTTGCGCGGTGAACTACCAAGGCTCTTTTCCTTTGAAAAGTTTGCATTCGATTTCTGAGGAATCACCTTTTTGGTAGTCGTTGCAAGAAGTGCTTGAGTTGAGCGTTTGGCTCCCATCTTGCAATTTCTCCTTATGTGCCCTGAAAAACCACAACGAAAACATACCTTAGTTCTTGACGATCCCGAGGAGGATGAAGTAGGCTTGTTGTCGTTGCTTGTCGTGAATTCCGGTGTCGGAGGAGGAGATACCGACTGAGGCACAAAAACTGTTCCACTCGAACTTGGACTGTCTCCAGTTTGAGTGTATCCGAGGCCGAACCGATTTGTTTGACCAAGACCAAGAAGCCTATCCAACTTACTCCTTCCAGAAGAGAATCGCTTTAAATCGTCCTTTAGTTGGAGAATGGTCTTTGTCATTTCCATTTTATCCTGTCGAGCCTCGCCGTAGAGCTTTGAGAAATAATTCGCTTTATCCACCATTTCTCATGTTCTTTCTCGAAAAGCTCATTTTTCTCTTGAAGGGAAACATTTGCTTTGGCTACGTTATCCCTTTCCACTTCAAGAGCGTTTGAGAGAGAAGATGCCCTTTTTGCTTCTTCTTCGAGATCCTGCAATCTCCCTCTCAAACTCCGATTTTGCTTGCCAGTTTCTTTGAATCCCTCAAAAGTTGATGGTAGGCAAGAGCAAAATCTTCACCTTCAGAATTACTCGATTCGTTGTCCGTAGCGTTCTTTTCAGCTTGGGAGGAGTTGGACAAGGAATCGGAGGTACTTGCCATCAAGCACATGAAGGGTGAAGATGTGGACGCGTGGAACGCCGTTGCGTTGTCTTCTTCATCACTTGAGGATGACTCATTTGACGTTGAGTTGTCATCCCAGGTAACGACTTGCATTGCTTTCTTCTTTGCCGGATTCTTGTTGGGACACTCCGTTGCAATGTGGCCGTAGCCTCGACATTTGAAGCACTGTACTTGTCCCTCTGAACTTTTCTTATCCTTTGAGAAGTTCTCTTGCTTTCTTGACTTGTAACTTGAAGAACCCTTGCCTTTCTTCGACTTTCCGAAGGATGGAGTTTTGCTTGAATTACCCCTTCGAAAGTTGCGGCGAAACTTCCTTGTCAAGAGAGCGAGCTGCTTCTCAAAGTCCTCCATAGATAGGTTCTCGTCATCGTCTGAGGAGGATGAATCCGCGTCTTCTTCTTTGTTGTTTTCAATGCATAACCTGAAGACTTAGAAGAGGATGCCTTTCCAGAAGAATAGTTAGTAGGAAATGTCATTTCATAAGTTTGTAATGCACCAACTAATTCTTCTACACGCATTTCGTCCGGGTGTTTAATTGTTTCAATGGCTGCGACCTTCGGGCGAAATCGTTCAGGAAGAGTTCTTAAAATCTTTCTTACAACTTTAAATTCTGGAATCTTCTCTCCCAAGTTAGCACATGAGTTTACGATGTCTTGCAATCGTGTGTAATAGTCTGTGAAAGATTCATTTTCTGCCATAGAAATGGAGTCAAACTTGCTTGTAAGCATTTGCAGTTTTTGAATCTTCACAAGGTTAGTTCCCTCATGTGTAACTTGCAGAACATCCCAGATTTCTTTCGCAGTCTCACATGCCGAGACGCGAGAGAACTCAGTTTGTGACAAAGCATTAAATAAAGCATTAATTCCCTTGCCATTGTAAGAAGATGAATCTATCTCTTCCTTGGTCCATTTCGACCTAGGTTTGAAGGTGCGAACATCAGAAATAATTTCAGTTGGATTAGTCCATCCTAATTCAATTGATTGCCACACCCGTTCGTCGATGGAAATTAAAAAGGCTTTCATTCGTACTTTCCAGTACGCATAATTTGTTCCATCGAAGAATGGGGGTCTGTTGATGTTTCCACCTTCAACCATTGTTTACAACCCTATTCCCGCTGATACCACTTGTTGGGTTATAAATGTAATGGATCTAAATAGGGGAAAAAAAACCTAGAGGGGGGTGAATAGGTATAAACAATAAACACTCAAAAAATCATTGCGCAATAAAACCCAATGCGGAAATAAAAATGAACACGCAAGATTTTTACGTGGAAAAACTCCAAACCGGAGTAAAAAACCACGGGACCGATAACACGGCGAAATCCACTAGAATTAAACACGTACAAGGTGATATAACGTACTCACAGACGACTCAACCTTTTACCATACGCTCCTAGTAGATCTTCTCCGCTCGCTCCACGACGCTTCTCGAATCCACGATCTGCGCCCAACGCTGAATCCACAGCGTCCAACGTCGAGTCCACGACGTCCGACCGAATCCACGGTCTTCACCCAGTAGCACGCTTCGAATCCACGAACGTACCTCGCTCCTCGAATCCACGAAAGCGGTTGCACCTTGAATCCACAAGGCCACGCGAGTCCACGCGCCGATTTTGGTAAATCGTTGTTTTTGGGTGGTGATGATCCGCCGAATACTTAGATTAGAAATAGATCGGAAATACCATCTAAGTATTCATTAATTTGATTCTACTCAAAATCTGAGTTTGGAAAACCTAGAATCAAATTAATCAATATAGATGAAGAAACATAGAATTAAATCTATTGATTTCCTTTCTTCTCTATATGTGGATTTATCTTTTTCGGCTTATTTTTCCGTTCATTTTTTCGTTACTTTTCCGGTTACCCTAAAAATGAATCATAGGGTCTATTTATAGGTTAGAAACCATTGGAAGAAGATAAGGATCAAAAACTAACCTTTTCTGGAAATTTTACAGGACGGCGATCCGGATCGGATTTACTGCGATCCGGATTGCCGTAACGAGATTGACAATTCCAGAAAACAGGGGTTCGGGATCCGGATTGAAATGCCCGATCCGGATCGTTCATGAATTTCAGCAAAAACCAATGTTCGGGATCCGGATCAGAATTGGCTTGGATCCGGATTGGATTTGCATATGAACCAACACCCTTCGGGATCCGGATTGGATTGGCTGATCCGGATCCTGAACATGTTCCATGTCCAGTTTTTGATTTTTATGCAACTAAAAATTCATCCAAGTGTTTCTACACTATGAGAAGTATTCGGATCACCAAAAATATTTAGTTAAACATACCTGATCCTTTTGAATTCTTCTCTCTTGAGATTGAGGTATATGATTCAAACTTTCTTCATCTTCAATCTTCAAGACTTAGACACTTTTACGAAATACGCCAACTCAAATTCCGTAACAATGGTCAATGAAACCTTTCGGTTGAGCCACATAAACTTTCTCATTTAGAAAACCATTTTAAAAGGCGCTCTTAACGTCCATTTGAAAAAGTTTAATTTTGAAATGACAAGAAATGGCGAAAATGATGCGAATTGACTCGAGACGAGCTACCGAGACGAACGTCTCATCAAAGTCTATACCTTCAATTTGTGAATAGCCCTGAGCAACTAGGCGTGCTTTGTTCCTAATAATGATACCATCCTCGTTTTTCTTGTTCTTGAAAATCCACTTAGTACCAATTATGTTGTGTTGCTTCGGAGGCTTCGTTAGTTCCCAAACTTTGTTTCTTTCAAATTGATGGAACTCTTCTTGCATAGCTTCAATCCAATAATCGTGTTGAAGAGTCTCATCGACATTCTTTGGTTCCAACATGGAGACGTAACACGCAACTCCACAAACCAACTGTCTCCGAGTCCTGACTCCTTCTTGTGGGTCTCCAATAATATTTGACTCTGGATGATCCTTGGAGATACGTAGCGTTTGAGGTAATGGAGTGCTCAGAGGTATGTGTGATGATTCCTGCACATCAGATAAACTAGAAGAATCATGAGATGCATCAACATTATCGGAAGAATTATCATGAGAAGATGCATTATCATTTACAGGAGTATCATCATCAATAGAGATATCAGGAGTAGATTTATCAGATGAAAAATGAAAAGCTTCATCTACTTTAATATTAAAAGATTCTACCATCGTTTTAGATTCGAGATTAAAAATCCGATATGCTCTACTGTTTGTAGAATAACCCATGAAAATTCCTTCGTCACTTCGAGAGTCGAATTTTCCAAGATTTTTGCGATCACGTAAAATGTAAAAGCGACTCCCAAAGATTCGAAAATACTTGATATTTGGTTTTCTACAAAACCATAGCTCATATGGTGTATTTAAAGTACCCGGGCGCAAATAAACACGATTGATTACGTAGACCGCGGTGTTAACTGCTTCAGCCCAAAAATATAACGGGAGTTTCCGGCTGTGAAGCATAACACGCGCCATCTCTTGTACTACTCTATTTTTGCGCTCGACTACATCATTCTGTTGAGGTGTATAGGGTGCAGAGAATTCATGTTTTATACCATTGGAAGTGCAAAAATCAATGAATTTTGAATTTATAAATTCTCCACCTCTATCACTTCGAACACGAACGATCTTTTCAATTTTCTCAATCATAACACGATGACATATCTCATGAAAATAATCAAAAGTATCCGCTTTCCCTTTTAAAAAAGGTTACCCATGAAAATCTAGAGAAGTCATCAACCATAAGAAAAATGTACCATTTACCTCCCAAACTTTGTTGATGAGTCGGCCCCATTAATTCCATGTGCAATAATTCTAATGGCCGTTTGGTTCCCACGTGGTTTAAATTCTTGTGTGTGGCCCTTGATTGTTTTCCCTTTTGACAACCTCCACACATAATGTTTTCTTTAAAAGAAAGTTTAGGAACTCCCTTAACCACGTTTTTATTAGAAATTCTAGCTAGTTCCTTAAAATTGATGTGACCTAGTCTTTCATGCCAAAGAGTTTCATTATCAAGTGACACTAGGTTACAATGTTTAGAAATTTTGTTACTATATAGCAATTATTTTCAGACCTAACCCCTTTCAAAAAGAATAAATGGTACTTATCAGTTACAATGCATTATGCAGAAGAAAAATTAACTGAAAAGCCATTATCACATAATTGACTAATGCTAATGTGGTTAGTCTTAAGGCCTTCAACAAATAAAACATTGTTCAAAATCGGGCCTTCTGGAATAGTGATTGTCCCTTTTCCAACAATTTTTGAAGAATCACCGTCTCCGAAAACTACAAGTCCTCCGGAGGTTTTCTCTAAAGTTTGAAAACAATTTTTGTCACCGGTCATGTGACGGGAACATCCACTATCCAGATACCAAGACGAGTTGTCATAAGCATGCAGTGATGTATGAATGACAAGACAAGGGAAGATTTCACCTTTGCGCACCCAAACCTTTTGAGTTTTGGAGTACGTCGGCAATGATTGTGAAGTTATTCTCCTTGGTGAAAGCGTCTTGTTTGATTGATCGCTTTTCTTTGACGTCGTCTTGTTTGGTGTACTACCAAGGTTCTTTTCTTTCGAAAGATTCTTCTTTGATTTTCGGAGGATGAACTCGTTGGTAGTTGTTGCAAGAGGTGCTTGATTTGATCGTTTCGCTCCGATCTTGCAATCTCTTCTTATGTGCCCTGTAAAACCACAACGAAAACATACCTTTGTACTTGTTGAACCCAAAGTAGGTGAGGTAGGCTTGTTGTTGTTGGATGCAGTGATTTTCGTCGGAGGAGGAGACGTTGACTGGGGCACAAAAATTGTTTCACTCGAACTAGGACTGTCTCCAGTTCGATTGTATCCAAGACCCAAACGGTTCGTTTGACCAAGACCAAGCAACTTATCCAACTTGCTCCTTCCTGAAGAAAATCACTTCAAATCATCCTTAAGTTGGAATATGGTCTTCGTCATTTCCATCTTCTCTTGTCGAGCCTCGGAGTAAAGCTTCAATAAGTAATTAGCTTTATCCACCAATTTGTTGTGTTCCTTCTCGAAATGCTCATTCTTCTCTTGAAGGGAAACATTTGCTTTGTTCAGATTGTCCCTTTCCACTTTAAGAGCGTTTGAGAGAGAAGTTGCCCTTTTTGCTTCTTCTTCGAGATCCTGCAATCTTCTTCTCAAACTCTTGTTTTGCTTTGCCAATTTCTTTGAATCCTTTAGTAGTTTATGGTAGGCAAATGCAAAGTCTTCACCTTCGGAATTGCTCGGTTCATCGTCCGTTGCATTCTTTTCAACTTGGGAGGAATTGGATAATGAACCAGATGTACTTGCCATAAAGCACACGTAAGGTGAAGTTGTAGACGCGTGGAATGCCGTTGCGTTATTATCCTCATCACTAGAAGATGACTCATTGGAAGTTGAGGTGTCATCCCAAGTGACGGCTTGCATCGCCTTCTTCTTTGACGGATTCTTGTTGGGACATTCTGTTGAGATGTGACCGTAGCCTCGGCACTTGAAGCATTGGATTTGTCCCTCCGAGTTCTTCTTGTCCTTTGAAAAACTCTCTTGCTTTCTTGACTTAAAGCTTGAAGTTCCTTTGCCTTTCTTCGACTTTACGAAGGATGAGGTTTTGCTTGAATTACCCCTTCGAAAGTTTCGGCGAAATTTCCTCGTCAAGAGTGCAAGTTGCTTCTCGAAATCCTCCATTGATAGATTCTCGTCATCGTCTGAGGAGGATGAATCCGCGTCTTCTTCCTTTGTTGTTTTCAACGCAAAACCTGAAGACTTAGAAGAAGATGGCTTTCCTGAAGAATAGTTAGTAGGAAAAGTCATTTCATAAGTTTGAAGTGCACAAACTAATTCTTCTACACGGATTTCGTCCGGGTGTTTTACTGTTTCAATGGCCGAAACCTTAGGGCGAAATCTTTCAAGAAGAGTCCTAAAAATCTTTTTTACAACTTTAGATTCTGAAATTTTCTCTCCCAAGTTAGCACATGTATTCACGATGTCTTGCAATCGTGTATAATAATCTGTGAAAAATTCATTTTCTGCCATAAAAATTGAGTCAAATTTGCTCGTAAGTATTTGCAGTTTTTGAATCTTCACAAGGCTTGTTCCCTCATGTGTAACTTGTAGAACATCCCAGATTTCTTTCGCAGTCTCACATGCCGAGACGCGAGAGAATTCGGTTTGCGACAAAGCATTAAATAAGGCGTTAATTCCTTTGCCGTTGTAAGAAGATGCATCAATTTCTTCCTTGGTCCATTTCGACCTAGGTTTGATGGTGCGAACATCAGCAATAATTTCAGTAGGATTTGTCCATCCAAACTCGATTGATTGCCACACCCGTTCATCGATGGAAATTAAAAACGCTCTCATGCGTACTTTCCAATAGGCATAATTTCTTCCATCGAATAACGGTGGTCTGTTGATGTTTCCACCTTCAACCATTGTTTACAACCCTATTCCCGCTCTGATACCACTTGTAGGTTATGTTAAATATGGATCTGAACAGGAGAAAAAACACCTAGAGGGGGCTGAATAGGTGTAAACAATAAACACACCAAAATCTTTGCGTAAAAATAACCCAATGCGGAAAAGTAAATAACACGCAGAGATTTTACGTGAAAAACTCCAAACCAGGAGTAAAAAACCACGGGACCGATCACACAGTAAAATCCACTAAAATTAAACACATACAAAGGTGATATAATGTACTCACATGACTCAACCTTTTACCATACGCTTCTAGTTGATCTTCGCCGCTCGCTCCGCAATGCGCCTCGAATCCACGATTTGCGTCCAACGCCGAATCCACGACGTCCAACGTCGAGTCCACGACGTCCAACCGAATCCACGGTCTCCACCAAGTAATACGTCTCGAATCCACGAACGCACCTCATTTCAAATCCACAAAACGGTAGCACCTTGAGTCCACAAGGCCACGCGAATCCACGCGCCGATTTTTGGCAAAATCGTTGTTTGTTGGTGGTGAAAATCCTCCGAATACTTAGATCAAAAATAAATTGGAAATACTATATAAGTATTCATTAATTTGATTCTACTCAAAATCTGAGTTTGAAATCCTAGAATCAAATTAATCAATATAGATGAAGAAACATAGAATAGATCTAGTTTTTCCTTTCTTCTCTATATGTGGATTTTTCTAATTTTTGGTCGTACCCTAAAAGATGAAAATTAGGGTTCATTTATAGGTTAGAAACCTTTGGAAGAAGATAATAATCAAAAACTGACTTAACAGACTTTTTCCCGCACGACGATCCGGACTGGATTTGGCTTGTTCCGGACTATCGTTACTTTTCAAAGAATTCCTGAAAAATCATGTTCAGGGTCCGGACTGAAAGATGCACGGTCCGGACTGTTCATGTGATTTCTGCAGAATCCACGTTCGGGGTCCTGACTGAACCAGGGAAGGTCCGGACTGAAATTCCGCATGAACTTACCTACGTTCGGGGTCCGGACTAAGATACCCTGATCCGGATCCTGAACATATAACAGTCCAGTTTTTTTATTTTTATGCAATTAAAAATCCATCCAAGTGTTTCTACACTATAAGAAGTATTCGGATACCAAGATTATTTAGTTAAACGTACCTGATCCTTTTGAATTCTTCTTTCTTGTGATTGAGGTATATGATCCAAACATCTTCATCTTCAATCTTCAACACTTAAACACTTTCACGAAATATGCTAATACAAATTCCTTAACATTTCACACTGGAGATCATGTTTTTTTTTTGAAATGTTACGGCATTTTGGTGTTGGCATATTTCGTGAGTCAAGTCAGTGAGTTGAGTCGGAGTCTTAAAGGGATCAAATTGTCATATCAGCCTTTGAAGACTCATTGAAGATTCAACATGAGCCCAAGTCAACTCCCAGGTATGATTAAATATAGATCATGGTGATTAAAGTTCATTATAATCATTGGAAACAGGAAATTAATGAAAACCGGTTTAGACTTGGTTTTAGGAACTTAGTTTTAACTTACAACTTAATTTAAGTTTGGATTCCGGTACTTGGTTTGTTTTGGATAAAGTTTATCTTGGAAAAATCAGTTTTTACATTGAGTACCGGAACCACACTTGAAGTTCCTCAAACCCGACACAGAATTTTCTGAAATTTGTATTGCGTACCGGAACATAGACTCGCGTACCGGTACACAATGTCATCTCGGGAAAAGTTTCCTAAACCGACTCTAATTCGTTTCCATGGGTTATAAATAGATACTTAGGGTTTCTCGACTATAACGAAAAATACCGATTAATTAAGAAAATACTCGTGAGCAACCCTAGAGGCTAGGTTTTTACCGTTCTTCTTTTTAGCCTCTTTTAGGTCAATTCGACGGTTCTTCCAAGATCTATCTTTTGTCGAATTGATCTAAACTTTGCTTAGAATTTCTTTCTACGGTTCTTCAATGATAATCTAAGCAAAGGATCACCATCGAAGCCTATATTTCTTTATCGGCTGAGTTTGCGTCGTGGATTCGACGTAGCACCGTGGATTCGGTGTGTTGAAGGCGTTTCGTGGATTCGAAACGTGTGCTCGTGGATTCGAGTGGCGTTCGTGGATTCGAACGTGTGCAGTGGACGTGCAATCGGTGGAGCGCAAGATCCGAAGAAGTTGAAGGAGGGGTCGAGTCCGTGGAGTCGGTAATCACCTTGTTATTCTTCAATTCTTAGTGGATTGTTATTGCGTGTTGGTCCCGTGGTTTTTCTCCTGGATTGGAGTTTCCACGTAAATCTCGGTGTGCTATTTTTATTTCCGCATTGGTTTTTATTTTTGCACTGAGATTTGTTTTTAAAATATTACACCTATTCACCCCCCTCTAGGTGTTTGATAGTACCTATTTAGATCCTTGTGGATCCTACATTATAAAAACCTACAATTGGTATCAGAGCGGGTTTTAGGTTTATCTATCATGTCGGGTGAAAGTGGTAATATTTTTAGACCTCCTCTTTTTGATGGGACCAATTATGCGTATTGGAAAGTGCGGATGAGAGCTTTTCTCATCTCAATTGATGAGCGGGTTTGGCAAACCGTGGAATACGGTTGGGTGCATCCGGTTGAGGAAGTAGGAAATTCTACTACCCCAAAACCTCGCTCTAGATGGTCTAAAGAGGAAATCGAAAGATCTTCTTACAATGGGAAAGGTATGAACGCTTTATATAATTCTCTTTCCTCGACTGAGTTCACACGAATTTCCGCGTGTGAAACCGCGAAGGAAATTTGGGATATTCTCAAAATTACACATGAGGGTACTAATCTTGTAAAAATTCAAAAGCTCCAGATGCTTACAAGTCAATTTGACTCTATTCATATGGAAGAGCATGAATTGTTTACAGATTATTACACTAGACTTCAAGATGTAATTAATACATGTGCTAATTTAGGAGAAAAGATCCCGGAGTCGAAAATTGTAAGAAAGATACTTCGGACTCTTCCGGAACGGTTTAGGGCAAAGGTTACCGCCATTGAAACCGTTAGTCATCCGGATGAGATGAGTGTAGAGGAATTAGTAGGTGCCTTGCAAACTTATGAGATGACTTTTCCTGCTAATCAAGTTTCTTCCAAGTCTTCTTCTAAGCTTACAGGTATTGCATTCAAATCAACAAAGGAAGAAGATGGCGAATCGAATTCCGACGATGAAATCTCTTTTGCCGATTTTGAAGAACAATTGGCGCGGATCACAAAGAAATTTCGTCGGAAGTTTTGGAAGAATCGAACCGATGGATCTTCATCCACGAAACCATCTAAAGGATCGTCGGGTTCTAAATCCTCTAAACTCAAAGGCGTTGCAAAACCTTCTAAAGAAAAAGAAAAAGATGATTTCGAAGGGGAAATCCGATGCTATCGATGCAAAGGCTACGGCCATATTTCAACGGATTGTCCTTCTAAGAAATCATACAAAAAGAAGGCTTTGCAAGCAAAAACTTGGGACGATTCTAGTTTCGATGAATCGACCTCAAGTGAAGAGGAAAAAGAAAAAATTGTTGCTTTTCATGCCTCTCAAATTCCCTCTTCTAATTTGTGCTTATCATCTTTAGTCACTGACTCTACTCCTTTGATTTTGCATGAAACATCAACATCCGGCGGAGAGTCATCAAGTGAGGGGGAGTCGGACGAAGAAGAACTCGTTGAGGCATACCAACAACTTCTTGCGGAATCTAAGAAGATGGCCAAGCATATCAAGAAGTTGAGGAAGCAACGACTTGAAGTTCAAGACGAGAATCAAGCTTTAAAGATCAAACTTCATGATCTCGAGGAGGAACAAGTACGGTTATTGGATAACAATAAAATCCTCCAAGAAAAGTTAAACCAATCGGAGACGAACGCAAAATTATATATGGACAAGATTGGTTTTCTAGAAAAGCAGTTTGAGGAAATTCATGTCACCAACCAAGCTTTGACCAAGCAAGTTCATCAACTCAAATCCGACATACAAAGGCTTTCAACCGGTTCCAAGAAACTAGAAAGTATGTCCGGATTAGGTCAAACAAGCAAGGTTGGTTTGGGATTTAAAAAGAACCAAACTGTGAAGGCTTCAAGTTCCACAATGGAATTGAAAGGAAGAACTTGTCACCTATGTGGACTTGAAGGACACTTGGTGAAGAATTGCCCCGAAAAGAGAAAGAAAAATCCTTCGGCAACTTCATCTACGGAGCGGACTCAACGAAATCAAAAGACACATCAAGTCAAAGGAGTTCACTCAACCCACCAAAGGTCCGAGCCACATCATCAATCATACAAGTGGATCATTGCGAGGCAAAGACCTAAGGTGGATCAACAGTCAAAGTGGGCAACCCCCGGCCACAACGAATCAAGACAACCCAAAATCCAGCGATTTTGGATTCGGAAAGGTGATATCTTTCCTTGTCTTAAGTTCTAAATAGCTTATGACTGTGTGTAATGCTTTGATTGGTTTTCCCTTCATATTTTTTCTGTTGGGTTGTATGTAATAAGGATCTAAATAGGGGAAAAAACACCTAGAGGGGGGTGAATAGGTGTAAACAATAAAAACTCAAAAAATCATTGCGCAATAAAACCCAATGCGGAAAAATAAATGAACACGCAAGATTTTTACGTGGAAAAACTTCAAACCGGAGTAAAAAACCACGGGACCGATAACACGGTGAAATCCACTAGAATTAACACACGTACAAGGTGATATAACGTACTCACAGACGACTCAATCTTTTACCATACGCTCCTAGTAGATCTTCTCCGCTCGCTCCACAACGCGTCTCGAATCCACGATCTGCGTCCAACGCCGAATCCACGGCGTCCAACGTCGAGTCCACGACGTCCGACCGAATCCACGGTCTTCACCCAGTAGCACGCTTCGAATCCACGAACGTACCTCGCTCCGAATCCACGAGAGCGGTTGCACCTTGAATCCACAAGGCCACGCGAGTCCACGCGCCGATTTAGGGTAAATCGTTGTTTTTGGGTGGTGATGATCCGCCGAATACTTAGATTAGAAATAGATCGGAAATACCATCTAAGTATTCATTAATTTGATTCTACTCAAAATCTGAGTTTAGAAAACCTAGAATCAAATTAATCAATATAGATGAAGAAACATAGAATTAAATCTATTGATTTCCTTTCTTCTCTATATGTGGATTTTTCCTTTTCGGTCGTATTTTTTGTTTTTTTTTCGATTATCCTAGAAAATGAATAAAGGATCTATATATAGGTTAGAAACCATTGGAAGAAGATGAGGATAAAAAACTGTCCGTTTCTGAAAATTTTCAGGACGGCGATCCGGATCGGATTTACTGTGATCCGGATCGTCGTAGCGTGATAGACAATTCCAGATAAACAGGGTTCGGGATCCGGATTGCAAAGTCCGATCCGGATCGTTCATACAATTCAGCAAAATCCCATGTTCGGGATCCGGATCGAAAATGGCCTTTGATCCGGATTGGATTTGCCAATGAACAAGTACCCTTCGGGATCCGGATTGGACTGTCTGATCCGGATCCTGAACATGTCCCATGTCCAGTTTTTGATTTTTATGCAATAAAAAATTCTTCCAAGTGTTTCTACACTACAAGAAGTATTCGGATCACCAAAAATCTTTAGTTAAACATACCTGATCCTTTTGAATTCTTCTTTCTTGAGATTGAGGTATATGATCCAAACTTCTTTCATCTTCAATCTTCAAGACTTAACACTTTCACGAAATACGCCAACTCAAATTCCGTAACAATCTCCCCCTTTGGCGGTTTCGTGACAAAACACAAATCCACTAAAGAAAATTCAAAAAGGATATTTTTGTTGCTATCACCATACAACAAAAATTTACAATGGAGATCCAAAAATTAAATACATGAGATAAACTCCTAAAACAGACTCTAGACTTAGACATCTGTACTCTCTGCAAAAAGAAATCATTCTTGACAAAAAGAGATCGTTAGATACCTCAAGAATATTTAGCATTCAAAACCTAGCAGAGATAAAGTTTATACTCATCATGACATTTAGTAATTCAGATATGTAATAAGATCACAATCAAACATTGACATATCTTCTAAGCGATAAGATTCCAAATGTCATAACTTTGCTTTGTTAGTAATCAAACAACTTGTTAGTAATAATACATGTCCAAATAGTTAGTCGAATAGTTAGTAGGGACATGCAACAAATCACAAGATAAAGCCAGAAGTTGTGATACTTACCTTTCACCAAAGTCAAAGTTTGTTCAAGTTCTCTCACACAAAGTTCTCTAAACTCTCTCCCCCTTTTTGTCACAAACTAAGCCAATAATTACAAAACACAAAGAGAGTTAAAAAGTTTAAATACAAACTAAGAAACTTGTGAGCTGAAGGAAATAACACAAATACAAGAACTTAAAAACCTGCAAAAGAAAGATTAGAAACAAAAACTTTATGCAGAATCTTCAGAGCTGATACATCCAAGCTTCTGAAACATTTTCTTGATCCGTTTGTTCATAGAAGCTTGCTCCTTCTTAACTTCTTTAAGATCTTGGATCATCAAAGCTTGTTCTTTCTTAACTTCCTTGAGATCTTCCTTCATTTCAGCGAACTCAATAGACATGCGTTCTTGCTCGTTTGAGAGTCGCTGTTGCTCTTTAAAGATTGAGCTAACTGAAGCATCATCATCAGAAGTGGATGGAGGTGCTTGCTGTGCTGGTGGAACAAGAGCTGTTGCTCGAGGTGGTGCTCTTTGTCGGGTAGGAGGTGATGGAGGATCATCTTGCTTCGTCGAGAGAGACTTCACAATAGTTGTCTCATTGATAGTGCCCAAACTGTACATATATGAGCTCGCACTTGTGTCGACTTTAAACTTTCTAAGGATGCGCATAATTATCATTGGATAGGGGAGTCTCTCTGTGGGGTGAGAATGTTCCACATAACGCGCCATCCTTGACCAAATGAGGTAAGGAATGTTCAAGTTCGCTCCCATTGATGCTGCGGGGTTTCCAAGAAGATAAAGAAATAACATCCTATCCCATCGAAGAACCTTCGTATTCATGTTTGGGAGGATGTTATAACAAACAATGAAGTTCACATACCGATACTCCGGTCGAAGCTCTTTTGAGAAAACAGAATTTCCTGTCGACAAAGTATCTGGGAGACAAATTCCATTTACAACCACTCTCCAGGAGTTGTTGTTGAAGTTTTGAGTTTTCAGGTAATGGAGTCCATCAGTTCTGGCTTTCATTCCTAGCACTTCTCCAATCAATTGGGGTGTGACTTTGATCTTGGTATTTTTGACCAAAGTGTGAAATTCTCGACGTCCCTGATCTTGATCAACTAGACTTGAACCGTTCTGATAAAACATCCGTACTGAGTGAGGACAGTACCCAGTAGTCTCAGGGAAGTTGCATATGGGAGCAAGACTGGCCTGGTCAAACAGAGTCCCAAAGAGTGTAGATCTTTCTCTCATTGCTTTGACATTTACATGTCTTTCGCCGATGCATTCCCTCTTCTCAAAATCTTTGATCCGTGCTAAGCTAATGAATTCTTGAGTAGGAGGTTGGCTAGCAAGAGGTTCTTGAATTGAAATACCGTGAGTACTTCCTCTTTTTCTTGCAACACTCTTCCTTTTGGTTCTAAGAGGAGTATCCTCCATTGGGGCTTTGCCTTTTTCTGCTGCGGTTGGCGGAGCCTTTGAAGTTCCAGCAGGTGCTTTCCCTTTTGAGACACATGGGACAGTTTCCTCCACCTCGAGGTTATCCCAGTCGATTGAATCAGTCTCAGTTTCTGTCTCGGAATCACTCCGAGTTTTCTTCGCTCTCTTAGACTTCTTAGGCTTGGCAGTATCCTTGACATGAACCATGGCAGCAAGTAGAAAAATGATCCAGGTGATCACCATTGCTGCAAAGTCTTAAAAGTGAAGTATCCTGTGAAGAGCTTAAGAACACAAAAATTTTCAGTTTTCAAAAATTTGAAAAATTGTACCCAAACAATCATAATCATGTAGAGAGACTAAGAATCAAATTATTTTTGCAAAAAGAATTTTAAAAATAGATCAATTGCATGATTTTCAAAAATTCCTATTATATGCCCTAAAACCGAATTTTTAGAAATCGAAGCCCAAAAATTCGTTAATCAGGAGAATACCCAGCATATAATCAAAACTAATCTACCCAGAGTCCTTATTTCAAAAGAAATTTGACCAAAAACCATTCACAAACGAAAAAGTTCCATGATTTCTACTCACGTTTTGAGCAAATAAAGAAAAACAGTGAAAAACCGAGATTTTGATCAATAAAACTTACTTGGAATCGAAGAACTCGAGTTAGGAAGGCTCCAAGATGGAAGAAATCTAGAGAGAGAAACTCTAGAGGCTTAAAAACAAAAGATTGTAGTAAAAGAAATCAAAACCCTCTTGTTCTATTAAAAACCCTAGCCGTGATCCAGATCGGATCGTGAATGTGATCCGGATCGGCTACCCGCAGGAAACATCTGCGTTCGGGATCCGGATCACTTAGTCCGATCCGGATCGGCTTCAACTTTTTCTTCAGAAAAATTTAGAAAAATTTCATAAAATCCAGAAAAAGTATGTAAGCATTTTAGCACATCAACTTTAAACAAAAATCATCGTTTCATACAACAAGAAATAGATTATACCAAATCTATCAAAAATACTCAAAAATGAAACGAAAATTTATGGAAATTAAAACTCTTAAAGTTGAACAACTTCAATCACATCTAACATGATCTTATGCGTAATGCCTTTATCAAATCATCAATTTGGTAAAGAAAATGAAATACCAAGATCAATAGATGTTTGAAATCCCAGATAAGTTAGATAATATATTTAGGCAATCTGTTGAAGAGAGTGGCTCTTTGAGCATCTTTCATCAAAAATTCCACCTTATACCAACCTTGAAATTTGACAGAGTCAAGTATTTCAATATGCATTTCATCATCATTTTTTTTTTAAAACAAAAAATTTGCTTGGCATACATGGGGTGTCTTTTTCTTTTCTCCATGTGGTGGTAGTTTTCACACTCCTCATTGGGATGTAACTCTTTCCACATCTTTTGAGCATATTACATTTCTTTGACTCCCCCTCAATTGGCTATCAATTATTTAATATATAAGGTATTCAACCAAAAATTGATCTCGCATTCATACTCGACTAAACAGTCAAATAAGATAATGACTATACCAAGAGATCATTGAGAGAGAAATTGACTTTGATCACTTAAAAGATGACTTAATTAACATAAATGATCATTGCAACATTGAAATATTATGATGTCAAAAGCATAATAAATTTCTAAATGTGCGAAAAGATGCAATTAAAGTCAATTATGATTTATGCTCAATTAATGTCCTATGTACAACCATAGATAAAGAACAAAAACACGAAACAAAACCTAACTTAAGCAAAAGTTTCAAAAAGAGGTTATTTCAAGGAAAGCATTCCAATTGCTTTACGCAAATGAATAAAACGTTTTTGATCCAAAGGTTTTGTTAAAATGTCAGCTAATTGATCCTCAGTTGAAATATATGAAAGTTGAAGAATATTTGATTCAACTAGCTCTCTAAGAAAATGATATCTAAGTTCAATGTGTTTTGTTCTAGAGTGCAACACAGGGTTTTTAGAAATGTTGTCACAAAGAATTGTTACCGAAGTTGTTGAAATCCGGAAGTCGCTCAACACGCTTTTCATCCATATCAGTTGGGTTGAACAACTACCCGCAGAAATATATTCCGCTTCGGCAGTCGAGAGTGCTATGCAGTTTTGCTTTTTACTGTGCCATGCAACAAGGCAATGGCCAAGATAAAAACATGCACCACTCGTACTCTTCCGATCATCCACTGATCCTGCCCAATCGGCATCTGAGTATCCAACTATGTCCAGACTTGTTCCCATAGGATACCAAATTCCGAAATTTATTGTACCTTTGATGTACCGGATGATCCTTGGAGATGCGTAACGTTTGAGGTAACGGAGTAGTCGGAGGTACATGAGATGATTCCTGCACATCAGATAAACTTGAAGAACCGTTAGATGCATCATTATTATCGAAAGAATTGTTATGAGAAGATGCATTGGCAGGTGTATCATCATCAAGAGAGATATCGAGGGTAGATTTTTCAGATGTAAAGTGAGAAGCTTCATCTACTTTAACATTTATAGATTCTACGATCGTCTTAGATTCCAAGTTAAATACTCGATATGCTCTACTGTTTGTAGAATAACCCAAGAAAATCCCTTCGTCACTTCGAGAGTCAAATTTTCCAAGATTTTCGCGGTCACGTAAAATAAAACACCGACTCCCAAAGATACGAAAATATTTGATATTTGGTTTTCTACAAAACCATAGTTCATATGGTGTATTTAAAGTCCCCGGGCGCAAATACACTCGATTAATTACATAGACAGCAGTGTTCACCGCTTCAGCCCAAAAATATAACGGTAGGTTCCGGCTATGAAGCATAACACGTGCCATCTCCTGTACGACCCTGTTTTTGCGCTCGACTACACCATTCTGTTGAGGTGTATAGGGTGCCGAGAATTCATGTTTAATGCCGTTTGAAGTGCAAAAATCAATGAATTTAGAATTTATGAATTCTCCACCTCTATCACTTCTAACACGAGTAATCTTTTCATTCTTTTCAATCATAATACGATGGCAAATCTCGTGAAAAGAATCAAAAGTATCAGCTTTCTCTTTTAAAAAGTTACCCAAGAATATCTAGAGAAATCATCAACCAATAAGAAAATATACCATTTACCTCCCAAAGATGGTTGACGAGTTGGCCCCATTAAGTCCATGTGCAAAAGTTCCAAAGGCCGTTTTGTACCAATGTGGTTCAAGTTCTTGTGTGCAGTCCTTGACTGTTTTCCCTTTTGGCAACCGCCACACACAATGTTTTGTTCAAATGAAAGTTTCGGAACCCCCTTGACCACATCTTTGTTTGAAATTCTAGCAAGTTCCTTAAAGTTTATGTGACCTAGCCTTTCGTGCCAAAGAGTTTCATTTTTCAAAGAAGCTAGGTTACACTTTTCAGAAATTTTATGAGGAACTACATAACAATTGTTTTCTGATCTAACCCCTTTTAAAAAGAAAACATGGTTCTTATCAGTTACAGTACATTCATCAGATGAAAAATTAACTGAATAACCATTGTCACAAAGTTGACTTATGCTTATGAGGTTAGTCTTAAGGCCATTAACAAATAACACATTATTTAGAACCGGGCCATCCGGAATAGCGATAGTTCCTTTTCCAACAATCTTGGAAGACCGACCGTCTCCGAAAACAACAAGTCCTCCGGAGATTTTCTCAAAGGTTTGAAAACAGTTTTTGTCACCGGTCATGTGACGGGAACACCCGCTATCCAGATACCAAGACGAATTATCATATGCATGCAAGGAAACATTAGTAACAAGACAAGGGAAAATTTCACCTTTGCGCACCCAAACCTTTTTGGAATGCGTCGGTAATGGTCGTGAAGTTACTCGCCTAGGTGAAAGCGTCTTGTTAGAAGATTGCTGCTCCTTGATGAAGTCGTCTTGAGCGGTGAACTACCAAGGCTCTTTTCCTTTGAATGATTTGCATTGATTTCTGAGGAATCACCTTTTTGGTAGTCATTGCAAGAGGTGCTTGAGTTGAGCGTTTGGCTCCTGTCTTGCAATTTCTCCTTATGTGCCCTGAAATGCCACAACGAAAACATACCTTAGATCTTGACGATCCCGAAGAGGATGAAGTAGGCTTGTTGTCGTTGCTTGTCGTGAATTCCGGTGTCGGAGGAGGAGATACCGACTGAGGCACAAAAACTGTCCCACTCGAACTTGGAATGTCTCCAGTTTGAGTGTATCCGAGGCCGAACCGATTTGTTTGACCAAGACCAAGAAGCCTATCCAACTTACTCCTTCCAGAAGAGAATCGCTTTAAATCGTCCTTTAGTTGGAGAATGGTCTTTGTCATTTCCATTTTATCCTGTCGAGCCTCGTCGTAGAGCTTTGAGAAGTAATTCGCTTTATCCACCAATTTCTCATGTTCTTTCTCGAAAAGCTCATTTTCCTCTTGAAGGGAAACATTTGCTTTGGCTAAGTTATCCCTTTCCACTTCAAGAGCGTTTGAGAGAGAAGTTGCCCTTTTCGCTTCTTCTTCGAGATCCTGCAATCTCCCTCTCAACCTCCGGTTTTGCTTTGCCAGTTTCTTTGAATCCCTCAAAAGTTATGGTAGGCAAGAGCAAAATCTTCACCTTCAGAATTACTCGATTCGTCGTCCGTAGCGTTCTTTTCAACAGGGAGGAGTTGGACAGGAATCGGAGGTACTTGCCATTAAGCACATGAAGGGTGAAGATGTGGACGCGTGGAATGCTGTCGCGTTGTCTTCTTCATCACTTGAGGATGACTCATTTGACGTTGAGTTGTCATCCCAAGTGACGACTTGCATCGCTTTCTTCTTTGCCGGATTCTTGTTGGGACACTCCGTTGCAATGTGGCCGTAGCCTCGACATTTGAAGCACTGTACTTGTCCCTCTGAACTTTTCTTATCCTTTGAGAAGTTCTCTTGCTTTCTTGACTTGTAGCTTGAAGAACCCTTGCCTTTCTTCGACTTTCCGAAGGATGGAGTTTTGCTTGGATTACCCCTTCGAAAGTTGCGGCGAAACTTCCTTGTCAAGAGAGCGAGCTGCTTCTCAAAGTCCTCCATAGATAGGTTCTCGTCATCGTCCGAGGAGGATGAATCCGCGTCTTCTTCTTTTGTTGTTTTCAATGCATAACCTGAAGACTTAGAAGAGGATGCCTTTCCAGAAGAATAGTTAGTAGGAAATGTCATTTCATAAGTTTGTAATGCACCAACTAATTCTTCTACACGCATTTCGTCCGGGTGTTTAATTGTTTCAATGGCTGCGACCTTCGGGCGAAATCGTTCAGGAAGAGTTCTTAATATCTTTCTTACAACTTTAAATTCTGGAATCTTCTCTCCCAAGTTAGCACATGAGTTTACGATGTCTTGCAATCGTGTGTAATAGTCTGTGAAAGATTCATTTTCTGCCATAGAAATAGAGTCAAACTTGCTCGTGAGCATTTGCAGTTTCTGAATCTTCACAAGGTTAGTTCCCTCATGCGTAACTTGAAGAACATCCCAGATTTCTTTCGCAGTCTCACATGCCGAGACGCGAGAGAACTCTGTTTGTGACAAAGCATTAAATAAAGCATTAATTCCCTTGCCATTGTAAGAAGAAGAATCTATCTCTTCCTTGGTCCATTTCGACCTAGGTTTTAAGGTGCGAACATCAGAAATAATTTCAGTTGGATTAGACCATCCTAATTCAATTGATTGCCACACCCTTTCGTCGATGGAAATTAAAAAGGCTTTCATCCGTACTTTCCAGTACGCATAATTTGTTCCATCAAAGAACGGGGGTCTGTTGATGTTTCCACCTTCAACCATTGTTTACAACCCTATTCCCGCTCTGATACCACTTGTTGGGTTTATGTAATAAGGATCTAAATAGGGGAAAAAACACCTAGAGGGGGGTGAATAGGTGTAAACAATAAACACTCAAAAAATCATTGCGCAATAAAACCCAATGCGGAAAAATAAATGAACACGCAAGATTTTTACGTGGAAAAACTCCAAACCGGAGTAAAAAACCACGGGACCGATAACACGGCGAAATCCACTAGAATTAACACACGTACAAGGTGATATAACGTACTCACAGACGACTCAACCTTTTACCATACGCTCCTAGTAGATCTTCTCCGCTCGCTCCACGACGCTTCTCGAATCCACGATCTGCGCCCAACGCTGAATCCACAGCGTCCAACGTCGAGTCCACGACGTCCGACCGAATCCACGGTCTTCACCCAGTAGCACGCTTCGAATCCACGAACGTACCTCGCTCCGAATCCATGAGAGCGGTTGCACCTTGAATCCACAAGGCCACGCGAGTCCACGCGCCGATTTAGGGTAAATCGTTGTTTTTGGGTGGTGATGATCCGCCGAATACTTAGATTAGAAATAGATCGGAAATACCATCTAAGTATTCATTAATTTGATTCTACTCAAAATCTGAATTTAGAAAACCTAGAATCAAATTAATCAATATAGATGAAGAAACATAGAATTAAATCTATTGATTTCCTTTCTTCTCTATATGTGGATTTTTCCTTTTCGGTCGTATTTTTCATTTTTTTTTTCGATTACCCTAGAAAATGAATAAAGGGTCTATATATATAGGTTAGAAACCATTGGAAGAAGATAAGGATAAAAAACTGTCCGTTTCTGGAAATTTTCAGGACGGCGATCCGGATCGGATTTACTGTGATCCGGATCGTCGTAGCGTGATAGACAATTCCAGATAAACAGGGTTCGGGATCCAGATTGCAAAGTCCGATCCGGATCGTTCATACAATTCAGCAAAATCCTATGTTCGGGATCCGGATCGAAAATGGCCTTTGATCCGGATTGGATTTGCCAATGAACAAGTACCCTTCGGGATCCGGATTGGACTGTTTGATCCGGATCCTGAACATGTCCCATGTCCAGTTTTTGATTTTTATGCAATAAAAAATTTTTCCAAGTGTTTCTACACTACAAGAAGTATTCGGATCACCAAAAATCTTTAGTTAAACATACCTGATCCTTTTGAATTCTTCTTTCTTGAGATTGAGGTATATGATCCAAACTTCTGTCATCTTCAATCTTCAAGACTTAACACTTTCACGAAATACGCCAACTCAAATTCCGTAACATTTTCTAATCTTTGCATTACATGTTTTTCAATGCTCTTCCTTTTTATACTTTGTTTTTGAACAAAAGGGTTTTTATTGAACAAGTGCATTGAATAAAAAGGGCTTCACGTTCATTCACTCCAAATTAATTTTATATGGATTATCAACTTTACTCCATAATCATAATCATGAAGATACTTCATTATAGGAGTTTTTGATAGTTATAAGCATCAAATTTTAGAAATCATGTGTGATCTTAAGATGCTTAATCTATTTCGGTTGTGTGAATTCATTGTGATAAATGTGAGACAACCGATAGACTAAAATTTGGGATTTAATTCCTTCACGTAAGAGATTGCATTCTTACAAGGGTAAATAAATGAGTTGCAAATGATGTGGAAAGAGTTACATCCGAAAGGAGTGTGAAAACTACCACCACATGTTGGAAAGAGCTACCACATATTTTTGGATGCTTGGAAAATATTTTATGAGAAAATCTTAAGTTGAAGCATTCGGAGATTTAAATTCAAAGTTCTTATTTTAAACAATCTCCTGGTTGGTATAAGGTGGGATAGTTAAAAAGATGCTCAAAGAGCCACCCTTAGGTATTTTAGTGCTTATCTCAATTTGAAAGGGTAGAATTCAAAATTGATGTCATTTGGAAATCTCCGTAAGTCATCTTTGTAAATCCGTTATATCTTGATGGAGTTTGGATCTCAAGATTATTTTTGATGACTTGTGTTTGATGAATATAACATGAAAAACTGTTTATAATGTTTTATCTTTGTTTTTCGTGATTTAGTAGTAAATCTTTTAAATTTTGTGAAATTAATTGGATTGAATGGCATCTGTGTGAATTCGTTGTTTAAAGCACTTAGATTGATTTCTTGATGGAATACAAATCGGTATTTGAAAAGATTTCAAAATTTGGATTTGTTTCAAGAAATTCTTGTCTTTTTGGCTCTGGTGTACCCGTACTTGAATTTTAGTACCGGAACCAAAATTCCGGATCAAAAACCCAATCCGGACCCCGAATCATGAAAATTCCTGTTTTTCACTTGAGTACCGGTACTCCATGTTTAGTACCGGAACTACCTTTGCGGATCCGGATCAGAGGGATTTTTCAGTCCGGAACCCGAACGAAGATTTTCAGGTTTTTGCACTGTGTACCGGTACGCGATTTATTGGTACCGGTACGCGGACTGGTTTGCATTATATACCGGAATCCAAGTTTTTTTATTCAATCTCTCCCATTACAAAACACTCCCTCTCTCTCTCTAAAACTTCTCTAAGAGTATTCTCTTCAAGATTAAGAGATTTGTTGCTCTCATTTGTAAGTTTTTTTTATGAATCTTGCTTTCTTTAACTTCAAAACCCTAGTTCTTAGGTTTTGATGTTGTTTTTAGAGATTTTTGAATAGATCTTTGCTTCAAATGAAATCTCTTGCATAAACTACCCTTAACTCATGTTTAGGACATATTTGGTACATCTCTATACATTTAGATTCAGGTTTTCATGCTTATATGATTGAATCTAACATTTACATATGTTCTTAACATAGAAAAAATTGAGAATTAGGGCTTTTTATTGTAAATATTTTTAAATGATGAATCATCAATTGTGACATGTTTAGAATGATTCTTAGACATGTTTAAACCTTCCTATACGATCAAATCATAGTGCATTGTGTTCTTTGTAGGAAATGGCATTTTCATGGCTACTTGCACTAGTGATTTTGATGGCCACTGGAAGTGGACGTGGTCGTGGTTCTGGAAAGAAAAAGACTACTAAACGATCACGAGATGAAGGGACGACAAGCTCAGATTCTGAACATTCATCAGAATATGAAGAAGAAATGGTTCAAGGAAAGGGGAAAGCACCTATGGCTCCAACGAAAAAGAAGGGTGCGGATTCTCCTCCGCGTAGAAGTACCGGTGGACCGGTAATACGCGACCGCTCTCAACGGAGATCTAATGTTGATGAAAGTGAACAGCATGTAAGTGCAAAACGCCGTGCCAGATTTGCAAACCGTACATGCATTGGAGAGCGTCACGTGAATTTCAACGAGCTATGTCGTGAGGTGCCAGACTTTGTGAGGCTTTTGGAACAAAGTCATATTCGGCCACTTGGCAGAGTCCAACCAAAGATGGGTTTTTGTTTCGAGATCATCAGGGAATTTTATATGAGAGCTAACATACTCCAAAAGGACCATGACACAGGGGCTTTCATTATTGAAACAACAGTTAGAGGCATCAAATTTGACATTACTCCAGCAGTAATTGGGGCAAACCTTGGGCTAGCTGTTGATACTTCTGGTCTTTACTACACAGATGGTGATTTCCAGCATGACACCCATTGGGACACTGTTGTGGATTCAATTTGCAAGTCAGGGACACACACAAATAGGTCATATGTTGAATCAAAGGACCTAAACCAGAATATCACATTTTGTCCTTAATCGTCTGCTACAACTTATTGCCTACAATGGGGACCAAAAGGATTCGATGGTATCGATTGCTACTTCTCTTTTTCCTTGGTCACCCGGAAAGTGCAAATGGGATCAACATCAACATTCCATTTCTAATTTGGCAGCAAATGGTACATGTCATTGAGGGATCAAGGCAACGTGACCTTCTACCGTATCCAATCTTGATTACTCGTATTCTGGAAGACCACGGTGTTGACATTTCTTGTACCAAGTTTGACTACGGCTTAGGCTCAATCGATGGAATCACGTTAGCCAAGTCAGTTAGCACTTTAAAGACATTTGGACACACAAAGGGCTATGCAAGTGAAGCAACTACGAGCGCACCGCCTCGCCAAGAATCTCCTGAACCAGAAGAAGTGGTAACTCTTCAGACTTTGCAGAAAAAGATGGAGCAAGGTTTAAAGAAGATATTCGAAATCCTTGGGTGCAAACATGACGATGTGGTCACTGGAGCAACTGCACCGAGTACATCTCATGGACCTACATCACATGAGGACGATGATGATTCAGATCAGGATGAGTGATTTCTTTGCCTTCTTGTTTTTGGTTTTTAGTTTTTTTTCACTTTATGATGAACAAGAACTCTAATGGGCATGTAACTATGAACGTATCCTGCTAGTATGTTTCTTTTTGTCTATTTTGACTGTTTGACAATTTGTGACAAAAAGGGGAAGAACAGAAAATATTGATTGAATCACAAAGGGGGAGAACATAGATGCTCAAGACAGGGGGAGAACATGGAGAACGTGGAGAACATGGAGAACATGTTGGAATGCTCAAGATAGGGGGAGATAAAGAAAAGATTGAAAGAGCCACAAAACAAAAGAACCAAATGGAAGACGAATCAAATGAAAGATTTTAATTTCTAACGACTAACATTTGATTTTGTTTGGAGTTTTGTTTTGCAGGAATTACATCACTTTAAGACTCCAAGTCCTAAGTCATAGAGTATGTTCTAGGACTGTTTGGTTCAAATGTAATTTTGTATTTATTGGATCTTTCACGCAAAGAAAATCAATGTTTTGGTGATAACATTGAATTTCAAATTTTTGATTTAAGATGAGTGACTTGAGCGGTTTTATGTATTTTTGGGTTTTGTCACGAAATTGCCAAAGGGGGAGATTGTTACGGCATTTTGGTGTTGGCATATTTCGTGAGTCAAGTCAGTGAGTTGAGTCGGAGTCTTAAAGGGATCAAATTGTCATATCAGCCTTCGAAGACTCATTGAAGATTCAACATGAGCCCAA
This sequence comes from Tillandsia fasciculata, assembly GCA_029168755.2. Lineage (NCBI taxonomy): Eukaryota > Viridiplantae > Streptophyta > Magnoliopsida > Poales > Bromeliaceae > Tillandsia > Tillandsia fasciculata. Next base: position 10,740,509 of record CM054945.1, read on the forward strand.
GTCAACTCCCAGGTATGATTAAATATAGATCATGGTGATTAAAGTTCATTTATAATCATTGGAAACAGGAAATTAATGAAAACCGGTTTAGACTTGGTTTTAGGAACTTAGTTTTAACTTACAACTTAATTTAAGTTTGGATTCCGGTACTTGGTTTGTTTTGGATAAAGTTTATCTTGGAAAAATCAGTTTTTACATTGAGTACCGGAACCACACTTGAAGTTCCTCAAACCCGACACAGAATTTTCTGAAATTTGTATTGCGTACCGGAACACAGACTCGCGTACCGGTACACAATGTCATCTCGGGAAAAGTTTCCTAAACCGACTCTAATTCGTTTCCATGGGTTATAAATAGATACTTAGGGTTTCTCGACTATAACGAAAAATACCGATTAATTAAGAAAACACTCGTGAGCAACCCTAGAGGCTAGGTTTTTACCGTTCTTCTTTTTAGCCTCTTTTAGGTCAATTCGACGGTTCTTCCAAGATCTATCTTTTGTCGAATTGATCTAAACTTTGCTTAGAATTTCTTTCTACGGTTCTTCAATGATAATCTAAGCAAAGGATCACCATCGAAGCCTATATTTCTTTATCGGCTGAGTTTGCGTCGTGGATTCGACGTAGCACCGTGGATTCGGTGTGTTGAAGGCGTTTCGTGGATTCGAAACGTGTGCTCGTGGATTCGAGTGGCGTTCGTGGATTCGAACGTGTGCAGTGGACGTGCAATCGGTGGAGCGCAAGATCCGAAGAAGTTGAAGGAGGGGTCGAGTCCGTGGAGTCGGTAATCACCTTGTTATTCTTCAATTCTTAGTGGATTGTTATTGCGTGTTGGTCCCGTGGTTTTTCTCCTGGATTGGAGTTTCCACGTAAATCTCGGTGTGCTGTTTTTATTTCCGCATTGGTTTTTATTTTTGCACTGAGATTTGTTTTTAAAATATTACACCTATTCACCCCCCTCTAGGTGTTTGATAGTACCTATTTAGATCCTTGTGGATCCTACATTATAAAAACCTACATGAAAGTCTCGCTGTCCAAAGGGATCAGGAGATTTGGCATGCGGGGGAAGCTTAGCCCCCGTTATTGTAGTGTCATGACTTTCTGGTGTCATTGACGACACTTGTCGTTTAAGGTTAGTTGTAGGTGTCCTTTTGTTTGCGACTTTTGGTGGGTGGTGTCCAAGGGCACCCGTTTTATTTTTGTACATTAGTGCACGACAAATGCTGGCCGGCAGTACGCCCGGAGCGTAAATCCGACCAACGGACCTCCCGGTATAGGGATTTTAAACTCTGGATAACTACCGGGCGCACCGAAAGTCGTGCATCATGATTTGCATGACTTTCGAGGAAGGAGTGGATCTGATCCTTTAGCTAGGGTTTCGTGGGTTTTAGCCGCCTCTTCTCTAATTTTGTTTTCCGCTCGTTAACGTTTTGGGGAAACGAGAAAGGGGGAAGGGGATTTCAAAAGTTTGAAAAGTTTTGAAAAGAAAAAGAACACGTGAGGGGGAGGGGAGAAATCCAGCCACACAGTGCATCGGGACCGGAGACAGAAGGGAAGATCCGCCGTCCTCCCCTCCGTGACATAGGTGAGCGTTCTTTCTCCTCCGCCTTTTTCCATCTGTGGTTGTTTGTCGTTGGGGGTGGAAGGACCGTGTGACCGGACTGCTACCGTCACCGCCACCGCCGCCGCCGCCGCCGCAGCTGCGCCACCGACCGCGCGGGCATGCGCCCGCGCGGGGAGCTTCCTTGTCGCCGCGCCGCCGCCCGTGCGGGCCTGCGCCCGGACGGGGCGCCGCTCTGCAGCGCTGCCACCCGCGCGGGCATGCGCCCACGCGGGGCGCTTCTTTACGCCGCGCCGCCGCCCGCGCGGGCCTGCGCCCGCGCGGGGCGCTTCTTTGAGCCGCGGCGCCGCCCGCGCGGGCATGCGCCTGCCCGGGGCACTTCCTTGCCGCCGCGCCGCCGCCCATGCGGGCCTGCGCCCGGACGGGCGCCGCTCTGCCGCGCCGCCACCCGCGCGGGCATGCGCCCGCGCGGGGCGCTTCTTTGCGCCGCTCCGCCGCCCGCGCGGGCCTGCGCCCGCGCGAGGCACTTCTTTGCGCCACGCCGCCGCCCGTGCGGGCTTACGCGGCGCTGCCCTGCCGCGCCGCCACCAGCGCGGGCATGCGCCCGCGCGGGGCGCTTCTTTGCGCCGCACCGCCGCCCGCGCGGGGCGCTTCCTTGCCGCCACGCCGCCGCCAGTGCGGGCCAGCGCCGCACGGGGCGCCGCGCAGCCACCCGCGTGGGCATGCGCCCGCGCGGGGCGCTTCTTTGCGCCGCCACACGCGCGGGCCTACGCTCGCGCGGGGCGCTTCCTTGCCGCCGCGCCGCCGCGCCGCCGCCCGTGCGGGCCCGCGCCCGCACGAGGCGCCGCTCTGCCGTGTCGCCGCCCGCGCGGGCATGCGCCCGCGCGGTGCGCCTCATTGCACCGCTGCCGCCGCCGCGTGGCTGGGTGCCACGCGAGGCCTTGCCGCCGTCGCTGCCGCTGTCGGGCCTGCAGTCGCACCGCCGCAACCCGCGTGGCTCTGTGCCGCACACGGGGCGCTTCCTTGCTGCCGCCCCGCCGCCCGCGCGGGGCTCCTCTTTGCGCCGCTGCCGCATCCGCGTGGCTGGGTGCCACGCGAGGCCTTGCCGCCGCCACTGTTGCGCCGCTGCCGCTGTCGCGCCTGCCGTCCCACCGCCGCTACCCGCGTGTCTCTGTGCCGCACGCAGGGCGCTTCCTTACTACTGCACCGCCGCCCGCGCCGGCATGAGCCCGCGCGGGGCACCTCTTTGCACCGCTGCCGCCACCGCGTAGCAGGGTGCCACGCGAGGCCTTGCCACCGCCGCTGTCGCGCCTGCCGTCGCACCGCCGCTACCCGCATTGCTTGTGCTCGCCATCGCCGCTCGGCCCCTCAGTCTTCCGTCGTTTGCATTCATGCGTCTTTCATCTATAGTTTCGGTTGGGTTGTCTGTTTGTAGCGTCTCCGCTTTTCCGATCTTGACTGTGGTCTTCTGGGACTCTTTATGTCGGGGCAGCGAGTCGACTTCTAGCGTACCGACCAAGCACTGTTCAGATGGGTGTTCTCCTCTGTCACTTTGGGAAGGTGGAAAAGTAATTATGGTTTAACATGAATAAAGCAACATATATTTCATAATCGAATCTAACCCCTGTTTTACATAAGCATGTTACTATTTATATCTCTGACAACTACGGGTACGACACACCCATTTATCTCACATTTTGAGCCCAAGGTTTGCTTGCACGCACACCAGCGGTTTGGCCCCCGCACTGGTGTATTTTTTCGGAAAGATGGCATGTTGGCCCGTGTACCCCACGACTAGTGATGATGGGGACCCCTCACGGCTGCTCAGACACCACACGAGCGCCGGGGAGGGGTATAAGCAAATCACGAGAGGCAGGTGCTTTTAATTCAATTGTTACAGGGGTATTGTGGAATACCGCAGGGGAAAGCTTGGAATTTCTGAGTGATTTCGGTTTGCAGTGGTTACAATTCTTCCTTTATCATGCCTATCACTATATTTTCATTATCACGTTGCATCTTGGCAGTGCCACTGACTTCCCACTCTGTGACAGGTTGGTCGGGTACGAGTACGGGACGACGGAGAGGACGGGTTGCGAAGACGTAGCGCAAGTCTAGCTTACTTGAGTGACTTGTAAGGCTTTTATTTATCTTAATTACTGTAGTGGTACCGTCTACGGTGCGTGTGAGTGTGTTCGTGGTGTGGTGTGGATGTACTTATTTCTGTGGCGACTCTGTTTCCTTTCGCACTCTGTAGTTAGCGGTCTATCTTTCAAAGCAAGAAAAATGTTTGCGAAAACGGCTTTTAAAATAACGCGTGCCGTGTTGGCACTACTTGAAAACCCATGGATTTATCCTTTCTAAAGCTTGGCGGACCGTGTTAGTTAGTTATTTTACTCTCTCTCTTTATTTGTGTGTGATGTGATTATGGTTAATGTGTGAATTTGATTATGAGCGGGTTAACACACCTGGCTAAGTAGAGACCGCCGTTGTCACGCCCCGAGCCCGCCAATTGGGTCTGTTCGGGCACGCCAACAGACCCGCCAATCGGGCACGACCTCACGCTACCCGAAAGGAACGGTCACAACCATCTCAAATCAAAACAATGCTTATGATGAGATATAATATCAGAGTAAGATCACTACTAATTTAAAACTTTCATTCAATAAACAAATAGTTTAAGCCGATATGAAAGCATGATAAGAATGAACCATAAAAAACTTTATTACATTTTACATCTCTCAACTTACAATTACATAATATTACAATGCTTTTCCTCACAATACATGGTTCACTCGATCATAAAAGAAAGGTACCTCTGCTAGACCCTCTAGGTCTCTATGCTGCTGGGCCCTTGCCCCTATCGTATGCCTCGCTGACTGCATCTGATCCGTCTCGACCGCTGCATCCATACCCGAACCTGTGGGGGGGGTCACCCAAGGGGTGTGAGAACTCCGACAGAGTTCTCAGTGGGTTCAACCACCGAGAAAAAGTGTCCTACACCACTTGGTCCAATGGAATCAATAACAATAGTGCTAGGAAACTAAAATCCTCAATATCAAAATGCAGCTATGCAATATAACATATCACTACACTATCTGTGTAAAACCATCTACCCAGCACTAATCTGTCTAGCCACACTAGGCTGCTAAGCACCAACTCGGCCACTATGCCGCTGTATACAGGGTCAAACTAACCCGGCCACCTTGGCCACTCTAATTCTCTTTATTCTTTAGATTCTGGTGCTTTAGTTCAAGTAAACCCTCAGAAATTCTTATCCAACGGGCCCGAGCCCGGTAGTCCTGCTACCATAAGATAAGATTTCTAAGGTTGCCGATAACACCCGCAAGTGTTACCCCGTCCTACGAAGTAAATGTGTTCTTCGGGCCACCTGCTATCGGAGAGGGGCTGTCCTTTACGTCCGATCCTGGTGCGCCCGGGGAGAGGGCAAGCCCTTTACGTCCCGCAGAACCACATTTCAACCTTCGAAGGCACGCCCGTTTTATTATCTTTTCTTATCTTTCATTTCCTTTCCTCTGGGCACTCAGCCCTTTTCTGCACTTTATGCATTTGTCTTTATCTTTACTCTTAAGCACTTACTTTTCTTTTCTTTCTCACTTGAGCCTTCAGCTCACATTGCCACTGGCAATTACTATCACTCTTTCCTTTGAGCATTTAGTTCTTTGCTTTCACTTTAAGCCTTCCGAAAGTACCTCGTCCGACGGGTCACTGCCCAGGGAGTCCTGCTCCACTTGACGAGTCTCAAATTCGAAGGCGCCATTTACATTCTCTTTATGCTTTTTAGCCACTTTTAGCTTGCTTTTAACTTTAAGCCTTTCGAAAGTACCTCGTCCGACGGGTCACTGCCCAGGGAGTCCTGCTCCACTTGACGAGTCTCAAATTCGAAGGCATCATTTATATCCTCTTTTCATTCTCTTCATCTTAAGCAATTTGCTTGTCTTGCTTATTAACCACTTTTTCATCCCTTACCCTAGGTCTTGCCACACGGGTAACCAGAGAGTCTCCTGGACTCTTACACATTTCACTTTCTTTGTTTAACTCAAATTGAAGTTAAAGTTATTGTCCATTTGCCCAGACACCCTATGACTCTTTAGGGTTATATTTGTTTAATTCTTTAACCTTGGGATCTTATCCCGCTTTCCTGATTCCTCACTGAATCCTAGAGTTAACTTAACTCTATGTTGATCACTGGTTCACCTTAGGTTCCTTTTACCTAAGTTCCATGTCATACTCATCCTAGAGTCCTTGACTCTATGTTGATCACTGGTTCACCTTAGGTTCCTTTTACCTAAGTTCCATGTCATACTCATTCTAGAGTTCCTTGACTCTATCTTGTTCACTAGTCCACCTTAGGTTATCTTTACCTAAGTTCCATGTCGTACTCATCCTAGAGTTCCTTGACTCTATATTGATCACTCTATCCAGTGTCCTTAGGTTATCACCTAAGACAATGCCACTCGTCCAATCCTAGGATAACTCCTAAGTTTTGATGTCACTCAGTGAACCCTGAAACTAGGTTTTCTCCTAGTCTTACTACCAACATGTTCCCTTTCCTTGTGTCACATGATTCCTAGGGTTATACCCTAACATGATCACAATCATAAAGGCTTATCACATTCATGCATGCAATTATTTTCACATCTATCATAAAAATAATATTTATCCTCTAGGCATGCAAATCTATCCTCTATCTTTGGCAACCAACAGTTGCACTTTTCATCTGTGTCCTTTTACACATGCGCATTTATCATCTATCTCTGGCAACCAACAGTTGCACTTTTTCATCTGAATCCATCTACACAGGCAATCATAATCATAATTACCTAACGCCTCTAACAGGCTACTATCATGCTTCGAATTGAAAAGCAAAGGAGCAAGGGGAGAGATCACCCAATTTCGGCAGAATTCCCTACCTTGTAGTGTCCCCAATTGCTTGTAGACACTTGCAATTGGTCTCCGCGCAATTCCACTTATTTTCTCGAGCTTCCACGTAAAACGGTGCACATCCCTCGAGTCCGCACGCAAAACGATGAACGTCCTCTAAACCTGCACGCAAAATGGTGCGCGTCATTAAAACCCATACATGAAATGGTGCGCGCCACTTCAGCCGGCACGCAAAACGATGCACGGCAACACGATCTGCACGCGAAACGGTGCACGTACCTCAAATTTGCACGCAAAACGGTGCACGTCCGACTGTAGGGTTGCACGCAAAATGATGCACATTTTTTTCCTAGCCTGCACGAAAAATGATGCAACCCATTAGATTCTACACGCAAAACGGAGCACGTACCCCGTATTGGCACGCAAAACGGTGCACGCTCCATTGTAGGGTTGCACGCAAAACGATGCATACTTTTCCGACCCTGCACGTAAAACGAGACGTATTGTTAGAGTCTGCACGAAAAACGGTGCCCGTTAGTCCAACCTACACGCAAAACGGAGCACATACCTCGGTTGGGCACGCAAAACGGTGCACGTTCCGTTTTCAACGTTGCACGCAAAACGATGCACGTATTCTGAGTTCGCGTCCAAAACCGTGCACATTCGCCGTATCCGCACGCAAAACGGTGCATGTCTCCCACGAGCGGCACGCAAAACGAGGCGCGCCCAGAATGCCCGCGAAACTCGCGCAGTAAAACGGCACAGTAAAACTTGGTCCCTAACACGCACATAGGCATGGGGGTCAAATCCAAAATCCAAAAGGAAACCTTAAAACTGTGCCAAAAATACCGCAAAACGACAAACGGGCCTACCTCGACAATGCCGTGTCGTCCATCGCGTCCATTAGCCTCTTTGGAGCACCTTGCGCGCTCCACGGAGTCCACGGCGTGCTCGTGCGCCCAAGAAAACCCCGGGCGGAATCGCCCGGTTCCCCTCCTGGTACGCTCGGGTGAAGCCAAAAAGGGAAAAAGGGAGAAAAAGGAACCGTTTCGGGCCTTTATAGGCCGAAAAACCGGTTTCGGGCGCACCTTTCGGGCGCCCGAAACATTTTCGGGCGGCTACAGTAAAACCCCGCCGCGGTCCACGAGTCCACGCCGTGCCAGCTCAGCGCCACGTCACCACGCTCGGCCAACCGGACTGTGACACGTGTCCCTGGACCCGTGCACCGCGACCAACGAACAGCGGCGGCTAATGGGAGGCCGCCACGTGGACCGCACCCACGCCTGCTCTGACGCCCGGTCGCAGCGTTGCGTCGCGTCAGCGCGTCGCGTCGCGCTGACCGACGAATGGGAGGCCGACACATGGCCTCCCCCGCTGACACCGCGACAGGCCCGCCGCCGCTTCCCCGCGCACGCCTGCCGCCTCGTCTGCTGCGTCCAATGAGGAGACGCCACGTGGCGTCTCCCCACCTACCACGCGGCCTCGGGCCGCGCGCCACAGCGCGCGCGCGCGCGCGAGCCTTGCCTCGGGATTCGCGCCCGCTGCCTCGGGATCCGTGCCCGTTGCCTCGGGATCCGTGCCACTGCCTCGGGATCCGTGCCCGTTGCCTCGGGATCCGTGCCAACTGCCTCGGGATCCGTGCCCGTGCCTCGAGATTCGGGCCGCTACAGTAACATTCGGGCGCACCCCTTTCGGACCGGGCTGCTACAGTGACCGGTTCGCTACAGTGCCCGAACCCGGTTCGCTGCAGCCCGAAAGCCGGGTGTGCTACAGTAACTTCCGGGCGCCCGGAATCCACTTTCGGGCGCCCGAAACTTGGGCCCAAGCCCAGTTTCGCCCGTTTTCGTCCGTTCTCGCCCGTTTTTCGCCCGTTTTCGCTCAAATTTGACGGGCAGCCACAGTTTAACTTGATTTACCCCCTGGTACTTAAACTTTTCAGTTTTGACCCATTTTGATTTACCAAAAGTCCCACTGTATTTAATTTCGCTGGCGGAGCCCGTCCTCACTATCCGGGTGTCCGATCAACACGAAACTTTTACTGTGGCCCTAAAACATATTTACGGAGCTCCCGTAATTTTCTCGGAATTTTCTGAAACTGTGAATTTTCCACTTACAATCTGGGCCCACTTTCTCATGTAAGATTCTGGATCTCTTACTTAAACCCCGATTTGGGCCCAATTCACTTCCAAGTCATCCTTTACCTCCATAAATTCAATAAAATAGCATTTCATACCATTTTATTTACATTTATTTATATACCAAAATTCCGGTTCACTACATTCTACCCCCCTTAAAATAAGTTTCGTCCTCGAAACTTGAATCATATGTCGACCCCTACTCGGTCGAGAGGGAGGAATCTTTCCCTTACTATTGGGCTCACTGTATATCGTGACCGGCATCAAATTGCCTGCTCGCTGACACTACACGAGTAACCCATTCATGAATCCCTATCTCAATCCAGGGACAAACTCAGACCTGGTGTCTGGCCACTTTCACCAAGTAGATGAAAGACACAGTTGAGCACTTGCTCTCTCAATTGCCACGAATGACCAAGTCTTTTCTTGCGAAATCTTCACTTTAATTCCGCCATCACTTCTTCTTTCACAACGAGGTTGCATCTGCAACTAATTACATTTACCGCATTTTCGGTCGCTCCGCTGCCTAATGTGGAGGGCAAAGCCAATCCACAAGTCCTCAACTATCACACACGCTGCTAGCGCTCTAAGTCCACGGGTTATCAGCTACCCCGACATCTCGGACTACTAATAGGTTCACAGACCACGGTCCAATAGGGGCCTATAGCCCAACCAGTCCAACTCTGTATAATGGCTCTCACTAGCACACAGACCCAATCGTCATATGGGTAGATCCACACTTAGGATTACTACCCAGATGCTCCAACTAGGAGCTACAATACCTCAATCACCACTAGCACTACGGCCTGATCATATCACACTCTCAGTGTACTAACAGCCTCAAGGCTCATACGTGGCATTCCACGTTCCCGGGTCATCGCTCGGACTACCGTCCCGACCAAATCTCTATCATGCCCCGCCATCAGGTCTCGGGCCGCTGTCTGTCACAGCCGACTGCGCCTGCCCACTGGGCTATAGGCCCACAGTCCATAAGCATGGTCCAGGCACGGATCGTCCCCAAGCGAACCCGCTAATCGTCGCCACGCGACCACTATGCTCACTGAGCAAAACCAACTAACAAGTCGTCAATCCACGACCCCAAACTCTCTATCAACTCTGGCCACACTGGGCAAAGGCTAATGTGCCATCTAATCAGCTCTCTCTGGCTAAACGATACTTATGCTCCATGAGCACCCAAACAGTTGGGCGTCCTACGCCCCCACGCTAACTTGCGTAATCCAAAGTGCTAAGCGATTGCTTAAACTCACCCACGGCTCTTATACACCTCTCCCAACTGGGTTGAGGCATTACAATACCTGTTCACCATTCTGGTGATTACACGTGAATCCAGCGGTGGCAATCCTTGCCGTTACACCGATCCATCAGACCGGCGCCACAAAACTCCCGCTCACTCGCGAGGTTTTCGAATCTCGAAACCTGTCCCGGGTCTTACCAACCCCACAATGCGGCAATTTAGCCACAATGATAGGCCACACGGTCACTACCGTTATCAGGGCGAACTTTCGCCACTAGGCCCATAAGTCTTTCTTGCCCTAACCTTTAGGACACAGCAACTTGGCTCTCGCAACAAAGCGATCACCAGCGTTTCATGAGTCGGTCTCTCACCGGACCTCATCAACTATACTTTGCCGGCAAACAAGCTGACACAAGCTTACGGCATCTTTCACAGAAGGTGCAGGGTGCGCCGAGAAAGGCTCGGCGGCCACCTGCCACACTCTCTACTGTTGTCTCTTGGCTTGATCTATTTCCCATTTTCCTTGGGATAATGTCACTCGCCCCTCTAGGCGTCGGAATCCGCTTCCCTGCCGGCGGGAAACCTCCGCTTATCGGCAAGGAGCATCGGTCTGCTGCTGGACCACACCAACAAGTGCGGCCACCTGCTATCGCAGCTCGTGTACCTCGTTTGACCCCGAGCCCTCTCATGACTCGAGTCAAAACAGGTGCGTCTCCTTATGTGGTATCATCGCCAATATGCACACCACAACGAAACAACTAGCCCAAACCTAGCCATTTGAGCAACGCGCAGTCCGTATACCGACAAAAGGCTCGTCGACTCAATCATGCGAAAGTATAGGAGGGTACTCCTTTTCATCTCCAACATTACGTTGTCGGCTGCCAACATAATATCCGAAGAATGAAAGCTCGTCGCCCTCGATCAGTCCCAACATCCTTTTTGGGAACAGCAATAACCAATCAAATACTTTCGCCCAATAATCCACACACTCTCTCGTGCTAATCCCTAGGGTCTCCCTAAGGTTGCTAACCACCTAGGACTATTCCTAGGCTCTGATACCACTCTAATCTGTCACGCCCCGAGCACGCCAATTGGGTCGGTTCGGGCACGCCAACAGACCCGCCAATCGGGCACGAGCTCACGCTACCCGAAAGGAACGGTCACAACCATCTCGAATCAAAACAATGCTTATGATGAGATATAATATCAGAGTAAGATCACTACTAATTTAAAACTTTCATTCAATAAACAAATAGTTTAAGCCGATATGAAAGCATGATAAGAATGAACCATAAAAAACTTTATTACATTTTACATCTCTCAACTTACAATTACATAATATTACAATGCTTTTCCTCACAATACATGGTTCACTCGATCATAAAAGAAAGGTACCTCTGCTAGACCCTCTAGGTCTCTATGCTGTGGGCCCTTGCCCCTGTCGTATGCCTCGCTGACTGCATCTGATCCGTCTCGACCGCTGCATCCATACACGAACCTGTGGGGGGGGTCACCCAAGGGGTGTGAGAACTCCGACAGAGTTCCCAGTGGGTTCAACCACCGAGAAGAAGTGTCCTTGTCACGCCCCGGGTGTAAACCAGAACCCGGGCCCGTCCACAGATCCGCCGTGCATGCGGTATTTCCCACATACACGAAGCGTCGGTAACCTGCTCAGATAAGAAATAATAATAAAAGAGCATAAAAATCAGAGCTGAAATAAAACTACTGTATCTCAGACAGATGCTGGAAGTAAAAGTACAACATTAAAATAAATACAAGTGTCTCTCCCAGCTCACTACTACAAAATACATACAGCTGGCAGAAGCCAGTCCCCAAAAAGAAAAGCAAGAAAACTGTCTGAGAAGATCTGGTACCCAAAAGATAAGCAGCTACAACCCTCGGTAGGCTCTCTAACTAGTCCGCGATGCGCTTGCCCCGATCAGTTGCTGATGTCCCAGCAACTCCCACAGAGGACTCTGCAAAACAAGGGAAAAGGAGGGAACAAGAAAAGCAATGGGGGTCAGTACTACTATAAACAGTAGCCTCCCCTAGTGGGTAAGCCTCAGCTCAGATATGCCCACCAGGTGCTCAGAGGCAAAAAGGGAAAGAAGAGAGAGGGGATGCAAATAAATGAAGCCACTGATAAAATACTATCCCTAATATGCCTCTATATGACCAACCAATAAGGATGGGAAAAGTGATTCATCAGAATCAAGTATCCTGTCATAAAGACCCAATCTGACAGCCAGTGAACACTGGCACTGCCTGCTCTGCTGTCGAACTCAAGAACCCCGCATGGTGCCCGGCGCTCACACCGTGGAACTCAAGAAACCAGCCTGGTGCCTGGCGCTCACACCGTGGAAAGCCTACTCCGGAGTGGCACTCGAGGGGAGCGACCCACACGAGTAATAATATCACTGTATCAACATCTCTGTAACCACTGTCTCATAATAGCAGGACTGGATCGAGACTCAAGGAAGTGGGAACAACCCTCCACTAAAGTAAGTCCGATCCCCGAACACCCAATCTGATGCAATAAAAACAATCCGGTCAACCACCCAAGATCCGTGGTCGCCGCAACCCCCTGACAACTCAGCCTGTCCCCAAATCCCCAATACCTGCCTACACTGTCCAACATACGCTCGAACCTGAGCGATTAAGCCGCTAGTGCCAACAATGAAAGAAGAAAGAGAAAAGCATGGTTTCTCCTAAGTCAAGTCCCAAAATAGTGTAGCAGTAAAGGATGGCAATAATCATGTGACCAATTAAATCATGCAATGTTCCAATATTTGTCCAATTCCCAAATATAACAGTTTAGAAGCGACTTAAACTAGGGTAATCGTTTCCCATGAATAAACCTTGGTTTTTGCAGTCCTCAATTCTATGTTGTCCCAGTATAAGTTCCCGAATCAATAAGCAAATAATCTAACAATAATTTATTTGGAGATCTGATACTCAGTAATCAATTCCCTAGAGCATGCAAGTCTACCAATCAACACGTTCAACATTGATATAGCAAGGTACTCTGATATTCCTAGTGGGCATACAAAGAAAGAGAGTACAACAACCACCCACCTGAAGCGCAACTGTCCCAACTTGTACAGTCAGAAAATACCAAAATTCCAAATCCGCGCTCCCACAATTTCAGCACACCCGCAATACTCCTGGTACAACAAGGGATCCACTAATTACACTAGAGTCTCAATTATGGCACTAATTACCACATACAAACACAAGTACCAAACTGTCAAATTATCACCTGCAGAAAATGTCCAGAAAATTCCAATAAAAATATCACGGCGATCCTCGCGACGATAGCTTCGCAACGGTACCTTGCACGCCCAAATCCGAGTTCTGTACACCAAGATAAAAATTCAGCAAGAGGGCACTCTCATACACTAATCAGGATTAAGGGCTGATTACTGTTCACAGAGAAATCCTAAATTATCACCTCGAAGGAAAATTCACAAAAATCCACTAAAAATACGAGCGCGTTCCTTGCGATCCGTAGATGAAAAAGTTGTATAAGCTCGTTTCCGTCAGACGCTCGTGCGCAAAGATATGGCCAAAATACTCCGCTGCTGTCAAGGAATTCCATCAAGAAAGAGGGGTCACAGTTTGCCTCGGGAACCGTGCCAAAACATCGAAACGGAAAGCGCGACCAAAACGAAAGATGAAGTCCTACCTCTTAGGAGTCCACTGGTGCAAGAATCACAGGAAAATGATGTCGGGGTAGCTCAGGGGAGCAAAAACACGAACACCGCGCCGAAGAAGAACACAAGGAAGCAACGTCGCGCCGCACCGTAAAATGGGGAACCTCGGGATTCGTGCCACCAAAATTCCTAAGATTTGGTAGGAAGATCCAGGACTAAAAGATGTAAAACTTTGCTAGAAATGAGCTTTGGCTGAAAGAGCTCGGTTGGGGAGAAAAACAGAGGAAGAAGGAGGCTCGGACTGTTGCTTAAATAGGCTAAGGAAAACATTTCAGAAAATACCCTACAGGTCCCCACTTTCGGGCGCATCCGGGGATTCGGGCGGCTACAGTAACGGGCCGGCCCAGGATTTCCGGGCGCGCACAGTGCGGCCCGGCCCACGGCACAGCCCAGTCCACTAGGCCGCTTGACCCCGCTGCACCCGGTGCACCTGAGCCAGCCACTGGTGGCGTGCCACGTGTCCCCGACAGGCCGTGCACCGCGCACGGCGCGCCGTGCACCGCGCACGTCGCCGGCTGACCCGGGCGTACGGCCACCTGCCCCGGTCACCGTCTCCGCCAGTTGCGTGGACCGAGCGCACCACACCGAACCAATAACCACCTGCCACGTGTCCACTCGGTTCACCGTGCACCCGGCCCAAACTCCGTGGACCGCGCCTGCTGCGCCGGCCAACCAGAAGCCGCCACGTGGCCCGCCTCCGGTGCACGACCCCCGCGGTGGACCGCGCCCTGCCCGCGCCCTCAGCGCCTGCCCGCGGCCGCTAGTCGCCTGCCCGCCGCCCACCGCCGCCTTCCGCCGCTGCCGCGCCGCCGCCAACGCCGCCGGCGATCGCCGGAAACACTGTTCCGGCGTGAACAGTACCCGCAGGCTCCAAATTAACAAGCAAATAGCCCATCTTGACCGTTTTCGCGCGCTGATTCCAAAAACGAGGTCCGTTTTGCCAAATTCTCACTCTAAAAATTGCCGAAAGCCCCCGGAAGAGTATTCTTGGTCCAAATCTCGCGCCGAGCCCAATCTTAATATCCGTTTCGCGCGCAAACACCTCTAAACAACCGATGGGGTCCCCAGATCACCCACGTGATCCAATTTAAGTCCAAAGTCCAACACTTGTGTCCAATCGTGCCCCGAACACCTCCAGCACCCCGCGTAGGCCTCCAGTGGCCACCCCAAAGCACCGCAACGGCTCTGCGGAGATCCAGGGCATCACATCCTCCCCCACTAAAAGAAAGTTTCGTCCTCGAAACTAAAGTCATTCCTCATACGGAATCACAACCAACAAGAGGGGTAAATATCCAATCATCCAACACTCAAGCTCCCAAAACAACCAAATACCTCAACCATGAGTAGTCGAGAGAACCAGACTGTAAAACAACCTTCGCGAAGATCCAATACCCTTGCAGCTCGTAACTCAAATCCCTCAAGCTTGACGGAAGGGTGCCAGCCCCCGATGATCGCTTCATCAAATTCTTAAGGGTCCTCAACTCCCAAACTGGTGTCATGCCCAACAACTCCGATAGGAGAACAGCTAGAAACTCACCACCAAAAAGGGGTATCACCAAGTCCAATGCCGCCGCAGGTCCCTCAAACACACCGGCAAACAAGCTACTCACCCACTACGAGACATCCGCCTCGCTCACAAGGTCAAAACCAAAGAAGCGAAGATACCCTCAAACAACCCAGGTACACCAACGCCTCCAGGCCTGGCTCTCACAAGAACCGCCCTCGCAGCATAATCAGCTGCCGCGAAGAGTAAACAACCGAGCTAGCCTAACCATCCTAAGTGCCAAACCAAGCCCCACAAGACCATCAGGCCTACAGGTAAAACCAAGGACTCAACCGCACCGGGCAGGACCCACAACACGTCCCTACGTGCTAAGGATCGGGAATACGACCTCCCGAACACCCGGTAACCGTCCTACCCTTAACCCAATGCAAGGAAGTACATGCACTCCTAACAAAAGACTAGGATGCCCAAATGCAATACAATGCACAAACAATGCCGGTGAATACAGTAAAACCATACCTGCCCCCACAAAGTCTGCTGCTGCAAAATCCTCCACCTGAGTGGCGTAGACCGGACCGCCCAGATCCGGCAACTGCTGATCCGCAGGGTAAAAAGGTGGTGACCCGCTCGCTGGAGCATAAGGCCACTGAGCCGACCACTGCTGCTGGGGCGAAAGAGGAGCCGATGCAGATGAGGGTGCCGCTGAAGTCGAAAGGGGGCACGTAGCTCGAATGTGGCCTGGCTGTCCGCACTTGTAACAACTACCCCACCTCTGATCACAGGTGTGCGACAAGTGAGGTCCTCTACAGAATATGCATCTGTCTCTATCACGAAACCGTGGCCGCCCCGTCTGCTGCTGTCTCTGAGTCTGATGCTGCGACTCCTGCTGCTGTTGCGATGGCCACTGGGATCCGCTAGGCTCTCGCTGCTCCACACGCCCACGGCTAGGTGACTGAGGCCGTGGCGGTCTCCATGAACCAGTCTGTCCCTCATCCTCGGGTGCCGGTCGTTTCCTCACGGAACTCAGTACGACCATCCCGCCTCGCCTTGCCACCTCTGCGTCGCCTCCCTCCACCCAAGAGGCATGCTCGACGGCCTCCTGAAGAGTCTGGTGTCGCTGTGCATGCACAAGGATATAAAGCTCGCTGCGGAGACCTGCCTCGAATAACTCGACCTGATGTGGTCCATCCCGGGCGACATAGGGCACACAATTAAACAGCCGCATGAACTCCTGATGGTAATCCTGAACTGACCGGTCGCCCTGCTGAATGCTTTTCAAATCATCCTCCAGCTTCCTCTTCACGCTGGTCGAAAAATAGGTATCCACAATCATACGCCGAAACTCGGACCAGGGTAGCTGTCGAGAAATCTGAAACTCCCGTGGCTCCACCCGACGCCACCAGAGGTCTGCATCTCCATCTAGGCAATGTACCGCCATATGAACTCTGTACCTCGGGTCGATGAAGAAATCCCGAAAAATCTTCTCCATCGCTGCTAACCATGTCCCAACCTCCCACGGCTGCATATCTCGCCCCGAGAACCTGGGCGGCCCGCGCTTACAAAACTTAACCAGTTTATCCGCGAAGTCCAGCTCCTCCGCCGGGGTCAAAGGCTGGGCCACGCCCTGAGCCCCACTACTCAAAGATGGCGCCGTCGGCACAAGTGGTTCCACAGGTGGTGCCGGGGTCTCTGACACTGTCGGAGGCGGCGCCCCCACCCCGCGCCAGTAGCAGCTCAATCCGCTGCTCCTGCCGGCGGCTGCTCTCCGCCAATTGGGCCACCAAGGCCCTCAGCTCAGCAATCTCAGAAGATCCAGCCTGTCCTCGCTCAACAGGGGGTGTAGGGGCACCCCGGGTAGGAATCCGACGTCGAGGAGGCATCCTGCCACAAGAAACCAACATCAGCAACGAAACCCCACACGACCCAATCTGGCGAAAGTCAAAAGACATCCCCCTATTTCTGTAACCTTAGGTTGTCTGCAGCCAACATAATGGTTCAACAGAAATAGACTATGTCAATCACTCTTCACTCACTGGAAGAGTTAACAATAAAAATCACCGACTTTCGCACAAGTCACGCTACTCACGCCCTATAATCCTAGGGTCTGTCCAAAAGCCTAGGGTTTCCTAAGTCCCAACTGACCTATCCCTAAGCTCCGATACCAACTTAATCTGTCACGCCCCGGGTGTAAACCAGAACCCGGGCCCGTCCCAGATCCGCCGTGGCATGCGGTATTTCCCACATACACGAAGCGTCGGTAACCTGCTCAGATAAGAAATAATAATAAAAGAGCATAAAATCAGAGCTGAAATAAAACTACTGTATCTCAGACAGATGCTGGAAGTAAA
>CM054945.1:10758025-11021552 GCA_029168755.2 Tillandsia fasciculata
CACCGTGGAAAGCCTACTCCGGAGTGGCACTCGAGGGGAGCGACCCACACGAGTAATAATATCACTGTATCAACATCTCTGTAACCACTGTCTCATAATAGCAGGACTGGATCGAGACTCAAGGAAGTGGGCACAAACCCTCCACTAAAGTAAGCCCGATCCCCGAACACCCAATCTGATGCAATAAAAACAATCCGGTCAACCACCCAAGATCGTGGTCGCCGCAACCCCTGACAACTCAACCTGTCCCCAAATCCCCAATACCTGCCTACACTGTCCAACATACGCTCGAACCTGAGCGATTAAGCCGCTAGTGCCAACAATGAAAGAAGAAAGAGAAAAGCATGGTTTCTCCTAAGTCAAGTCCCAAAATAGTGTAGCAGTAAAAGATGACAATAATTATATGACCAATTAAATCATGCAATGTTCCAATATTTGTCCAATTCCCAAATATAACAGTTTAGAGCGACATAACTAGGGTGACGTTTCCCATGAATAAACCTCAGTTTTGCAGTCCTCAATTTACTATTTTGTCCCAGCATACAGTTCCGAATCAATAAGCAAATAATAACAATAATTTATTTGGGATCTGATAACCAATAATTAATTCCCTAGAGCATGCAAGTCTACCAATCAACACATTTAGCATTGTCATATCAAGGTACTCTGATATTCCTAGTGGGCATACAAAGGAGAGGAGTACAACAACCACCCACCTGAAGCGCAACTGTCCAACTTGTACAGTCAGAAAATACCAAAATTCCAAATCCTCGCTCCCACAATTTCAGCACACCCGCAATACTTCCTGGTACAACAAAGATCCACTAATTACACTAGAGTCCCAATTATAGCACTAATAACCACATACAAACACAAGTACCAAACTGTTAAATTATCACCTGCAGAAATGCCCAGAAAATTCCAATAAAAATATCACGGCGATCCTCGCGTCGATAGCTTCGCAACGGTACCTTGCACGCCCAAATCCGAGTTCTGTACACCAGATAAAAATTCGGCAAGAGGGCACTCTCATACACTAATCTGGATTAAGGGCTGATTACTGTTCACAGAGAAAATCCTAATTATCACCTCGAAGGAAAATTCACAAAAATCCACTAAAAATACGAGCGCGTTCCTTGCGATCCGTAGATGAAAAAGTTGTATAAGCTCGTTTCCGTCAGACGCTCGTGCGCAAAGATATGGCCAAAATACTCCGCTGCTGTCAAGGAATTCCATCACAGAAAGAGGGGTCACAGTTTGCCTCGGGAACCGTGCCAAAACCTCGAAACGGAAAAGCGCGACCAAAACGAAAGATGAAGTCCTACCTCTTAGGAGTCCACTGGTGCAAGAATCACAGGAAAATGATGTCGGGGTAGCCCAGGGGAGCAAAAATACGATCGCTGCGCCGAAGAAGAACACAAGGAAGCAACGTCGCGCCGCACCGTAAAATGGGGAACCTCGGGATTCGTGCCTCCAAAACTCTTGAAATTTGGCAGGAAGATCCAGGACTAAAAGATGTAAAACTTTGCTAGAAATGAGCTTGGGCTGAAAGAGCTCGGTTGGGAGAAAAAGAGGAGAAGGAGGCTCGGACTGTTGCTTAAATAGGCTAAGGAAAACAATTCAGAAATACCTACATGTCCCCACTTTCGGGCGCATCCGGGAATTCGGGCGGCACTACAGTAACGGGCGGCCCAGGATTTCCGGGCGCGCACAGTGCGGCCCGGCCCACGGCACAGCCCAGTCCACTAGGCGCTTGACCCCGCTGCACCGGTGCACCTGAGCCAGCCATGGTGGCGTGCCACGTGTCCCGGCAGCCCGTGCACCGCGCACGGCGCGCCGTGTGCACCGCGCACGTCGCCGGCTGACCCGGGCGTACGGCACCTGCCCCGGTCAACCGTCTCCGCCAGTTGCGTGGACGAGCGCACAACACCGAACCAAACCCACCTCGCCACGTGTCCACCCGGTCACCGTGCACCCGGGCCCAAACTCCGTGGACCGCGCCTGCTGCGCCGGCCAACCAGAAGCGCCACGTGGCCCGCCTCCGGTGCACGACCCCCGCGGTGGACCGCGCCCTGCCCGCCGCCCTCAGCGCCTGCCGCGGCCGACCGCCTAGTCGCCTGCCGCCGCCCCACCGCCGCCCCGCGCTGCCGCCGCCGCGCCGGCGATCGCCGGCGACACTGTTCCGGCGTGAACAGTACCCGCAGGCTCCAAATTAACAAGCAAATAGCCCATCTTGACCGTTTTCGCGCGCTGATTCCAAAAACGAGGTCCGTTTTGCCAAATTCTCACTCTAAAAATTACCGAAAGCCCCCGGAAGAGTATTCTTGGTCCAAATCTCGCGCCGAGCCCAATTTTAATATCCGTTTCGCGCGCAAAAAACCTCTAAACACAACCGATGGGGTCCCCAGATCACCCCCGTGATCCAATTAAGTCCAAAGTCCAACACACTGTGTCCAATCGTGCCTCGAACACCTCCAGCACCCCGCGTAGGCCTCCAGTGGCCACCCCAAAGCACCGCAACGGCTCTGCGGAGTTCCCAGTGGGTTCAACCACCAGTCCTACACCACTTGGTCCAATGGAAGCAATAACAATAGTGCTAGGAAACTAAAATCCTCAATATCAAAATGCAGCTATGCAATATAACATATCACTACACTATCTGTGTAAAACCATCTACCCAGCACTAATCTGTCTAGCCACACTAGGCTGCTAAGCACCAACTCGGCCACTATGCCGCTGTATACAGAGTCAAACTAACCCGGCCACCTTGGCCACTCTAATTCTCTTTATTCTTTAGATTCTGGTGCTTTAGTTCAAGTTAACCCTCAGAAATTCTTATCCAACGGGCCCGAGCCCGGTAGTCCTGCTACCATAAGATAAGATTTCTAAGGTTGCCGATAACACCCGCAAGTGTTACCCCGTCCTACGAAGTAAATGTGTTCTTCGGGCCACCTGCTATCGGAGAGGGGGCTGCCCTTTACGTCCGATCCTGGTGCGCCCGGGGAGAGGGCAAGCCCTTTACGTCCTGCAGAACCACATTTCAACCTTCGAAGGCACGCCCGTTTTATTATCTTTTCTTATCTTTCATTTCCTTTCCTCTGGGCACTCAGCCCTTTTCTGCACTTTATGCATTTGTCTTTATCTTTACTCTTAAGCACTTACTTTTCTTTTCTTTCTCACTTGAGCCTTCAGCTCACATTGCCACTGGCAATTACTATCACTCTTTCCTTTGAGCATTTAGCTCTTTGCTTTCACTTTAAGCCTTCCGAAAGTACCTCGTCCGACGGGTCACTGCCCAGGGAGTCCTGCTCCACTTGACGAGTCTCAAATTCGAAGGCGCCATTTACATTCTCTTTATACTTTTTAGCCACTTTTAGCTTGCTTTTAACTTTAAGCCTTTCGAAAGTAACTCGTCCGACGGGTCACTGCCCAGGGAGTCCTGCTCCACTTGACGAGTCTCAAATTCGAAGGCATCATTTATATCCTCTTTTCATTCTCTTCATCTTAAGCAATTTGCTTGTCTTGCTTATTAACCACTTTTTCATCCCTTACCCTAGGTCTTGCCACACGGGTAACCAGAGAGTCTCCTGGACTCTTACACATTTCACTTTCTTTGTTTAACTCAAATTGAAGTTAAAGTTATTGTCCATTTGCCCAGACACCCTATGACTCTTTAGGGTTATATTTGTTTAATTCTTTAACCTTGGGATCTTATCCCGCTTTCCTGATTCCTCACTGAATCCTAGAGTTAACTTAACTCTATGTTGATCACTGGTTCACCTTAGGTTCCTTTTACCTAAGTTCCATGTCATACTCATCCTAGAGTCCTTGACTCTATGTTGATCACTGGTTCACCTTAGGTTCCTTTACCTAAGTTCCATGTCATACTCATTCTAGAGTTCCTTGACTCTATCTTGTTCACTAGTCCACCTTAGGTTATCTTTACCTAAGTTCCATGTCGTACTCATCCTAGAGTTCCTTGACTCTATATTGATCACTCTATCCAGTGTCCTTAGGTTATCACCTAAGACAATGCCACTCGTCCAATCCTAGGATAACTCCTAAGTTTTGATGTCACTCAGTGAACCCTGAAACTAGGTTTTCTCCTAGTCTTACTACCAACATGTTCCCTTTCCTTGTGTCACATGATTCCTAGGGTTATACCCTAACATGATCACAATCATAAAGGCTTATCACATTCATGCATGCAAATATTTTCGCATCTATCATAAAAATAATATTTATCCTCTAGGCATGCAAATCTATCCTCTATCTTTGGCAACCAACAGTTGCACTTTTCATCTGTGTCCTTTTACACATGCGCATTTATCATCTATCTCTGGCAACCAACAGTTGCACTTTTTCATCTGAATCCATCTACACAGGCAATCATAATCATAATTACCTAACGCCTCTAACAGGCTACTATCATGCTTCGAATTGAAAAGCAAAGGAGCAAAGGGAGAGATCACCCAATTTCGGCAGAATTCCCTACCTTGTAGTGTCCCCAATTGCTTGTAGACACTTGCAATTGGTCTCCGCGCAATTCCACTTGTTTCCTCGAGCTTGCACGCAAAACGGTGCATATCCCTCGAGTCCGCACGCAAAACAATGAACGTCCTCTAAACCTGCACGCAAAACGGTGCGCGTCATTAAAACCCATACGTGAAATGGTGAGCGCCACTTCAGCCGGCACGCAAAACGATGCGCGGCAACACGATCTGCACGCGAAACGGTGCACGTACCTCAAATTTGCACGTAAAACGGTGCACGTCCGACTGTAGGGTTGCACGCAAAACGATGCACATCTTTTTCCTAGCCTGCACGAAAAACGATGCAACCCATTAGATTCTACACGCAAAACAGCGCGCATTGGTCCAACCCGCACGCAAAACGGAGCACGTACCCCGTATTGGCACGCAAAATGGTGCACGCTCCATTGTAGGGTTGCACGCAAAACGATGCATACTTTTCCGACCCTGCACGTAAAACGAGACGTATTGTTAGAGTCTGCACGAAAAACGGTGCCCGTTAGTCCAACCTACACGCAAAACGGAGCACGTACCTCGGTTGGGCACGCAAAACGGTGCACGTTCTGTTTTCAACGTTGCACGCAAAACGATGCACGTTTTTCGAGTTCGCGTCCAAAACCGTGCACATTCGCCGTATCCGCACGCAAAACGGTGCATGTCTCCCACGAGCGGCACGCAAAACGAGGCGTGCCCAGAATGCCCGCGAAACTCGCGCAGTAAAACGGCACAGTAAAACTTGGTCCCTAACACGCACATAGGCATGGGGGTCAAATCCAAAATCCAAAAGGAAACCTTAAAACTGTGCCAAAAATACCGCAAAACGACAAACGGGCCTACCTCGACAATGCCGTGTCGTCCATCGCGTCCATTAGCCTCTTTGGAGCACCTTGCGCGCTCCACGGAGTCCACGGCGTGCTCGTGCGCCCACGAAAACCCCGGGCGGAATCGCCCGGTTCCCCTCCTGGTACGCTCGGGTGAAGCCAAAAAGGGAAAAAGGGAGAAAAAGGAACCGTTTCGGGCCTTTATAGGCCGAAAAACCGGTTTCGGGCGCACCTTTCGGGCGCCCGAAACATTTTCGGGCGGCTACAGTAAAAACCCCGCCGCGGTCCACGAGTCCACGCCGTGCCAGCTCAGTGCCACGTCACCACGCTCGGCCAACCGGACTGTGACACGTGTCCCTGGACCCGTGCACCGCGACCAACGAACAGCGGCGGCCAATGGGAGGCCGCCACGTGGACCGCACCCACGCCTGCTCTGACGCCCGGTCGCAGCGTTACGTCGCGTCAGCGCGTCGCGTCGCGCTGACCGACGAATGGGAGGCCGACACATGGCCTCCCCCGCTGACACCGCGACAGGCCCGCCGCGGCTTCCCCGCGCACGCCTGCCGCCTCGTCTGCTGCGTCCAATGAGGAGACGCCACGTGGCGTCTCCCCACCTACCACGCGGCCTCGGGCCGCGCGCCACAGCGCTCGCGCGCGCGAGCCTTGCCTCGGGATTCGCGCCCGCTGCCTCGAGATCCGTGCTCGTTGCCTCGGGATCCGTGCCACTGCCTCGGGATCCGTGCCCGTTGCCTCGGGATCCGTGCCAACTGCCTCGGGATCCGTGCCAACTGCCTCGGGATCCGTGCCCGTGCCTCGAGATTCGGGCCGCTACAGTAACATTCGAGCGCACCCCTTTCGGACCGGGCTGCTACAGTGACCGGTTCGCTACAGTGCCCGAACCCGGTTCGCTGCAGCCCGAAAGCCGGGTGTGCTACAGTAACTTCCGAGCGCCCGGAATCCACTTTCGGGCGCCCGAAACTTGGGCCCAAGCCCAGTTTCGCCCGTTTTCGTCCGTTCTCGCCCGTTTTTCGCCCGTTTTCGCTCAAATTTGACGGGCAGCCACAGTTTAACTTGATTTACCCCCTGGTACTTAAACTTTTCAGTTTTGACCCATTTTGATTTACCAAAAGTCCCACTGTATTTAATTTCGCTGGCGGAGCCCGTCCTCACTATCCGGGTGTCCGATCAACGCGAAACTTTTACTGTGGCCCTAAAACATATTTACGGAGCTCCCGTAATTTTCTCGAAATTTTCTGAAATTGTGAATTTTTCACTGACAATTTTGGTCCACTTTCTCATGTAAGATTCTGGATCTCTTACTTAAACCCCGATTTGGGCCCAATTCACTTCCAAGTCATCCTTTACCTCCATAAATTCAATAAAATAGCATTTCATACCATTTTATTACATTTATTTATATACCAAAATTCCGGTTCACTACAGCCGTGCACGTGTGGAGGACACTCTGCTATCAGAGTTGAGGACTTCGCGCATGTGGCGGGTCTGGTGCGCACTGGGGGACTCTGCAGAGAAAGAACTTAAAAATTCACGTTTTCCACTCAACCGAAAAACCCCCGGGGCGTGACAGATTAAATGGTATCAGAGAAAAACCGCATTAACCACAATGATCAACACCCAACACCATGAAGCACCACACCGCTAACGGTAACTAACGCGTAGGTCGAGTCCAGGTACGGAGAGCGCGGGTATCTCGGGAGGGGTGGTAGGAGTCCGTTTCTAACCATTTGTTAGGGTGCTAGCGCCACGGAAGCTTACACTAACTTTTCGTTCCTATGTGTTTAGTTGCAGGTCAGACCGAATCCTTATTTTCATCAACGCGGGGATGGACGCGACAACAGACGCGGCGTTTCTGCTTTTACGCCAGCAACTACGGAACGTGGCCGACCAGATGCAGATCCTCGCTGGGCATCTTTACACCCTGGCGCGGGACCCCGCCGGGACTGATCATGTCCCTCCGCCGGGGGAAACCAGGCCCTACGCCACGCATGCTTTCAAAGAGGGACTCAGAGGCGACGCGTGCCAGGTGGTACCGACTTTAGCCATGCCCACTTTCCGAGAGGCGGTCGATTTGGCTCTACGAGCGGAACAAGAACTGTCCGACCTGCGAGTTCGGTGGAAGGATGGAGAACGCAGCCGGAGTCTGAAACGGCCCTCCCCACGCCTCGAGAAAATCACTGTCAAGGGCAAACCCCCAGTCGGACACGTAGGGAAGAAGCAGAAGGGCTGGAGCACAACCGTAGGGGATCTGGGGCCGGGAGGGAGGCCCTGCGTGATCTGCGAAGGACTGCACCAAGCCACTGAGTGCGTCTGGAAGGAAGACCATTGTTACCAGTGCGGCAAACTGGGACACCTTCGCTACTTCTGCCCTGCAGCAAAGACAGGAGTACCCCTCGTGCCACGACAGCAGAAGTAGAACGCCGCCCTCACTCTGCAGGTGCCACCGAGCACGGGCCAGTCAGAAGAAGACCCGGCGGAAGAAGAAGACCCGTCCGAGGAGGACCCGATGGAGGACGCCGGAACCCTTCCACAGAAGCCCCAAGCCACCAGCTCACCTACTGACGACCATAGGGGATCCGGAACCGGGAGGCACTTCGCCGTGCGACGCTGGCCTGCACGTTGCGGCAGGGGTCTCCGCGCTGGTCCAGCGGAGGACGCACTATCCCGGATGGGGTGACATCAGGTACCTTTCTATCGGTGGCCCGTTTTCTTTTGACTCTCCTTTGTTTATCTCCTCTCGTTTCCTGGTTATCATATCCACTTACCGTCCACCGCTGGAACACCCCCCACCCTTACCCCCGCCTACCCTCTCGCCTTTACCCGGCTAGGGTAGGAGTGGGGGACCGCACCCTCATCTCGTTGTGTCTGGGGAGGAGTTCTCTGGGGGGGGGGGGGGGGGGGGGGGGGGGGAGTTCGTGTTAAGTTTCGAGGACGAAACTTCTTTTAAGGTGTGTGTGATGTAGTGTCCTGACTTTCTGGTGTTGTTGACGACACTTGTCGTTTAAGGTTAGTTGTAGGTGTCCTTTTGTTTGCGACTTTTTGTGGGTGGTGTCCAAGGGCACCCGTTTTATTTTTGTACATTAGTGCATGAAAAATGCTGGCCGGCGGTATGACCGGAGCGTAAATCCGACCTACGGACCTCCCGGTATAAGGATTTTAAACTCTGGATAACTACCGGGCGCACTGAAAGTCATGCATCATGATTTGCACGACTTTTGAGGAAGGAGTGGATCTGACCTTTAGCTAGGGTTTCGTGGGTTTTAGCCGCCTCTTCTCTTATTTTGTTTTCCACTCGTTAACGTTTTGGGGAAACGAGAAAGGGGGAAGGGGATTTCAAAAGTTTGAAAAGTTTTGAAAAGAAAATGAACGCGTGAGGGGGAGGGGAGAAATCCAGCTGCGCAGTGCATCGGGACCGGAGACGGAAGGGAAGATCCACCGTCCTCCCCTCCGTGACCTAGGTGAGCGTTCTTTCTCCTCCACCTTTTTCCATCTGTGGTTGTTTGTCGTTGGGAGTGGAACGACCGTGTGACCGGACTCCTACCGCCGCCGCCGCCGCTGCCGCTGCCGCGTCGCCGACCGCGCGGGCATGCGCCCGCGCGGGGCGCTTCCTTGCCGCCGCCCGTGCGGGCCTGCGCCCGCACGGGGCGTCGCTCTGCCGCGCCGCCACCCGCGCGGGCATGCGCCCGCGCGGGGTGCTTCTTTGAGCCGCGCCGCCGCCCGCGTGGGCATGTGCCCGCGCGGGGCGCTTCCTTGCCGCCGCGCCGCAGCCCATGCGGGCCTGCGCCCGCACGGGCGCCGCTCTGCCGCGCCGCCACCCGCGCGGGCATGCGCCCACACGGGCGCCGCTCTGCCGCGCCGCCACCCGCGCGGGGATGCGCCCGCGCGGGGCGCTTCTTTGCGGCGGAGGCATGCGCCCGCGCGGGGCGCTTCTTTGCGCCGTCCGCCGCCCGCGCGGGGAGCTTCCTTGCCGCCGCGCCGCCGCCCGTGCAGGCCTGCGCCCGCACGGGGCGCCGCCCTGCCGCGCCGCCACCTGCGCGGGCATGCGCCCGCGCGGGGCGCTTCTTTGCGCCGCGCCGCCGCCCGCGCGGGCATGCACCCCCGCGGGGCGCTTCCTTGCCGCCACGCCGCCGCCCGTGCGGGCCAGCGCCGCACGGGGCGCCGCGCCGCCACCCGCGCGGGCATGCGCCCGCGCGGTTCCTTGCCGCCGCGTCGCCGCCCGTGCGGGCCCGCGCCCGCACGTGGCGCCGCTCTGCCGTGTCGCCGCCCGCGCGGGGCGCCTCATTGCGCCGCTGCCGCCGCCGCGTGGCTGGGTGCCACACGAGGCCTTGCCGCCGTCGCTGCCGCTGTCGCGCCTGCCGTCCCACCGCCGCAACCCGCGTGGCTCTGTGCCGCACGCGGGGCGCTTCCTTTCTGACGCGCCGCCGCCCACGCCGGCATGAGCCCGCGCGGGGCTCTTCTTTTCGCCGCTGTCGCCGCCGCGTTGCTAGGTGCCTCGCGAGGCCTTGCCGCTGCCGCTATTGCGCCGCTGCCGCTATCACGCCTGCCGTCCCACCGCCGCTACCCGCGTGGCTCTGTGCCGCACGCGGGCCGCTTCCTTGCTTTCGCGCCGCTGCCGCCGCCGCTTGGCTGGGTGCCACGCGAGGCCTTGCCACCGCCGCTTTCGCGCCTGCCGTCGCACCGCCGCTACCCGCATTGCTTGTGCTCGCCATCGCCGCTCGGCCCCTCAGTCTTCCGCCGTTTGCATTCATGCGTCTTTCATCTATAGTTACAGTTGGGTTGTCTGTATGTAGCGTCTCCGCTTTTCCGGTCTTGACGGTGGTCTTCTGGGACTCTTTAGGTCGGGGCAGCGAGTCGACTTCTAGCGTACCGACCAAGCGCTGTTCAGGTGGGTGTTCTCCTCTGTCACTTTGGGAAGGTAGAAAAGTAATTATGGTTTAACATGAATAAAGCAACATATATTTCATAATCGAATCTAACCCCTGTTTTACATAAGCATGTTACTATTTATATCTCTGACAACTACGGGTACGACACACCCATTTATCTCACATTTTGAGCCCAAGGTTTGCTTGCACGCACACCAGCGGTTTGGCCCCCGCACTGGTGTATTTTTTCGGAAAGATGGCACGTTGGCCCGTGTACCCCACGACTAGTGATGATGGGGACCCCTCACGGCTGCTCAGACACCACATGTGCGCCGGGGAGGGGTATAAGCAAATCACGAGAGGCAGGTGCTTTTAATTTCAATTATTACAGGGGTATTGTGGAATATCGCAGGGGAATGCTTGGAATTTCTGAGTGATTTCGATTTGCAGTGGTTACAATTCTTCCTTTATCATGCCTATCACTATATTTTCATTATCATTTTGCATCTTGGCAGTGCCACTGACTTCCCACTCTGTGACAGGTTGGTCGGGTACGAGTACGGGACAACGGAGAGGACGGGTTGCGAAGACGTAGCGCGAGTCTAGCTTACTTGAGTGACTTGTTAGGCTTTTATTTATCTTAATTACTGTAGTGGTACCGTCTACGGTGCGTGTGACTGTGTCCGTGGTGTGGTGTGGATGTACTTATTTCTGTGGCGACTCTGTTTCCTTTCGCACTCTGTAGTTAGCGGTCTATCTTTCAAAGCAAGAAAAATGTTTGCGAAAACGGCTTTTAAAATAACGCGTGCCGTGTTGGCACTACTTGAATACCTATGGATTTATCCTTTCTAAAGCTTGGCGACCGTGTTAGTTAGTTATTTTACTCTCTCTCTCTTCATTTGTGTGTGCTGTGATTATGGATAATGTGTGAATTTGATTGTGAGCGGGTTAACACGCCTGGCTAAGTAGAGACCGCCGTGCACGTGTGGAGGAGACTCTGCTATCAGAGTTGAGGACTTCGCGCGTGTGGCGGGTCTGGCACGCACTGGAGGACTCTGCAGAGAAAGAACTTAAAAATTCACGTTTTTCGCTCAACCGAAAAACCCCCAGGGCGTGACAGTTATATTGGACCTTTTGAGGTATTGGGACGTGCTCGGCCAGTTGCCTACCGTCTTGCACTTCCCACGAGGCTGGCTGGTGTCCATAATGTTCTCCATGTTTCTACTCTGAGGAGATACGTCTTCGACCCGTCGCACGTCATCAACTTCACCCCACTCGAGATCAGCGAGGACTTGAGTTACGAGGAGCGCCCGCTGCGGATTCTGGATCGAGAGGTTAGAGAATTGCGCAGACGGGCCATCCCCTATGTGAAGATCCTTTGGAGCCACCGTGACGAGCACGAGGCTACGTAGGAGCTGGAGTCGGAGATGATGGACACCTACCCCTACCTGTTCGAGGCTCAGGACTGAGGTATGATTTACACTTCGAGGACGAAACTTTTGTTAGTGGGGGAGGATGTAGTATCCCAGATCCCCGTGTAGCTTTCCCTCTGATTCGGGGTGTGGAACACCCATTATTGGTGTGTTGGGCCGCAACACGTCAAAAGGATGTGTTGGATAGACTCAGTGAGGGTTTGGGATCAAGCCTGTATTTTGGCTACTTTTGCCAAATTTTAGAAGTGGTTTCAGGCTGATTGGAGGCCGTATTTGGATTCAGCGCGGAAAAACACTTGAAAACGGCTATTTATTTGTATTTTTCTGAGTCTGGATGCCCAAAAGGACACCCGGAAGTTTTCTGTGCAAAATGGTGCATGGGGGGGAGCCGTGGACCGGCGGGTGACACGTGGCGGACTGGGATTGGCCGGCACACACTGTCTAGTCCACAGGGGAGTGCCGCTGGTGCACGGTGGACCGGCGGGGACACGTGGCGGCCGCCCATTGGCGGGTCTGCGCTGCGCGGTCCACGGGGCAGAGCGGCCGGTGTAGTGGACCGGGGTGCGCCACGTGGCGGCCCCGGATTGGGCGGCTCATGCGCGCGCGGTTCACGCGCGGGCGCGCAGCTACGGCTGTATGCACGCAGGTGCAGGCGCGCATGCGGCGCAGGAGGGCAGGCGGCGCGCAGGCGCGCCGGCTGGCGTGCCGGGCGGGGCAGTGCACGTGGCGCCACGCCAGTGGCGGGCACCACCTACCGCGCCGCCCCGCAGGGGGCATGTGGCCGCGCCCGGTTCGCCGGGTGCCGCTGTCCCTTGTTTGGGGACACGTGTTGCGCTCGGGTGAATCTGGGCGCTATTTTTGTGGGCCGGGCCGGGCCGGGCGCGGATTCGGCGCCCGAATCTTTCGGGCGCCCGAATCCAGGAAGCCCTTGTGGGCTGGGCTGGGCCTATTTATACCCCTCCTCTCTCTCTTTTTCTGCTTTTTCTAAGACTTAGAGAGAGATTGAGAGGGAGAGCCCTTTAGAAAACTTGTTCCTCTTGATGTTTTTTATCTCGCGGTGGATCCACAGGATTTTTGGAGGTTCGGCAACGGCGATCTTGGTTTTACAATATGCCTCGACATTCCCCTTTTTCGGCCCATTTTCGTTGCTTTTCAGTCCGAGTAGCCCTTTGTGCAACACCGAAGGAATTTTTCGACGATTTTTGCTGCGGTGTGTTCCTGAGAGGTAAGGCTTCGTTTTCCATGTTCGTCGTTTCACCTCATTCTGGATTTTTGGCATAGTTCCCAAGGTACTTTTTGACTCTTTTTCTGTGGGGAATTTCTAGACAGCGCGAACTTGTTCGATTTATATCTTGGCCTACGAGCATCGGATCAGGGCGTATAAATACTCGTTTTGGATCTACTCATCGCAAGAGGTGGAACCGTATTTTTTCTGGATTTTTTGGAGCACTGCACAGAGGTGAAAATTCCTCTTCTTCCGTGCTATTTGGAAAAACAGCAAATGCTGTATTTTGGGTATTATGTTTACACCAAGTGCGATGTTTTGTGCAGTAGTGCACTATTTTCGGTGGGTTGCGGAGTTAGAGGACTGTTGACAGCGAGGACCCTTTTTGGGTGTGGATTGCGCATTTCAAGGTGGATGGTTGTTGCTTACCTCACTTTTGACTTGCTCACTAGGAATATTTGAAATCCCCTAAATTAAAAGTAATGGTTGACATCCTATTGAGAACCATATATGTTGACCCCACGAATTAAGTGATAGCCTATCTGTGTTAAATTGGGGCATTATTGTTGGAACAAGTTGTTATAACATAACCTCGCATGCAAAATGATTTATCATATTGGGACATCTAAAATTATTCTTTTTAAAAGTTAGTATAAGACACTTTCCTTCAGTTTTAAAAAGAGGACATTTGCATGTTTGTATGGATATCTAGATATGCCACTATTTATTGCTACACTATCATATTGGGACTTGACTTAGGAGAAACCATGTTTCGTTGTTCTCGTTTTTATTCAGATGCATGTTGCTCGAGTTTGAGCAGGGGTTCGGGATAGTGTAGTTGAGGCCATTGCATCTGGGAGAGGTTAGACTCGATTATGGATTGTGGGGCACTGTGGTAACCACGGACATTAGGCTGTTGGCCAGATGTTGATTACTTTATCAGATTTTGGACTTGTGGGGTGTTGCGGCAACCGCGGATATTAGGCGGTTGATCGGATGTTTACTTGTGCATCAGATTGGGGATCGGGTTTTCTTTAGTGGATGGAGTTTCCCACTCATTGAGTACTTGTGCATCAGATTGGGGATCGGGCTGTCTTTAGTGGATGGGTTTTTCCACTTTGATCGGAGTCGTGATCCAGTCCTGCTAGTTTATGATACTTGTTACTGAGATACTTTACTCGTGTGGGTCGCTCCCCTCGAGTGCCACTCCGGAGTGTCCGACGGACAGGCTTTGAGTCCTTGAGACTCCTTTACATCAGTGTTATGCGTTGGCCAGCATACCTGATACGGCAGGGACAGCAGGCAGTACCAGTTCTTACTGGTCCATCGATTGGGTTTATTCAGGCAGGCATGTTAGATACTGATGCATACATTTAGCTATTCTTTTTTGCTCGGCATTTAGATGCATAGTAGTGGTAGTTTCCTTTTTATCAGCAGCCTTTATAGCTTACCGCTGTTCTTTCCTTTTTGCCTCTAGTAGTCCTAGTGGGTACGTCAGAGTTCAAGGCTTTAACCACTAGGGGAGGCTACTGGTTTATCTAGTAGTTCTCACCCCCATAGTTGTTTTCTATCTCTTCCCCTTTGTTTTGCAGAGTCGTCTGCGGGAGCTGCTGGGCCATCAGCGACAGATCGAGGTAAGAGGATAGAGGATTAGCTAGATCGACTGCCCATACCGTGAGTGTCACGCCCCGGAGTCGAAACAGCGACCCGGGCTCGCCAACAGATCCGCCATCTGTACGGAAACTGCCGTACAGACGAAGCGTCTACCCTGCAAAAATCTATAGCTAACTATGTATCGAGCTGAAATAAAACTAATAGCTACAGAAATCCACTAAACATCTGATATAATAAAAATCTCAATACAAAGTCTCTCAGCCATAAATAGTAAATGCAACCCTCACTGATCTCTCAGAATGTTCAGTACAAAAGTGAAAACATAAAATACCGGGTACATCTACCACAGACTCTCCATGCTGGTAAGGAACTAATCGGCCACGTCCTCACCTCGATCTGCTGTCTCCGCGCGAACCAAGCCGGAACAGCTACCTTAACCAGTCATCGCAGCGGGTGTGAGATCTACTGCAGAAGGCAGATCTCAGTGGGTACCGTTCCAATATCCACGGTATGCCCACTAAGTCTACTGGAGGCAAAACAGATAGGTATGCAAATAGATAGATAGATAAAAGGAAAGCAGGAAAGGAACTACAGCTAATATGTATCAACATCAAGCTCAAGGAAAACTCTACTCTGATCCTGCTATGCATACACTCTCACTACTAATAATATGCCTCAAGTACCATGCACAAAAGAAAACTAATCTATGAACATGCTATGAAACTCACTCACACATATCACCCAATCTCAATGACTGTCCCTCTTTGGACCAGTCAAGCCTGCGCTCATCTACTGCCACTCATGCCCAAACAGGGCTAGGGCTTGGTCTTACGTAGGGTGTCCCTCAAGGACTATCTCAGTAACCACATCGCAACCTCGTCAAGCTCGGTATCATCATCGCATCCGGAGCGTAGCTCGCGGGGAGCGACCCCGCGAACTCAAGTATCTCACAACTGGCATAAACCTCAGTCTCAACAGGCTATGATCCACGATCAAACAGATCGGTATCTCAAAGCTCAAAAACACAACTCGGCCGGAAAAGATCCACGACTCAATCAGGAAAAGCCCAAACACTCTCACAGCTATGTCGGAGAACCCTCAACGACTCAATCTGATAATGCACGATCCGTGGCTGAGTCGGGAAACCTCCACGACTCGATCTGCCAGAACTCCCAAAACTCTCAAAGCTAAGTGGGAGAACCACCTCCACTATCAAATCAGAGATACATAATCCATGATCTATAATAAACTCATCACTCCTAACAGGGAAGCTAAAACCCTCATGACACTGGAAACTCATCTCATAATACTCTAAAAATCCACTCGCCCCCCCCCCCCCCCCCCCCCCCCCCCCGGCACGAGTAAACATGCACCCAGAACTCATGCCCTACCTCTGACGAATTCAAAAATTAAAAACCACCTTGAAAATGCTGATTTTTCTTTAAAACAGGTTTTCTCGATTTTTAAAACAATCCAGGTGCACATATGATGCCAACAGAACATGAAACCTAGTGTCATATAGTGTCATGAGTATGCTAAAAATAATCTGGGGTTCCAATAAATTTTACAAAAAATCCCAAGCATCTATCAGATTTAAAAACAATGAAAACAGTATGATAAATATGATCAAATTGCATTCAATAGCTTTAAAGGGCATTCCACACATTTTGAAGAAATTCCAACCCAACTGGAACGCTTTCCGCAGGCAAACGCTGAAGTCGGTGAAGCGCCGATACCACAAACTGACGTAACCTTGAAAATCGTGCCACGCGCACGCACACTGCCGCGAATCACGACAAACTCCCCCGGAAGCTCAAATAAATCCCCTGAGTCCACACAAAATTTCCGGCGCGCAACGGCTCACTCCACACACCCACAGCACACACACACAACACACAGCCAACACAGTCCACACCCAAGCTCCAGTATCCAGCCTCTGCCCACATCAAGACCACCACATCTCAACAGCTTACACTTAAAAAACTAAGCTTACATAAGCAAATACATTGTCTGCAATCTCGAATGACCCATCTCGCGCGGTTCACCTTTTCGTGGGATGGTATTCACGATTCAGATTTATATTTGTATATATGGATGGTATATGTGTGGGTATCAGGTATTGTGGATCCATGACTTCCAATAGACGCAAGCATCTATTGTTAATTACCCCCTTATGATTGGGGCACCTTCGATTAAGAGACCTTTGTGGGAAGGATAGAATAAATCGTATCCTAATGATTAGACAAATCCTAAGTATATATGTTAGGATTTAGCTGGGTTTGAAATTGACTTGATCCTGCTTATATGTGTTGAGGACTAGTCGATATTAAACTCTAATTATATGTGTCAGAGTTTAATTGGGTTCGATTGGCTCTAAGTATATGTATTAGAGTCCAATTATGTTTGCTTCCATATTTGGCGTATATTCCAAAGTGGAGACATGACCTAACCCCTAGAATATGTATTGAGGTAGGTCGGATTTGATGCTACTCGAAAGTAGGAGGTGGCTAAGTCCTATATAGGATTGGCCGAGCTTGATATGTTTTTCACTCTAGTTATATGGGCTAGAATGAGAGGTCGACTAACCCTAAGTATATGTATTAGGATTAGTTGAGTTGATTTGGTTTCTACCCTAGATATATGGGCTAGAGTAAAAGGTTAACTACACCCTAAGTATATGTATTAGGGTTAGTTTGATTGATTTGGATGAACTCTAAGTATATGTGTTAGAGCTCGATTGAATTTGATTTGACTAAATTCTAAGTATATGATTTTAGAATCTAATCGGTTTGGATATAGTTTTGCCTTAATTATATGTGTTAAGGCGATGAGATTGAATGGATTTTGGGTTTTTATTTGTGGATCGAATGTGTTTTGAGTTTTTATTTGTGGACTCGAATGGGTTATCAGTTTTATTTGTGGATCAAATGGGTTTTGGGTTTTTTATTTGTGGACTGAATAGGTTTTGGGTTTTTTATTTGTGGACTGAATAGGTTTTGGGTTTTTTATTTGTGGACTGAATAGGTTTTGGGTTTTTTTATTTGTGGACTGAATAGGTTTTGGGTTTTTTATTTGTGGACTGAATAGGTTTTGGGTTTTTTTATTTGTGGACTGAATAGGTTTTGGACCCGTATATGGTTGGGATCATTAGTCCTTTTTGAATCGGACTTAGACTCCAAGTTGATTAGAACTCATTTGAATTTTGTCTCGATTCAAAGGAATTCCCATTTATTTCAATATCCCCTTTTATTTTATTTTATTTTGCGTCCGAAGAACATTCCCTAATTTTATCTTGGGATTCGCAAAAAAAATCCCTTATTTTATCTTGGGTTTCGGAGAAGTACCGTTATTTTATTTTGATCTGGGGCCCTTTTTGAAATTATTTGGGATCCGAGAAAGTTTCTATTTTTGAAATTATCGGGGATCCGAAGGAGAAATTATTTGCGATCCGAAAAATAAATTATTTGGGATTCGAAGAAATTCTCTTTTTATTTTATTTTATTTTATTTGACTTGGGATCTGAAGGAAATCCGCTTTGATTTATATTTGGGATCCGAATCCACTTTGACTTATCTTAGGGTTCAATCCCTTTTGTCTTGTAATTGATTTGGGCTCCGAAGGGAATCCACTTTGACTTAACCTAAGTTCGAATGTCCGAAGAAATCATCCGAATCGGTTTTGGATTTTTGTTGACTTTTCTTTTTTTTTTCTTTTTTTTTTTCCTTTCTTTTCAACCTGAAGTAAGGGACGTCCGGAGAGATCCCAAATCGGCTTTAAAGAAAATTTATTTATTTTTTTCCTTCTTTTTTTTTTTCTTTTTTTTTTTTCTTTTCAACCTGAAGTAAGGGGCATCCGGAGAGATCCCAAACCGGCTTTAAAGAAAATTTATTTATTTTTTCCTTCCTTTTTTTTTCTCTTTTTTTTTTCTTTTCTTTTCAACCTGAAGTAAGGGGCGTCCGGAGAGGTCCCAAACCGGCTTTAAAGAATTTTTTTTTTTTTTTTTTTTCTTTCTTTTTTCTCTTTTTTTTTCTTTTCTTTTCAACCTGAAGTAAGGGGCGTCCAGAGAGGTCCCAAACCGGCTTTAAGAAAATTTATTTATTTTTTTTCCTTTCTTTTTTTCTTTTTTTTTTTCTTTTCTTTTCAACCTGAGTAAGGGGCGTCCGGAGAGGTCCCAAACCGGCTTTAAAGAAAATTTATTTTTTTTTTTTCTTTCTTTTTTTCTCTTTTTTTCTTTTCTTTTCAACCTGAAGTAAGGGGCGTACGGAGAGGTCCCAAACCGGCTTTAAAGAAATTTTTTTTTTTTTTTTTCTTTCTTTTTTCTCTTTTTTTTCTTTTCTTTTCAACCTGAAGTAAGGGGCGTCCGGAGAGGTCCCAAACCGGCTTTAAAGAAATTTTTTTTTTTTTTTTTTCTTTCTTTTTTTTTCTCTTTTTTTTCTTTTCTTTTCAACCTGAAGTAAGGGCGTCCGGAGAGGTCCCAAACCGGCTTTAAAGAAAATTTATTTATTTTTTTTTTCTTTTTTTTCTCTTTTTTTTTTTCTTTTCAACCTGAAGTAAGGGGCGTCCGGAGAGGTCCAAACCGGCTTTAAAGAAAATTTATTTATTTATTTTTATTATTATTATTATTATTTTTTTATTTACCTGAGAAATACGTCTGCAAAAATGACGATTGGGGGTGCCGAGGAAGTTGACCGGAGTCGCCGAGGAAGTCAACCGGAGGAGTTGAGGAAGTTGACCGGAGGAGCTGACGAAGTTGACCGGAAGGGATGAGGAAGTTGACCGAAAGGGATGAGGAGTTGACCGGAAGGGATGAGGAGTTGACCGGACGGGCTGAAGTCGATCGGAGCTGTGGAATATGAGACGGGTTTTTTTTTTGGTGGAAATATCGAACAATATCGGACGTTCTCTTTCTTCTTCTTTTTTTGTCGTGGAAAAAAAAAAATGGAAAGTTTTCTTTCTTTTTTTCTGTGGTGGTAAGAAAAATGGAAAGTTCTCCTTAGGCAAAGGAAAATCTCCCCTTTTTATAGTGGGGAGGTGCGGAGAAATATCGTGTGGGATTCGTTGGGATTCGTTGAGGGGTTGGCGAGAAAATGTGGGTTCGTTGAGGAACGACGTGCGGTGGTTCGTTGAGGAAAATACGTGGGAACCTCGTTCAAATTTTAGGAAGTTATTATATTCCACTTTTAAATTTCAAATTTTAAATTTTAAATTTCAGATTTAAATTTTAAAATTGAAAGGATATGTTTAAAATTCAAATTGAATATGTTCAAATGTTTAAATTTCAATATGTTGAGAAGTATGGTCGTATTTAAATTTTAAATTTCAAATTTCAAAATGGAGTATGTTATGGGAAGTATGTTCTCATTTATATTTTAAATTTTAAATTTCAAACTTGAATATATTACATTTAAATTTGAGGAAGTGTGTTTGTATTTAAATTTCAAATTTTAAATTTTAAAATTAAATATGTTACATTTAAATTTGAGGAGGTATGTTTGTATTTAAATTTCAAATGTTACATTTAAATTTGAGGACGTATGTTTGTATTTAAATTTCAAATGTTACATTTAAATTTGAGGAAATATGTTTGTATTTAAATTTCAAATTTTAAATTTCAAAATTGAGTATGTTACATTTAAATTTGAGGAAATATGTTTGTATTTAAATTTCAAAATTAAACGGTTAACGAACGAGGGAATTTGTTTGGATTCAAAAGTTCAAAACAAGATATAAGTGAGTTTGGATAAGTTGGTTGAGAGATATTTTTAAAATATGGTTGAAGATTTGGATAAGTGTGTTTGAGATAATTGACGCATGAGGAATTTCGATTGGATTCAAAATTTAAATTTGAGTATATGTGGCATTTGAGAGATATTTTAAAATTTGGTTGGGAATTTGAAATTCAAAATTCAAAATTTAATTTGAACATAATTTTTGAAATTGAATTTTTAAACAATAAGTTGACTATAATGTAAGGCTCGCTGGGCAGAAAAAAATAGGATCCGACTTAAAAAATCGACGGAGTTTTGATGAGACCCGTAAGCTTGTGTTCACAAATGGCCTAAGCTTGTGTTCACAAATGGCCTATTAAAGAATTGAATTTGTTGGACCTAAATTATTAGTATGTTAAAAATTTTGGGCTTATACGGGGCTTATACAGACAAATCAATATTACGGACCAACCATAATCTTTCCCCCCTTTTTCTTAAAAAAAATAATTTTTTTTTTACCTCAAACAAATGCCCCCCATCTTTTCGTTGTACGAGGTACGAGTACGGTGAAAAGATGCATATTCAATTGTTTTTCTCTCTTCATTTATTTTTCCACATATTTTTTTTTCATTTTTTTTTTTTTTTGTACGCATCCAGTTTGATTTATCAGTTTAATGACATGGCGTTCAATTGAATATGGCTCGCTCAGTTTAGTGACATGGCGGTCGATATGAATATGGGTCGCTCAGTTTAGTGACATGGCGGTCTATTTAATATGTGTTGCTCAGTTTATTGACAAGGCGGTCGATATGAGTATGGGTCGCTCAGTTTAGTGACATGGCGGTCGATATGGGTATGGGTTGCTCAGTTTATTGACATGGCAGTCGATATGAATATATGTTGGTCAGTTTAGTGACATGGCCGTCGATATCAATATATGTTGCTCAGTTTAGTGACATGGCGGTCGATATGAATATATGTTGCTCAGTTTAGTGACATGGCGGTCGATATGAATATATGTCGCTCAGTTTAGTGACATGGCGGTCGATATGAATATGGGTCGCTCAGTTTATTGACATGGCGGTCGATATGAATATGAGTTTAGTTTAATGACTTACCGGTCGTTTGGATTTGGGTTTAGTTTAATGACTTTTCGGTCGTTTGAAATTGAGTTTAGTTTAATGACTTTTCGGTCGTTTGGCTTGGGTTTAGTTTAATGACTTTTCGGTCGTTGGGAATTTGGGTTTAGTTTAATGACTTTTCGGTCGTTTGGATTTGGGTTTAGTTTAATGGCTTTTCGGTCGTTTGAAATTGGGTTTAGTTTAATGACTTTTCGGTCGTTTGAAATTTGATTTAGTTTAATGACTTTTCGGTCGTTTGAAATTTGATTTAGTTTAATGACTTTTCGGTCGTTTGGATTTGGATTTAGTTTAATGACTTTTCGGTCGTTGGGAATTTGGGTTTAGTTTAATGACTTTTCGGTCGTTTGAAATTTGATTTAGTTTAATGACTTTTCGGTCGTTTGAAATTTGATTTAGTTTAATGACTTTTCTGTCGTTTGGATTTGGGTTTAGTTTAATGACTTTTCGGTCATTTGAAATTGGGTTTAGTTTAATGACTTTTCGGTCGTTTGAAATTTGATTTAGTTTAATGACTTTTCGGTCGTTTGGATTTTGAATTTAGTTTAATGACTTTTCGGTCGTTTGAAATTGAGTTTAGTTTAATGACTTTTCGGTCGTTTGGATTTGGGTTTAGTTTAATGACTTTTCGATCGTTTGAAATTTGATTTAGTTTAATGACTTTTCGGTCGTTTGGATTGGGTTTAGTTTAATAACTTTTCGGTCGTTTGAAATTTGATTTAGTTTAATGACTTTTCGGTCGTTTGGATTTTGGATTTAGTTTAATGACTTTTCGGTCGTTTGAAATTGGGTTTAGTTTAATGACTTTTCGGTCGTTGGGAATTTGGGTTTAGTTTAATGACTTTTCGGTCGTTTGAAGTTGGGTTTATGAGTCGATTAAGTTGACTCAGCAGATTTATTTGGAGTTAGCTCTGTTTGAACTCTTGATTTGTTTCAGTTTGGGTGGAGCTGGTTTGCTTGATTTGGATCATCCCTGAAGTTCGATTTGAACCTTTGTTTAGGTTGGGTTCAAATTGAATTGGTTTGAACCTTTTGTATTTTATTTGGGCTGAGCTGGTTTAGGCTTTCACTTGATTTGTCCATTTTGAATTTGATTTGAGTCGAACCGTTATACTTTGCTTCATAACCCTTTGAGACATGGTTTAGGTCGAACCCTTATGACTTAGTTCGAGACCCTTTGAATTCAATTTCGGTCGGGCCCTTATAATTCGGCTCAACTTGGACCCTTCTGCAGTTCGGTTTGGTTCGGCTCGTAACCTTATGGTTAGGTTCGAGATCCGTTTGAACTTGAAACTCCATTGCATTTGGTTTGGGTTTGATTTAAGACGCCTT
Source organism: Tillandsia fasciculata (assembly GCA_029168755.2). Classification (NCBI taxonomy): domain Eukaryota; kingdom Viridiplantae; phylum Streptophyta; class Magnoliopsida; order Poales; family Bromeliaceae; genus Tillandsia; species Tillandsia fasciculata. The sequence goes on from CM054945.1 coordinate 10,780,713, forward strand.
CGAGTTTGGTTTGGGTCACCCTCTTTGCGGTTTGGCTCAAAACCCTTTGACTTTGATTTGGGGTCGAGCTGGTGCATGGTCCAGTTCATATGATTCGACCTAAGTTCGATTTAGGTTTAACTGGCTTATAATTTGGGGGCATTCTTTTTTTTCTTTTTTTTTTTGTATTGAAATATATGAGTTTATTTTGTCTGGGGAAGCAATCGAAATTGTTGTATATAATTGACCCTAAGATCAGTTAGCGTAGATTGTTTGAAAAAAATATGGGTTTATTTTGGTTTATTTTTAAAAAAATCTGGGTTTTCAACAAAATATGGGTTTATTTTGAAGAAAGAATGTATTGGTGGCAATCGGGCGCCCATATGGGTTTTCACCCGATACCTTCCCCTAACTTTTGCCTGTGAGTTCGAATTGTGTATTCTCACAGCGGGGATCCCATTTTTGCCTGTGGGGTTATATCACAGCCGGGAATAGTTTTCTTTTTTTTTTTTCTTTTGGTTTTTTTTTTTTTTTTCTTTTAAGATTTTTTTTTTTTTTTTTTTTTTTTTTTTGCTATTGAAAAATACGAGCAAATAAAATTGCTGTGCATAACCGGTCCTAAAATCAGTTAGCTGTCGTAGACAAAATATGTTTAAGTATTAAAAAAATATGGGTTTATTTTGGTTTATTTTTTAAAAAAAATATGGGTTTATTAAAAAATATGGGTTTATTTTGAAGAAAGAATGTATTGGTGGCAATCGGGCGCCCATATGGGTTTTCACCCGATATCTTCCCCTAACTTTTGCCTGTGAGTTCGAATTGTGTATTCTCACAGCGGGGATCCCATTTTTGCCTGTGGGGTTATACCACAGCCGGGAATTGTTTTTTTTCTTTTTTTCTTTTGGTTTTTTTTTTCCTTTTAAGATTTTTCTGATTTTTTTTTTTTTCTGATTTTTTTTTTACTTTTTCTTTTTTTTTTTTTTTTTTGAATGAGCCTTTGAATATCATCCTGAGCCATTCACCTACGGGTTGGTGAAGAGGATTGGGTATGCCCCCATTAGATTATTTTTTCGAGGTTGCACCCAAGGAATTGACCATATTGTGTGCATTCTTGGAAAAGGATAGTAAATGTAATCATGCCCCCGGTAAAAGCAGCATATGTTGGTGCTATTTCTTCGATGCAAGTATTAGGATTTACCTTTATCGCTTTTTTTTTTTTTTTTTTTTTTTTTTTTTTTTTTGTATATATAGTAAAAGTCTCAAAGATGGAAGGAAAAGTCATGTCCCACCGGGCGTGCCATTTTGTCTGCAATCTCGAATGACCCATCTCGCGCGGTTCACCTTTTCGTGGGATGGTATTCACGATTCAGATTTATATTTGTATATATGGATGGTATATGTGTGGGTATCAGATATTGTGGATCCATGACTTCCAATAGACGCAAGCATCTATTGTTAATTACCCCCTTATGATTGGGGCACCTTCGATTAAGAGACCTTTGTGGGAAGGATAGAATAAATCGTATCCTAATGATTAGACAAATCCTAAGTATATATGTTAGGATTTAGCTGGGTTTGAAATTGACTTGATCCTGCTTATATGTGTTGAGGACTAGTCGATATTAAACTCTAATTATATGTGTCAGAGTTTAATTGGGTTCGATTGGCTCTAAGTATATGTATTAGAGTCCAATTATGTTTGCTTCCATATTTGGCGTATATTCCAAAGTGGAGACATGACCTAACCCCTAGAATATGTATTGAGGTAGGTCGGATTTGATGCTACTCGAAAGTAGGAGGTGGCTAAGTCCTATATAGGATTGGCCGAGCTTGATATGTTTTTCACTCTAGTTATATGGGCTAGAATGAGAGGTTGACTAACCCTAAGTATATGTATTAGGATTAGTTGAGTTGATTTGGTTTCTACCCTAGATATATGGGCTAGAGTAAAAGGTTAACTACACCCTAAGTATATGTATTAGGGTTAGTTTGATTGATTGGATGAACTCTAAGTATATGTGTTAGAGCTCGATTGAATTTGATTTGACTAAATTCTAAGTATATGATTTTAGAATCTAATCGGTTTGGATATAGTTTTGCCTTAATTATATGTGTTAAGGCGATGAGATTGAATGGATTTTGGGTTTTTATTTGTGGATCGAATGTGTTTTGAGTTTTTATTTGTGGACTCGAATGGGTTATCAGTTTTATTTGTGGATCAAATGGGTTTTGGGTTTTTATTTGTGGACTGAATAGGTTTTGGGTTTTTTATTTGTGGACTGAATAGGTTTTGGGTTTTTTTATTTGTGGACTGAATAGGTTTTGGGTTTTTTTATTTGTGGACTGAATAGGTTTTGGGTTTTTTTATTTGTGGACTGAATAGGTTTTGGGACCCGTATATGGTTGGGATCATTAGTCCTTTTTGAATCGGACTTAGACTCCAAGTTGATTAGAACTCATTTGAATTTTGTCTCGATTCAAAGGAATTCCCATTTATTTCAATATCCCCTTTTATTTTATTTTATTTTGCGTCTGAAGAACATTCCCTAATTTTATCTTGGGATTCGCAAAAAAAAATCCCTTATTTTATCTTGGGTTTCGGAGAAGTACCGTTATTTTATTTTGATCTGGGGCCCTTTTTGAAATTATTTGGGATCCGAGAAAAGTTCTATTTTTGAAATTATCGGGGATCCGAAGGAAAAATTATTTGCGATCCGAAAAAGAAATTATTTTGGATTCGAAGAAATTCTCTTTTTATTTTATTTTATTTTATTTGACTTGGGATCTGAAGGAAATCCGCTTTGATTTATATTTGGGATCCGAATCCACTTTGACTTATCTTAGGGTTCAATCCCTTTTGTCTTGTAATTGATTTGGGCTCTGAAGGGAATCCACTTTGACTTAACCTAAGTTCGAATGTCCGAAGAAATCATCCGAATCGGTTTTGGATTTTGTTGACTTTTCTTTTTTTTTTTTTTTTTTTTTTTCCTTTCTTTTCAACCTGAAGTAAGGGACGTCCGGAGAGATCCCAAATCGGCTTTAAAGAAAATTTATTTATTTTTTTCCTTCTTTTTTTTTCTTTTTTTTTTTTTTTCTTTTCAACCTGAAGTAAGGGGCGTCCGGAGAGGTCCCAAACCGGCTTTAAAGAAAATTTATTTATTTTTCCTTCTTTTTTTTTTCTCTTTTTTTTTTTTTTTTTTTTTTTTCAACTGAAGTAAGGGGCGTCCGAGAGGTCCCAAACCGGCTTTAAAGAATTTTTTTTTTTTTTTTTCTTTCTTTTTTTCTCTTTTTTTTCTTTTTTTTTCAACCTGAAGTAAGGGGCGTCCGGAGAGGTCCCAAACCGGCTTTAAAGAAAATTTATTTTTTTTTTCCTTTTTTTTTTCTTTTTTTTTCTTTTCTTTTCAACCTGAAGTAAGGGGCGTCCGGAGAGGTCCCAAACCGGCTTTAAAGAAAATTTATTTATTTATTTTTTTCTTTCTTTTTTTCTCTTTTTTTCTTTTCTTTTCAACCTGAAGTAAGGGGCGTCCGGAGAGGTTCCAAACAGGCTTTAAAGAAAATTTTTATTTTTTTTTTTCTTTCTTTTTTTCCTCTTTTTTTCTTTTCTTTTCAACCTGAAGTAAGGGGCGTCCGGAGAGGTCCCAAACCGGCTTTAAAGAAAATTTATTTATTTATTTTTTTTCTTTCTTTTTTTCTCTTTTTTTCTTTTCTTTTCAACCTGAAGTAAGGGGCGTCCGGAGAGGTTCCAAACAGGCTTTAAAGAAAATTTATTTTTTTTTTTTTTCTTTCTTTTTTCCTCTTTTTTTCTTTTCTTTTCAACCTGAAGTAAGGGGCGTCCGGAGAGGTCCCAAACCGGCTTTAAAGAAAATTTATTTTTTTTTTTTTTTCTTTTTTTCTCTTTTTTCTTTTTTTCTTTTCAACCTGAAGTAAGGGGCGTCCGGAGAGGTCCCAAACCGACTTTAAAGAAAATTTATTTATTTATTTTTTTCTTTTTTCTCTTTTTTTTTCTTTTCTTTTCAACCTGAAGTAAGGGGCGTCCGGAGAGGTCCCAAACCGACTTTAAAGAAAATTTATTTATTTTTTATTATTATTATTATTATTATTTTTTTATTTACCTGAGAAATACGTCTGCAAAAATGACGATTGGGGGTGCCGAGGAAGTTGACCGGAGTCGCCGAGGAAGTCAACCGGAGGAGTTGAGGAAGTTGACCGGAGGAGCTGACGAAGTTGACCGGAAGGATGAGGAAGTTGACCGAAAGGGATGAGGAGTTGACCGGAAGGGATGAGGAGTTGACCGGACGGGCTGAAGTCGATCGGAGCTGTGGAATATGAGACGGGTTTTTTTTTGTGGAAATATCGAACAATATCGGACGTTCTCTTTCTTCTTCTTTTTTTGTCGTGGAAAAAAAAAAAATGGAAAGTTTTCTTTCTTTTTTTCTGTGGTGGTAAGAAAAATGGAAAGTTCTCCTTAGGCAAAGGAAAATCTCCCCTTTTTATAGTGGGGAGGTGCGGAGAAATATCGTGTGGGATTCGTTGGGATTCGTTGAGGGGTTGGCGAGAAAATGTGGGTTCGTTGAGGAACGACGTGCGTTGGTTCGTTGAGGAAAATACGTGGGAACCTCGTTCAAATTTTAGGAAGTTATTATATTCCACTTTTAAATTTCAAATTTTAAATTTTAAATTTCAGATTTAAATTTTAAAATTGAAAGGATATGTTTAAAATTCAAATTGAATATGTTCAAATGTTTAAATTTCAATATGTTGAGAAAGTATGGTCGTATTTAAATTTTAAATTTCAAATTTCAAAATTGAGTATGTTATGGGGAAGTATGTTCTCATTTATATTTTAAATTTTAAATTTCAAACTTGAATATATTACATTTAAATTTGAGGAAGTGTGTTTGTATTTAAATTTCAAATTTTAAATTTCAAAATTAAATATGTTACATTTAAATTTGAGGAGGTATGTTTGTATTTAAATTTCAAATGTTACATTTAAATTTGAGGACGTATGTTTGTATTTAAATTTCAAATGTTACATTTAAATTTGAGGAAATATGTTTGTATTTAAATTTCAAATTTTAAATTTCAAAATTGAGTATGTTACATTTAAATTTGAGGAAATATGTTTGTATTTAAATTTCAAAATTAAACGGTTAACGAACGAGGGAATTTGTTTGGATTCAAAAGTTCAAAACAAGATATAGGTGAGTTTGGATAAGTTGGTTGAGAGATATTTTTAAAATATGGTTGAAGATTTGGATAAGTGTGTTTGAGATAATTGACGCATGAGGAATTTCGATTGGATTCAAAATTTAAATTTGAGTATATGTGGCATTTGAGAGATATTTTAAAATTTGGTTGGGAATTTGAAATTCAAAATTCAAAATTTAATTTGAACATAATTTTTGAAATTGAATTTTTAAACAATAAGTTGACTATAATGTAAGGCTCGCTGGGCAGAAAAAAATAGGATCCGACTTAAAAAATCGACGGAATTTTGATGAGACCCGTAAGCTTGTGTTCACAAATGGCCTAAGCTTGTGTTCACAAATGACCTATTAAAGAATTGAATTTGTTGGACCCAAATTATTAGTATGTTAAAAATTTTGGGCTTATACGGGGCTTGTACAGACAAATCAATATTACGGACCAACCATAATCTTTCCCCCCTTTTTCTTAAAAAAAATAATTTTTTTTTTACCTCAAACATACATAAATCCACAACCACCCTTACAAGCTCCAATGCACACACCATACCCACAGCAAACCCCTGAAGGTGCTCCACGTGCCGTCACCGTCGGCTCCAACTGCTCGCGCGGCACCGAGCTCCCCGCGTGCACCGAAGCTGCTGCACCAAACAGAGAGAGAGAGAAGAAGGAAACCATAATTAGTAAAGCTCCGACAAAAAGCACGCGTCCGTCGGCAAAGAAAACAGCCCTGGTCGTCGAAACCGCCGCGCGCCGCGCGAAAAAAAAACCCTTTGCGCACGCGCCGCCAAGCCGCTGCATGCGGAGCTACAGCGCCAGCCGCCTGCCGCACGGCGCCCGCGCGCCGCTGCGCGCAGCCCTGGCGCATGCCGCGCGGCGCCCCACACCTGCAGAGCGGCGCCCTGGCGCGCCCGCTCTGCTGCGCGGCGCCCAGGCGCGCCCGCCAGATGCGCGGCGCCCAGGCGCGCCCGCCTTGCTGCGCGGTGCCCTGCACCCGCAGCGCAGCGCCCTGCTACGCGCACGCCATGCTGCGCGCGCGCAGCAGCCTGGCGCTTGCTGCGTGCGGCGCCCATGTGCGCTCGCGCAGCGGTCTGCGCCGGCCGCGCGCGCGCCCGCGCGGCCCACTCCACCCTCAGCCACACCACCAACACCACCTCAAGCTACACCCAAAACCCAAGAAGAAAATTCCAAGCTTCTTCCTCACTCTCTTTCTCAAAAAAAAAAAAAAAAAAAAAAAAAAAACTGCACTTACCTCTTATAATCCGTCGCGCCCGCCGCTCGACGCGCTCTCCGCTCGGCTTCCGACCGTAGGTCCACCATCACATCTCCCATACAAATCCTCTCTTTTCCAATTTGTTTCCTCTTCACTTTCCTTCTTCTTCTTCTCTTTCTTCTTCTTCCAAATTTTCCTCTGTTTCTATCCTTTTCCTCTGTTTTGCAGAGGAAGGAGACAAAGTGACGTGGCACTAGTTAATTAGTGTGGCTTAATTAGAGGTGGGGGTGGTGCTGTGCAGCTGTAGCAGGGATTTAAATAATCCCCTCACTCAAAAATATCTAATCTCACCTTTTCTAAATTCCTTCTTTCACTAATTCCTTTACAGACAATCTTCTTTCTCTAATCCCATTAAATGCAAGAATTATCCAAATTAATCAAATTAATTAATTAATCCCTTTTTAGCCAACTCCAACTCACTTTTTGCCCTCGGGGCCTTCGCATCAGTCCGGAACCTCCCGAACTCTGCTGTAATATGAAAATACACATGTCCAAAGCTTTCCCCACTCAAAAAGCTCAACGGTAGAGTCGATGTGCTCAATCCAAAAACCGGCTCCCATAATTGCCAGCTCCAACTCACTTTTTGCCTTCGGGGCCTCCGCACGGGTCTGAAACCTCCCGAACTCCGCTGTAAACATAAAATACACCTGTTCCAAGTATTTCCAAAGTTTTTGCACACCATTGTGGAGTCGGTGCTTTCCCAAAACCACTCCTCTATCGGCGCACAGTGCCCGGAAAACTCCGAATCAAGCTATGGCTTCTGCGTTGATCCGAATCAACCCGAAATCATCTGTAAACACATACGGAACATGCTCGAGGCGATTTCTCCGCACCACGCCATCTTGCGAGGTCGGTGCGCTATACGAGATCCCGGTATTCTACAGTGAGAGTAGAAAGACTTTTATTGTACCTTTTTTTGTATCTCAGGCTATAGTATTTTACTTTTGGGTCTGGCTTTAGCCAGCTGGTTATATTTATTCAGTGAGCTGGGAGTTTATTGTACCTTATTCGCTTGTATCATATTTCCAGTCTGAGATATTATGTAGTTCTTTTTAGTTCGGCTCTGTATTATGCTCTTTTATTGTATATCTTATATCTGAGCAGGTTACCAGCGCTTCGTGTACATAGGAAATTCCGTGTGGACGGCGGATCTGTTGGCGAGCCCAAGTTCTGGTTTACACCCGGGGTGTGACACTCTCCCCGCTCGACACGTGGCACAACGCAGGTTCGGCGCTCCCAGTACACGCATGTGGGCCGTGAGCCGGCCCGCGACCTAAATGAGCCCGTTAGCCCATTTTTGTGTGGAAATAGCTATTTTCACTGTTTTCGCGCACTGAGTCCGTTTTTGGCGTCCGTTTGACGCACAACGCACTCTGTACACCAAAAATATGTGTTTTCTCGCCGCCAACCACACGGTCAAGCCACATGGAAAAAATAAGACACCGCAACCGGTAGCCCAGCCCGTGTACCGGCACGCCAAGCTCTTGATTACAGGTGTAGTGTTGGTAAACTGGGGGTATTTTGGTAACTTCACCTCCCCATTCTACACCCAGCTACCCCCTGACATAAACCCACCCCTCTCACTCTCTCTCTCTCTCTCAAACATATGGGTTATGGGATCCAAGGATCTAAATAGAAAAAAAACCACTTAGAGGGGGGGTGAACTGTAAACTATAAAACTCAGAAATCTATGCGTAAAAATAACCCAATGCGAAAAATAAAAAAAAGTATGCAAGATTTTACGTGAAAAACTCCATCATAGGAGTAAAAAACCACGGGACCGATCACACCGAAAAATCCACTAAGATTAAAACACGTACAAGGTGATATAACGCACACACACGACTCAACCTTTTTCATACGCTCCAAGTAGATCTTCTCCGCAGTCCTCAACGCGTCTCGATCACATGATTTGCGTCCAACTTCGAATCCACGAAGTCCAACCGTATCTACGGTCTTCACCAATATAGCACGAATCGATCACACGAACGCGCCTAACTCCGAAGTCGATAGCACCTTGAATCACAAGGCCACGCAAATCAACGCGCCGATATTCCTTTCGGAAATCGTTGTTTGTTTATTGGTGGTGATGATAACAAATACTTAGATAATCATAGAAAGACAAGAAACCACCGTCTAAGTATTCATCAATTTGATTATACAAAAAATAACGAGTTTGAAAATCCTAGAATCAAATTGATCAATATAGAAAAAGAAACATAAGGTAGAACGTGTTTTCCTTTCTTTTCTATATGTGGATTATCTTTGATTTTCACGGCTTCACCTAAAAGATGAACTCTTGAGGTCTATTTATAGGTTAGAAACCTTTTGAAAAGAGATCAGAATCAAAAACTGCCTTAACAGAATTTTTTCCGTACGGCGGTCCGGATTGGAATAAGTTTGATCCGGACTGTCGTAACAGCCAAAAAAATTTCCAGAAATAAGGTTCGGGGTCCGGACTGGATGGGTCTGATCCTGACTAATTCATGCGATATAACAAAATCAATGTTCGGGGTCCGGACTGGATGAGGGTTGATCTGGACTGGTATTTCGCATGAACCAAACTATGTTCGGGGTCCGGACTGGATCTGGCTAATCCGGATCCAGAACATATAAAATATCCAGTTTTTTATTTTTAGCACAAGAAAAATATTCCAAGTGTTTATAAACTATAAGAATGTATTCAAATCATCAAAAATATTTAGTTTAACATACCTGAACATTTTGAATCCATTCTTCTTGAGATTGATGTATGTGATCGACATGTCTTCAATTTCAATCTTCAAGACTCAATCGTCAAGACTCAATCTTCTTCACGAAATATGCCAATACAAAAATCCTTAACAAAATACTTGCTCTCTCTCTCTCTCTCTCTCTCTCTCTCTCTCTGCATGCATTCTCTAGAGAAGAAGAAAAGAGGCAGGGAGGAGGCTGTGAAGGAGAAGGAGGTAGGGACGAGCCTGTGAAGGAGAAGGATGAAGGGAACTCTCTTGGACTAGGGTTTTGTTGGGTTATACTATTATGGATCTAAATAGGGAAAAAAAAACACCTAGAGGGGGGTGAATAGGTGTAAACAATAAACACTCAAAAAATCGTTGCGCAATAAAACCCAATGCGGAAATAAAAAATAACACGCAAGATTTTTTACGTGGAAAAACTCCAAACCGGAGTAAAAAACCACGGGACCGATAACACGGCGAAATCCACTAGAATTAACACACGTACAAGGTGATATAGCGTACTCACTGACGACTCAACCTCTTACCATACGCTCCTAGTAGATCTTCTCCGCTCGTTCCACGACGCTTCTCGAATCCACGATCCGCGCCCAACGCCGAATCCACAGCGTCCAACGTCGAGTCCACGACGTCCGACCGAATCCACGGTCTTCACCCAGTAGCACGCTTCGAATCCACGAACGTACCTCGCTCCGAATCCACGAGAGCGGTTGCACCTTGAATCCACAAGGCCACGCGAGTCCACGCGCCGATTTAGGGTAAATCGTTGTTTTTTGGGTGGTGATGATCCGCCGAATACTTAGATTAGAAATAGATCGGAAATACCATCTAAGTATTCATTGATTTGATTCTACTCAAAATGTGAGTATGGAAAACCTAGAATCAAATCAATCAATATAGATGAAGAAACATAGAATAAATCTATTGATTTCCTTTCTTCTCTATATGTGGATTTTTCTTTTTCGGCTATATTTTTCGGATCTATTTTCCGATGCCCTAAAAATGAATCAAGGGTCTATTTATAGGTTAGAAACCATTGGAAGAAGATAAGGATCAAAAACTGCCTTTTCTGGAAATTTTACGGACGGCGATCCGGATTGGAATTGGCGATCCGGATTGCAGAAGCAAGAAAGACGATTTCCAGAAAAATGCTAGTTCGGGATCCGGATCGAAGTCCCCGATCCGGATCGTTCATACAGTTTCACCAAACATCACGTTCGGGATCCGGATTGCAAATCCTGATCCGGATCGTGCAAGCAAAAAGGTAAAACTAGTGTTCGGGATCCGGATCATGAAATGCTGCGATCCGGATTGAAACAGTGTATGAACGAACACCCTTCGGGATCCGGATTGCCGAGCCCGATCCGGATCCTGAACATGTCCCATGTCCAGTTTTTGATGTTTATGCAATAAAACATTCTTCCAGGTGTTTCTACACTATAAGAAGTATTCGGATCACCAAAATCTTTAGTTAAACATACCTGATCCTTTTGAATTCTTCTTTCTTGAGATTGAGGTATATGATCCAAAGTTTCTTCATCTTCAATCTTCAAGACTTAATACTTTCACGAAATACGCCAACTCAAATTCCGTAACAATCTCCCCCTTTGGCGGTTTCGTGACAAAACACAAATCCACAAAAGAAAATTCAAAAAGATATTTTTGTTGTTATCACCATACAACAAAAATTTACAATGGAGATCCAAAAATTAAATACATGAGATAAACTCCTAAAACAGACTCTAGACTTAGACATCTGTAATCTCTGCACAAAGAAATCATTCTTGACAAACAAAATCGTTAGATACCTCAAGAATTGAAACATACAAAACCAAATACAGAGATAGAGTTTATTCTCATCATGACATTTGAAAAATTCAGATATGTAAGAGAATCATAGTTAAAACCAACATATCTTCTAAGCATTCAAAAACCAAATGTCAAAGTATGTTAGTCCAACATCAACTTGTTAGTCATATTACATGCCCAAATAGTTAGTCAAATAGTTAGTAGGGACATGCAACCAATCACAAATAAAAACCAAAGTTGAAGTTGAGATCATACTTACCTTAATGTTCACACATTCACACATTTTCATTGTTCATCATTGTTCAAGTTCTCTCTAAACTCTCTCCCCCTTTTTGTCACAAAAAAGCCAATAATTACAAAACAAAAGAGAGTTAAAAAGATAAACAAACATGAGAAATGAAAATCCTGCAAAAAGCAAAAGAAAGTTAAAACAAAAATTTACTCCTGAGAGTCGGAGTCATCAGAGGTTGTGCATCCCATTTTGGCAAACATTTTCTTCATCAGTTTTTTCATCGAAGAGACGGACTTAGTCAAAGTGATTTGAGATGCAGTGATGGTTTCCAGCTCCTTTTTCACAACTTGAAGTTCTCCTCTCATTTCAGTGAACTCAGCCGACATGCGTTCTTGTTCATTGGAAAGTCGCTGTTGTTCTTTAAATATAGAGCTGACAGAGGCATCATCATCAGAGGTGGATGGAGGTGCCTGCTGTGATGGAGGAACAGGGGCTGTAGAGGTAGTTGCTTGTGGTCGAGCTCTTTGTCGGATTGGAGGAGATGGAGGATCATCTTGCTTTGTCGATAGAGACTTTACAATAGTTGTCTCATTAATTGTCCCCAAACTATACATGTAAGAGCTCGCGCTTGTATCCACTTTAAACTTCTTAAGGATGCGCATGATTATCATTGGGTATGGTAGTCTCTCTGTAGGGTGAGAGTGTTCGACATACCGCGTCATCCTATTCCAAATGAGATAAGGAATATTCAGGTTTGCTCCCATCAATGCGGCTGGGTTTCCAAGAAGATAAAGGAATAACATCCTATCCCATCGAAGAACCTTCGTGTTCATATTGGGAAGAATGTTGTAGCAGACAATGAAGTTTATATACTTATACTCTGTTCGAAGCTCTTTGGAGAATACAGAATTTCCGGTAGACAGAGTATCCGGAAGACAAATTCCATTGACTACAACTCTCCAGGAGTTGTCGTTGAAGCTTTGAGTCTTTAGGTAATGGATTCCATCTGCTCTGGCTTTCATACTGAGCACCTCTCCAATCAGTTGGGGAGTGACTTTGATTTTGATACCTTTAACCAAAGTATGAAATTCTCGACGTCCGTCATCATGATCAAGTAGACTTGCAGCATTCTGATAAAACATACGAACTGAGTGTGGACAATACCCAGTTGATTCAGGAAAGTTGCAAATTGGACCAAGACCAACTTGATCAAACAAAGTCCCAAAGGCTGCAGATCGTTCCATCATTGGTTTGACATTGACATGTCTCTCACCAATGCATTCTCTTTTCTCAAAATCCTTTATTCTTGTGGAGCTGATGAATTCCTGTGGTGGAGGCTGGCTAGCAATTGGTTCGTTAATTGAAATGCCCCGAGCACTGCCTCTTTTTCTTGCACCAGTTTTCATCCTTGTTCCAATTGAAGTAGGTTCCATTGGGGCTTTTCCTTTATCAGCTGCAGTAGCAGGCTGAGGCTTTGTCTTTGAAGCTTCAGCAGGTGCTTTTCCTTTGGAGATAATGGGGACATCTTCCTCAATCTCGAGGTTATCCCAGTCTATTGAATCCGTCTCTGAATCTGTATCGGAATCATTCTGAGCTCTCTTAGTTCTCTTGGCCCTTTTAGGCTTGGCAGCATCCTTGACATGAACCATGGCAGCAAGTAGGAAAATGATCCATGTGATCACCATTTTGAGTGCTAGTGAAAAAAGTGTCCTGTGAAGACCAACTCAAGAACATGAAAATTGTCAATTTTGAAAAATTTGAAAAATTGTACCCAAACAATCATAATCATGTAGAGAAGCTAAGAATCAAATTAGTTTTGCAAAAAGAATTTTAAAAATAGATCAATCGCATGATTTTCAAAAATTCCTCTTTTATGCCCTAAAACCGAATTTTTAGAAATCGAAGCCCAAAAATTCGTTTATCTTGAGAAAACCCAGCATAAAAGCAAAACTAATTGACCCAGAGTTCTTATTTCAAAAGAAATTTGATCAAAAACCATTCACAAACGAAAAAGATCCATGATTTCAACTCACGTTTTGAGAAACATGAAAAACACTGAAAAACCGAGATTTTGATCAATAAAACTTACTTGGAATCGAAGAACTTTGAGTTTGGAAGCTCCAAGATGCAAGAAATCTAGAGAGAGAAGCTCTAGAGACTTGAGAACAAAAGATTAGGGTAAAAGAAATCAAATCTCTTTGTTCTATAATAAACCCTAGCCGTGATCCGGATCGGATCGAGAATGTGATCCGGATCGGCTACCCGCAGGAAGAAGCCTGCGTTCGGGATCCGGATCACTTACCCCGATCCGGATCGGCTTCAACTTTTTCTCCAGAAAATTTTAGAAAAAAATCCAGAAAAAGTATGTAAGCACTTTACCATATCAACTTTAAACAAAAATCATCGTTTCATACAACAAGAAATAGATTATACAAAATCTATCAAAAATACTCAAAAATGAAACGAAAATTTACGAAATTAAAACACTTAAAGTTGAACAACTTCAATTACATCTATCCTGATCTTATGCGTAATGCCTTTATCAAATCATCAATTTTGGTAAAGAAAATGAAGTACCAAGATCAATAGATGTTTGAAATCCCAGATAAGTTAGATAATATATCTAGACAATCTGTTGAAGGAGTGGCTCTTTGAGCATCTTTTATCAAAAATCCCACCTTATACCAACCATGAAATATGACTGAGTCAAGTATTTCAATATGCATTTCATCAACAATTTTAAAACAAAAATTTGCTTTGCATTCATGGAGTATCTTTTTCTTTTTCATTTTCTCCATGTGGTGGTAGTTTTCACACTCCTCATTGGGATGTAACTCTTTCCACATCTTTTGAGCATTTTACATTTCTTTGACTCCCCCTCAATTGGCTATCAATTATTTAATATATAAGGTATTCAACCAAAAATTGATCTCGCATTCATACTCGACTAAGCAATCAAATATGATAATGACTATACCAAGAGATCATTGAGAGAGAAATTGACTTTGATCACTTAAAAGATGGTTTAATTAACGTAAATGATCATTGCAACATTGAAATATTATGATATCAAAAGCATAATAAATTTCTAAATGCATAAAAGGATGCAATTAAAGTCAATTATGATTTATGCTCAATTAATGTCCTATGTACAAACATAGATAAAGAACAAAACAAAAACAAAAACAAAACCTAACCTAAGCAAAGGTTTCAAAAAGAGGTTATTTCAAGGAAAGCATGCCAATTGCTTTACGCAAGTGAATAAAACGTTTTTGATCCAAAGGTTTTGTTAAGATGTCAGCTAATTGATCCTCAGTTGAAATATATGACAGTTGAAGAATATTTGATTCAACTAGCTCTCTAAGAAAATGATATCTAAGTTCAATATGTTTTGTTCTAGAGTGCAACACAGGGTTTTTAGAAATGTTAATAGCACTAGTGTTGTCACATAAAATGGTTACCGAAGATGCTGAAATCCGGAAATCGCTCAACACGCTTTTCATCCAAATCAATTGGGTTGAACAACTTCCTGCAGAAATGTACTCCGCTTCGGCAGTCGAGAGTGCTATGCAATTCTGCTTTTTACTGTGCCATGCAACAAGGCAATGGCCAAGATAGAAGCATGCACCACTCGTGCTTTTCCGATCATCCACCGATCCAGCCCAATCGGCATCTGAGTATCCAACAATATCCAAACTTGTTCCCATAGGATACCAAATTCCGAAATTGATTGTACCTTTGATATATCGGATGATCCGTTTCACCGCTTTCAGGTGAACCTCCTTCGGTGCTGATTGATATCTCGCGCAAATCCCAACACTGAAGGATATATCCGGGCGACTAGCCGTGAGATATAGTAGACTTCCAATCATACTGCGATACAGTTTCTCGTCTACATTCTCACTATGTGATTCACTTCCAAGTCCCTTATGGCTAGTTCCCATTGGAGTCGGAAAATCCTTAGAATTTTCTAGATCAAACTTTTTGACCAACTCCATTGCATACTTGGATTGACACAAGTGAATTCCTTCATCGTTTTGTTTAACTTGTAATCCAAGAAAATAAGTCAATTCGCCCATCATGGACATCTCAAATTCGCTTTCCATGGTCTCCGCGAATTTAGAAGCATCATTATCTCTTGTTGCTCCAAATACAATGTCATCGACATAGATTTGTGCAACAATGAAATTGTTTTGATAATGCTTCACAAAGAGAGTCCTGTCAGCTCCCCCTCGAGTGTAGCCCTTTTCCAAAAGGTGCTTTGTCAACCTTTCGTACCATGCTCGCGGTGCTTGTTTCAGACCGTAAAGAGCCTTTTTCAGACGAAAAACATGGTTAGGTAGTTTATGATCCACAAAACCTTTCGGTTGAGCCACATAAACTTCCTCATTTAAAAATCCATTTAAAAAGGCGCTCTTAACGTCCATTTGAAATAATTTGATTTTAAAATGACAAGCTATCGCAAATAAGATACGAATGGACTCGAGTCTAGCTACAGGGGCGAAAGTTTCATCAAAGTCTATACCTTCTACTTGAGAGTAGCCTTGAGCAACTAACCTTGCTTTGTTCCTGATGATAGTACCATCTTCATTTTTCTTGTTCTTGAAGATCCATTTGGTACCTATCACATTGTGTTGCTTCGGAGGCTTCGTTAATTCCCAGACTTTGTTTCGCTCAAATTGATGGAGCTCTTCCTGCATTGCTTTAATCCAGTAGTCATCTTGGAGAGCTTCATCAACATTCTTTGGTTCGATTTGAGATACATAGCATGCAAATCCGCAAACCAATTGTCTCCGTGTTCTAACTCCTTCTTGTGGATCTCCAATGATGTTCGATTCAGGATGATCCTTGGAGATGCGTAACGTTTGAGGTAGAGGAGTAGTCGGAGGTACACGAGATGATTCCTGCACATCAGATAAACTTGAAGAACCGTTAGATGCATCATTATTATCGAAAGAATTGTTAGAAGAAGATGCATTAGCAGGTGTATCATCATCAAGAGAGATATCGAGGGTAGATTTTTCAGATTCAAAGTGAAAAGCTTCATCTACCTTAACATTTATCGATTCTACGATCGTCTTAGATTCTAAGTTAAAAACTCGATATGCTCTGCTGTTTGTAGAATAACCTAAGAAAATCCCTTCGTCACTTCGAGAGTCAAATTTTCCAAGATTTTCGCGATCACGTAAAATAAAACACCGACTCCCAAAGATGCGAAAATATTTGATGTTAGGTTTTCTACAAAACCAAAGTTCATATGGTGTATTCAAAGTCCCCGGGCGCAAATACACTCGATTGATAACATAGACAGCAGTGTTCACCGCTTCAGCCCAAAAATATAAAGGTAAGTTCCGGCTATGAAGCATAACACGTGCCATCTCCTGTACGACCCTGTTTTTGCGCTCGACTACACCATTTTGTTGAGGTGTATAAGGTGCTGAGAATTCATGTTTAATGCCATTAGAAGTGCAAAAATCAATGAATTTGGAATTTATGAATTCTCCACCTCTATCACTTCTAACTCGAGTAATCTTTTCATTCTTTTCAATCATAATACGATGGCAGATTTCGTGAAAAGAATCAAAAGTATCAGCTTTTTCTTTTAAAAATGCTACCCAAGTATATCTAGAAAAATCATCAACCAATAAGAAAATATACCATTTACCTCCCAAGGATGGTTGACGAGTTGGCCCCATTAAGTCCATATGCAAAAGTTCCAAAGGCCGTTTTGTACCTATGTGGTTCAAGTTCTTGTGTGCAGTCCTAGACTGTTTTCCCTTTTGGCAACCGCCACACACAATGTTTTGTTCAAAAGAAAGTTTAGGAACCCCCTTGACCACATCTTTGTTCGAAATTCTAGCAAGTTCCTTAAAGTTTATGTGACCTAGCCTTTCATGCCAAAGTGTTTCATTTTTCAAAGAAGCTAGGTTATGTAGAGTTATTTAGGATCCACAAGGATCTAAATAGGTACTATCAAACACCTAGAGGGGGGTGAATAGGTGTAATATTATAAAAACCAATCTCAGTGCAAAAATAAAAAACAATGCGGAAAATAAAAATCAACACACCGAGATTTACGTGGAAACTCCAATCCAGGAGAAAAACCACGGGACCAACACGCAATAACAATCCACTAAGAATAGAAGAATAACAAGGTGATTACCGACTCCACGGACTCAACCCCTCCTTCAGCTTCTTCGGACCTTGCGCTGACCGGTTGGATATCCACGCAATAACAATCCACTAAGAAAAGAAGAATAACAAGGTGATTACCGTCTCCACGGATTTAACCCCTCCTTCAATTTCTTCGGACCTTGCGCTCCACCGTTTGCACGTCCACTGCACACGTTCGAATCCACGAACGCCACTCGAATCCACGAGCACACGTTTCGAATCCACGAAACGCCTTCAACACACCGAATCCACGGTGCCACGTCGAATCCACGACGCAAACTCAGCCGGTAAGAATATTGGCTTCGATGGTGATCCTTTGCTTAGATTATCAATGAAGATCCATGGGAAAAATCTCTAAGCAAAGATTAGATCAATTCGACAAAAGATATGTTCTTGAAAGAACCATCGAATTGACCTAAAAGAGGCTATAAAGAAGAACGATAAAAACCTAGCCTCTAGGGTTGCTCTCAAGTGTTTTATAAAATGATCGGTATGCTCCCCACGTTTTTGAGAAACCCTAAATGTCTATTTATAGTTTAGAAACCTTTGGAAAGAGATAAGAATCAAAAACCTACCTTATCTGGAAATTTTCAGGACGGCGATCCGGATCGGGATTACTGCGATCCGGATCGTCGTAACGAGATTGACGATTCCAGAAATCCAAGGGTTCGGGATCCGGATCGCAAGGCCCGATCCGGATCGTTCATGAATTTCAGCAACATCCAATGTTCGGGATCCGGATCAGAATAGGCTTGGATCCGGATTGGATTTGCACATGAACTAATACCCTTCGGGATCCGGATTGGATCATCTGATCCGGATCCTGAACATGTCCCATGTCCAGTTTTTGATTTTTATGCAATTAAAAATTCATCCAAGTGTTTCTACACTATAAGAAAGTATTCGGATCACCAAAATTATTTAGTTAAACATACCTGATCCTTTTGAATACTTTCTTCTTGAGATTGATGTAACTGATCCACAATTCTTCATCTTCAATCTTCAAGACTCAAGACACTGAGTGTCAACTTGAGCTCTTGTTGAATCTTCTCTAAGTCTTTGATTGCTGATTGACAATTTGATCCTTTAAGACTCCGACTCAACTCACTGACTTGACTCACGAAATATGCCAACACCAAAAAGCCGTAACAATCTCCCCCTTTGGCAATTTCGTGACAAAACCCAAAAATACATAAAACGCTCAAGTCACTCATCTTAAACCAAAAAATTCGAAATTCAATGTCATCACCAAAACATTGATTTTCTTTGCGTGAAAGATCCAATAAATACAAAATTACATTTGAACCAAACAGTCCTAGAACATACTCTATGACTTAGGACTTGGAGTCTTAAAGTGATGTAATTCCTGCAAAACAAAACTCCAACCAAAATCAAACGTTAGTCGTTAGAAATTAAAATCCTACATTTGATTCGTCCTTTTGGTTCTTTTGTTTTTCGGCTCTTTCAATCTTTTCTTTATCTCCCCCTATCTTGAGCATCTCACATCTCTAACATGTTCTCCATGTTCTCCATGTTCTTGAGCATCTATGTTCTCCCCCTTTGTGATACGATCATCATTTTCCGTTCTCCCCCATTTTTCTATTTTCGTTTGTCCTCTCTTGATGATCTCATCTCCGTCATTTCTCTTCTCCCCCTTTTTGTCACAAATTGTCAAACAGTGAACATACTAGACAAAAGGAAATCACTAACAACATTAGTTCATAGAGAAAGAGAGATAAAAGCTCAGTTCCGGTATATAACAAAAATGCAGATTGCGTACCGGTACCAGAAAGCAAAAATCAAATAATTTCTTGAAACAAATCCAGATTTTGGAATCTTTTCAAATACCGATTTGTATTCCATCAAGAAATCAATTTAAGTGCTTTGAAGAACAATGAATTCACATAGATGTCATTCAATCCAAATTTCTTTCATTAGAATAATTTAGAAAAATAAAAACCAGAAAGAGTATGTAAGCACTTTAGCGCATCAACTTTAAACAAAAGTCATCGTTTCATGCAACAAGAAATAGATTATACCAAATCTATCAAAAATACTCAAAAATGAAACGAAAATTTATGAAAATTAAAACCTTAAAGTTGAACAACTTCAATTACATCTAACCTGATCTTATGCGTAATGCCTTTATCAAATCATCAATTTTGGTAAAGAAAATGAAATACAAAGATCAATAGATGTTTGAAATCCCCGATAAGTTAGATAATATATCTAGAAAATCTGTTGAAGGAGTGGCTCTTTGAGCATCTTTTATCAAAAATCCCACCTTATACCAACCATGAAATATGACTGAGTCAAGTATTTCAATATGCATTTCATCAACAATTTTTAAAACAAAAATTTGCTTTGCATACATGGGGTATCTTTTTCTTTCTTTCTTTTCCTCCATGTGGTGGTAGTTTTCACACTCCTCATTGGGATGTAACTCTTTCCACATCTTTTGAGCATTTTACTTTTCTTTGACTCCCCCTCAATTGGCTATCAATTATTTAATATATAAGGTATTCAACCAAAATTGATCTCGCATTCATACTCGACTAAGCAATCAAATATGATAATGACTATACCAAGAGATCATTGAGAGAGAAATTGACTTTGATCACTTAAAAGATGAATTAATTAACATAAATGATCATTGCAACATTGAAATATTATGATATCAAAAGCATAATAAATTTCTAAATGCGTGAAAGGATGCAATTAAAGTCAATTTAGCCAATGCTCAATTAAACAACTCCTTTAAATGAAGTGTCTTCAAGATTATGAATATGGAGTCAAGTTGATAATCCAAGAAAAATTTAATTTGGAGTGAATGAACGTGAAGCCCCTTTTTATTCAATGCACTTGTTCGTTAAAAACCCTTTTGTTCAAAAACAAAGTATAAAAACAAAGAGCATTGAAAAACATGTAATGCAGAGATTAAGAAAAATATGAAGGGAAAACCAATCAAAGCATTACACACAGTCATAAGCTATTTAGAACTTAAGACAAGGAAAGATATCACCTTTCCGAATCCAAAATCGCTGGATTTTGGGTTGTCTTGATTCGTTGTGGCCGGGGGTTGTCCGCTTTGACTGTTGATCCACCTTGGGTCTTTGCCTCGCAATAATCCACTTGAATGATTGATGTTGTGGCTCGGACCTTTGGTGGGTTGAGTGAACTCCTTTGACTTGATGTGTCTTTTGATTCCGTTGAGTCCGCTCCGTAGATGAAGTCGCCGAAGGATTTTTCTTTCTCTTTTTCGGGCAAACCTTCACCAAATGTCCTTCAAGTCCACAAAGGTGACATGTCTTCCTTTCATTTTATTGTGGAACTTGAAGCATGCACAGTTTGGTCCTTTTTAAATCCCAAACCAACCTTGCTTGTTTGACCTAATCCGGACATACAATTAAGTTTCTTGGAACCGGTTGAAAGCCTTTGTATGTCGGATTTAAGTTCATGAACTTGCTTGGTCAAAGCTTGGTTGGTGACATGAATTTCTTCAAACTGCTTTTCAAGAAAACCAATCTTGTCCATATATGATTTAGCGTTTGTCTCCGATTGGTTTAGCTTTTCTTGGAGGATTTTATTGTTATCTAAAACCGTCCATGTTCCTCCTCGAGATCATGAAGTTTGATCTTTAAAGCTTGATTCTCGTCTTGAACTTCAAGTCGTTGCTTCCTCAACTTCTGTTAAGTTTGGCCATCTTCTTTGATTCCGCAAGAAGTTGTTGGTATGCCTCAACGAGTTCTTCTTCGTCCGACTCCCCCTCACTTGATGACTCTCCTCCGGATGTTGATGTTTCATGCAAAATCAAAGGAATAGAGTCAGTGACTAAAGATGATAAGCACAATTTAGAAGAGGGAATTTGAGAGGCATGAAAAGCAACAATTTTTTCTTTTTCCTCTTCACTTGAGGTCGATTCATCGTAACTAGAATCGTCCCAAGTTTTTGCTTGCAAAGCCTTCTTTTTGTATGATTTCTTAGAAGGACAATCCGTTGAAATATGGCCGTAGCCTTTGCATCGATAGCATCGGATTTCCCCTTCGAAATCATCTTTTTCTTTTTCTTTAGAAGGTTTTGCAACGCCTTTGAGTTTAGAGGATTTAGAACCCGATGATCCTTTAGATGGTTTCGTGGATGAAGATCCATCGGTTCGATTCTTCCAAAATTTCCGACGAAATTTCTTTGTGATCCGCGCCAGTTGTTCTTCAAAATCGGCAAAAGAGATTTCATCGTCGGAACTCGATTCGTCATCTTCTTCCTTTGTTGATTTGAATGCAATACCTGTAAGCTTAGAAGAAGACTTGGAAGAATTTTGATTAGTAGGAAAAGTCATCTCATAAGTTTGCAAAGCACCTACTAATTCCTCTACACTCATCTCATCCGGATGACTAACGGTTTCAATGGCGGTAACCTTTGCCCTAAACCGTTCCGGAAGAGTCCGAAGAATCTTTCTTACAATTTTCGACTCCGGGATCTTTTCTCCTAAATTAGCACATGTATTAATTACATCTTGAAGTCTAGTGTAATAATCTGTAAACAATTCATGCTCTTCCATATGAATAGAGTCAAATTGACTTGTAAGCATCTGGAGCTTTTGAATTTTTACAAGATTAGTACCCTCATGTGTAATTTTGAGAATATCCCAAATTTCCTTCGCGGTTTCACACGCGGAAATTCTCGTAAACTCAGTCGAGGAAAGAGAATTAAATAAAGCGTTCATACCTTTCCCATTGTAAGAAGATCTTTCGATTTCCTCTTTGGACCATCTAGAGCGAGGTTTTGGGGTAGTAGAATTTCCTACTTCCTCAACAGGATGCACCCAACCGTATTCCACGGTTTGCCAAACACGCTCATCAATTGAGATGAGAAAAGCTCTCATCCGCACTTTCCAATATGCATAATTGGTCCCATCAAAAAGAGGAGGTCTAAAAATATTACCACTTTCACCCAACATGATAGATAAACCTAAAACCCGCTCTGATACCAATTGTAGAGTTATTTAGGATCCACAAGGATCTAAATAGGTACTATCAAACACCTAGAGGGGGGTGAATAGGTGTAATATTATAAAAACCAATCTCAGTGCAAAAATAAAAAACAATGCGGAAAATAAAAATCAACACACCGAGATTTACGTGGAAACTCCAATCCAGGAGAAAAACCACGGGACCAACACGCAATAACAATCCACTAAGAATAGAAGAATAACAAGGTGATTACCGACTCCACGGACTCAACCCCTCCTTCAGCTTCTTCGGACCTTGCGCTGACCGGTTGGATATCCACGCAATAACAATCCACTAAGAAAAGAAGAATAACAAGGTGATTACCGTCTCCACGGATTTAACCCCTCCTTCAATTTCTTCGGACCTTGCGCTCCACCGTTTGCACGTCCACTGCACACGTTCGAATCCACGAACGCCACTCGAATCCACGAGCACACGTTTCGAATCCACGAAACGCCTTCAACACACCGAATCCACGGTGCCACGTCGAATCCACGACGCAAACTCAGCCGGTAAGAATATTGGCTTCGATGGTGATCCTTTGCTTAGATTATCAATGAAGATCCATGGGAAAAAATCTCTAAGCAAAGATTAGATCAATTCGACAAAAGATATGTTCTTGAAAGAACCATCGAATTGACCTAAAAGAGGCTATAAAGAAGAACGATAAAAACCTAGCCTCTAGGGTTGCTCTCAAGTGTTTTATAAAATGATCGGTATAGCTCCCCACGTTTTTGAGAAACCCTAAATGTCTATTTATAGTTTAGAAACCTTTGGAAAGAGATAAGAATCAAAAACTACCTTATCTGGAAATTTTCAGGACGGCGATCCGGATCGGGATTACTGCGATCCGGATCGTCGTAACGAGATTGACGATTCCAGAAATCCAAGGGTTCGGGATCCGGATCGCAAGGCCCGATCCGGATCGTTCATGAATTTCAGCAACATCCAATGTTCGGGATCCGGATCAGAATAGGCTTGGATCCGGATTGGATTTGCACATGAACTAATACCCTTCGGGATCCGGATTGGATCATCTGATCCGGATCCTGAACATGTCCCATGTCCAGTTTTTGATTTTTATGCAATTAAAAATTCATCCAAGTGTTTCTATACTATAAGAAAGTATTCGGATCACCAAAATTATTTAGTTAAACATACCTGATCCTTTTGAATACTTTCTTCTTGAGATTGATGTAACTGATCCACAATTCTTCATCTTCAATCTTCAAGACTCAAGACACTGAGTGTCAACTTGAGCTCTTGTTGAATCTTCTCTAAGTCTTTGATTGCTGATTGACAATTTGATCCTTTAAGACTCCGACTCAACTCACTGACTTGACTCACGAAATATGCCAACACCAAAAAGCCGTAACAGGTTACACTTTTCAGAAAATTTACTAGGAACAACATAACAATTGTTTTCAGATCTAACCCCTTTTAAGAAGAAAACATGGTCCTTATCAGTTACAACACATTCTACAGATGAAAAATTAACTGAGTAACCATTATCACAAAGTTGACTTATGCTTATGAGGTTAGTCTTAAGGCCATCAACAAATAACACATTATTTAGAACCGGGCCATCTGGAATAGCTACCGTTCCCTTTCCAACAATTTTGGAAGACCGACCATCTCCGAAAACAACAAGTCCTCCGGAGATTTTCTCAAAGTTTGAAAACAGTTTTTGTCACCGGTCATGTGACGGGAACACCCGCTATCCAGATACCAAGACGAACTATCATATGCATGCAAGGAAACATTAGTAACAAGACAGGGGAAGATTTCACCTTTGCGCACCCAAACCTTTTTGGAATGCGTCGGTAATGGTCGTGAAGTTATTCTCCTAGGTGAAAGCGTCTTGTTGAAGAATTGCTGCTCCTTGATGATGTCGTCTTGAGCGGTGAACTACCAAGGCTCTTTTCCTTCAAAGATTTGCAGTTGATTTTCGAGGAATCACCTTTTGGTAGTCATTGCAAGAGGTGCTTGAGGTGTGCGTTTGGCTCCCGTCTTGCAATTTCTCCTTATGTGCCCTGAAATGCCACAACGAAAACATACCTTAGTTCTTGACGATTCCGAGGAGGATGAAGTAGGCTTGTTGTCGTTGCTTGTCGTGAATTCCGGTGTCGGAGGAGGAGATACCGACTGAGGCACAAAAACTGTCCCACTCGAACTTGGAATGTCTCCAGTTTGAGTGTATCCGAGGCCGAACTTATTTGTTTGACCAAGACCAAGAAGTCTGTCCAACTTACTCCTTCCAGAAGAAAATCTCTGTAAGTCATCCTTTAGTTGGCGTATGGTCTTTGTCATTTCCATTTTTCCTGTCGAGCCTCGCCGTAGAGCTTCAAGAAGTAATTCGCTTTGTCCACCAATTTGTCATGTTCTTCTCGAAATGCTCATTGGACTCTTGAAGGGAAACATTTGCTTTGGCTAGATTATCCCTTTCCACTTCAAGATCGTTTGAGAGAGAAGTTACCCTTTTTACTTCTTCTTCGAGATCCTGCAATCTCCCTCTCAAACCCTTGTTTTGCTTTGCCAGTTTCTTTGAATCCCTCAAAAGCTTATGGTAGGCAAGAGCAAAATCTTCACCTTCAGAATTGCTCGATTCATCGTCCGTTGCAATCTTTTCAACATGGGAGGAGTTGGACAAGGAATCGGATGTACTTGCCATTAAGCACATGAAGGGTGAAGATGTGGACGCGTGGAAAGCTGTCGCGTTGTCTTCTTCATCACTTGAGGATGACTCATTTGACGTGGAGTTGTCATCCCAAGTAACGACTTGCATCGCCTTCTTCTTTGCCGGATTCTTGTTGGGACACTCCGTTGCAATGTGGCCGTAGCCTCGACATTTGAAGCACTGAACTTGTCCCTCTGAACTTTTCTTATCCTTTGAGAAGTTCTCTTGCTTTCTTGACTTGTAGCTTGAAGAACCTTTGCCTTTCTTCGACTTTCCGAAGGATGGAGTTTTGCTTGAATTACCCCTTCGAAAGTTGCGGCGAAACTTCCTTGTCAAGAGAGCGAGCTGCTTCTCAAAGTCCTCCATAGATAGGTTCTCGTCATCGTCCGAGGAGGATGAATCCGCGTCTTCTTCTTTAGTTGATTTCAATGCATAACCTGAAGACTTAGAAGAGGATGCCTTTCCAGAAGAATAGTTAGTAGGAAATGTCATTTCATAAGTTTGTAAAGCACCAACTAATTCTTCTACACGCATTTCGTCCGGGTGTTTAATTGTTTCAATGGCTGCGACCTTCGGGCGAAATCGTTCAGGAAGAGTTCTTAGAATTTTTCTTACAACTTTAAATTCTGGAATCTTCTCTCCCAAGTTAGCACATGAGTTTACGATGTCTTGCAATCGTGTGTAATAGTCAGTGAAAGATTCATTTTCTGCCATAGAGATAGAGTCAAACTTGCTCGTAAGCATTTGCAGTTTCTGAATCTTCACAAGGTTAGTTCCCTCATGCGTAACTTGAAGAACATCCCAGATTTCTTTCGCAGTCTCACATGCCGAGACGCGAGAGAACTCAGTTTGTGACAAAGCATTAAATAGAGCATTAATTCCTTTGCCATTGTAAGAAGATGAATCTATCTCTTCCTTGGTCCATTTCGACCTAGGTTTTAAGGTGCGAACATCATCTATAATTTCAGTTGGATTAGACCATCCTAATTCAATTGATTGCCACACCCTTTCGTCGATGGAAATTAAAAAGGCTTTCATCCGTACTTTCCAGTACGCATAATTTGTTCCATCAAAGAAAGGGGGTCGATTGATGTTTCCACCTTCAACCATTGTTTACAACCCTATTCCCGCTCTGATACCACTTGTTGGGTTATACTAATATGGATCTAAATAGGGGAAAAAACACCTAGAGGGGGGTGAATAGGTGTAAACAATAAACACTCAAAAAATCATTGCGCAATAAAACCCAATGCGGAAATAAAAATAACACGCAAGATTTTTACGTGGAAAAACTCCAAACCGGAGTAAAAAACCACGGGACCGATAACACGGCGAAATCCACTAGAATTAACACACGTACAAGGTGATATAACGTACTCACAGACGACTCAACCTTTTACCATACGCTCCTAGTAGATCTTCTCCGCTCGTTCCACGACGCTTCTCGAATCCACGATCCGCGCCCAACGCCGAATCCACAGCGTCCAACGTCGAGTCCACGACGTCCGACCGAATCCACGGTCTTCACCCAGTAGCACGCTTCGAATCCACGAACGTACCTCGCTTCGAATCCACGAATCGCGAATCCACGAGAGCGGTTGCACCTTGAATCCACAAGGCCACGCGAGTCCACGCGCCGATTTTGGGTAAATCGTTGTTTTTGGGTGGTGATGATCCGCCGAATACTTAGATTAGAAATAGATCGGAAATACCATCTAAGTATTCATTGATTTGATTCTACTCAAAATCTGAGTTTGGAAAACCTAGAATCAAATCAATCAATATAGATGAAGAAACATAGAATAAATCTATTGATTTCCTTTCTTCTCTATATGTGGATATTTCTTTTTCGGCTATATTTACCGATGTGCGGATCTGTTTTCCGATTTCCCTAAAAATGAATCAAGGGTCTATTTATAGGTTAGAAACCATTGGAAGAAGATAAGGATCAAAAACTGCCTTTTCTGGGGATTTTACGGACGGCGATCCGGATTGGAATTAGACGATCCGGATTGCAGAAGCAAGAAAGACGATTTCCAGAAAAATGCTAGTTCGGGATCCGGATCGAAGTCCCCGATCCGGATCGTTCATACAGTTTCACCAAACATCACGTTCGGGATCCGGATTGCAAATCTTGATCCGGATCGAGCAAGTAAAAAGGTAAAACCAGTGTTCGGGATCCGGATCATGAAATGCTGCGATCCGGATTGAAACAGTGTATGAACGAACACCCTTCGGGATCCGGATTGCCGAGCCCGATCCGGATCCTGAACATGTCCCATGTCCAGTTTTTGATGTTTATGCAATAAAACATTCTTCCAGGTGTTTCTACACTACAAGAAGTATTCGGATCACCAAGAATCTTTAGTTAAACATACCTGATCCTTTTGAATTCTTCTTTCTTGAGATTGAGGTATATGATCCACAGTTTCTTCATCTTCAATCTTCAAGACTTAACACTTTCACGAAATACGCCAACTCAAATTCCGTAACAGGTTTTGATCTCCAAATAGCTTGGGGATTCGAGAGAAGACTCCAACGAGGCTTAGGAAGAAGAGTTTCACCCATTTCCCTCTCTTTTTTAGCCAAAAAGACAAGAAAGAGGTATGTGTAGAAATCTAGGGTTTTGGGTTTCTTGGAGTTTTGTGAGTTTAGAAGATATAGAAGTGATCTTTTATGGTTCTTATCCTATTTTTATGGGTTTTCTTAAAGACCTAAGAGATCAAACCACCAATCTTGCAAAGAGTATATTGAGGTGGGGGATTCTACCGAAAAGGGTGTACTCATCCCTTTTCCTTTGCTTTTAATCTTAGAAGCATGCTAGTAAGAGTAAGATTTTAATGTACTATGGAATAATTAGGATTTTACCCTAAGAGATGTTATGTTGAAACCTAATATAGGTTAATCTTGTATATGGTTGAGTGGAAATGAACTTAGGAGAAACCTAGGTTAAAGAAGTCAATATGTGTGGCATTTAAATTAGGAGTTAACTCCAAAACAAATCGAGTGGCATTGAACTTAGGGGAAACCTAAGGTGAAAGTATAGAGTTTAACATAGAGTTAATAAACTCTAGGGTTAGAGCACTTATGTGAGTTGAGGTCCTATGAGACGATTGGCTTCCCTAGTGTTATGGACATAGGGTAAATGCAATGAAATAGCAAAATGAGAATCCCTAACCTAAAGTGGCGACCTAAGGGCGCTCAAGCTATCCTAGAGTAAATAATCTAGGATAAAAGAGAATGCAAAGTTTATACCTTCGAAATTGACGCTTGCTAGTTGGTAGAAGAGCTAGGTTGGAATCTGTTTCGATCGAGGTAATTTTCGAAAGGTTTAAAAGACGAAATGAGTAAAAGTAACACCTCCGGATTTGACACTTGCTAGTTGGTAGAAGAGCTACCTTGGGTTGGAACCCATTTGGATCGAGGTACTTCCGGAAGGTTTAAAAAGGTGAAAATAATTAAATTACTCCCTCGGATTTAACGCTTGCCAGTTGGTAGAAGAGCTACCTTGGGTTGGAACCCGTTTGGATCGAGATACTTCCGAAGAGCTAAAGAACTAAAAAAAAAGTGTTAAGCGGGCGAGGTGGCCGGGTTTAGATGTAAACCTTATGTAGCGGCATAGTGGCTGGTTGTGTCATGGCATAATTGTTTATTATATGAGTTTGATAGTAGTATAGCGATTTTATATCAGCATGCTGATTAGCATTTTCTGCTTTCCTTATTATATATCTTACTACTATTGCTTCCATTGGACCAAGTGGTGTAGAACATGTTTCTCGGTGGTTAAACCCACTGGGAATTATTCGTAGTTCTCACACCACGTTTTGGTCACCAGATTACAGGGTCAGGTACATCGGGCGAGGCATACGAAAGGGGCAAGAGCCCGACAGTATAGAGACCTAGAATGCCTAGTAGTATAACACCTTTTTGGTTATTTTTGAGTGAACTTGTGTGTGAAGAAAAATGATATATATAAACTTTTAATAGTGGTTTAAAGTTCATTGAAAGAAAGATGTAATTTACTTTATATTTTGTGGTTCACTTGTGTATTTGCTTTCATTTACATATTAAACTATTTGTTTGAATGAATGAAAGTTTTTAGTTGTTTAGCTTCATAGTCTGATATTATCTCTCATTGATTACTTGTGTTATATTGAGATGAATGTTTTCGTTCCTTTTGGATATAAAGAGTTCATATCCGATTAGCGGGTCTGTTAGCGTGGCCGAACCATACAAATTGACGGTCTCGGGGCATGATAAAAACAGTGTGTCGAGTGGATGCGGGCTTCTAAAACTCTGTGGATTTATTCTTTCAAAAAATGAATGCGCCGAAGGTGTGAGCCGTTTTCAAATGTTTTAATTCCGCAACTCTTATGATGTATAGTTTACTTTTCGTACTTTATTACATTGTTGTGGTTGATGGATGTGTTTGTAAATTGTCGACGCTACAGAGAAGACTGTCCGTTTGTACAGAAAGAATCTGTATGTATGGTAGGTCTGTGCACGTGTCCGGAGCAGAGTTTTTTGTCTAAAAAAAAATATTTTAGCAAATCAAGACTTATTCTGTAATTTGAGTTTCAAATTTTGCTCCCGACTACGTTCAACAACATCTCTCTCGTTAAAATGTTTTAGTAAGTTGAATGATTTATTATACATCGGAATCTCAATACCGTATGGAACGGTTGATGTAGAAAGGGGCCCGAGGAGGGAGAATGAAGTGGCCCCTAACTGAAGGGTTTTTTTTTTTTTTTTTTATTTTCCTAACAAAACGAACTGTTTTCTGGCCGTTCGGGCGGAAATTCTTCACGTGCCAAGAAGTAACAAAAGAAGCCTGCCCAGATATACAGGCAAAATAGGAGCCGTTTGCGATTTTCACATCTACTCCGAGTTCCAACTCCATTTGATGCGCTTAGCATACGCCCCATCGAGACGCATCGTAGAGCTAATAACACACCCGAGACATCCTCGCCCTCGCTCGGACATCATCTCCGCCACCTCAAGAATCGTCACGCTGGGCCTCTCCGGCCGCATCTCCGCCGCGCGCGAGGTGTTCGACGAAATGCCCGATAGGGACGCCGTCGCGTGGAACGCCATGCTCACCTCCTACGCCCGCTCGGGGCACCCCCGCGATGCCCTCTCCCTCTTCTCCCGCATGATCTCCCTCTGCGCCGCTCCTGACCCCTTCTCCTTCACCGCCGCTCTATCAGCCTCCGCCGCCCTCCGCGATCTCGCTGCAGGGAAGGTGCTCCACGCGCTCCTCCTCCGCGTCGGGCTCCGATCGTCGCTGCCCGTCGCCAATTCGCTACTCGGCATGTACGCCAAGTGCGCGATCTCTTTGGACGCTGCATTGGTCTTTGATGAAATGGAAGAGCGCAATGATCTCTCATGGTGCTCGCTTCTCCACGCGCATGTTAACTCCATGAACTTTGGTGTTGCACGTGGGCTGTTTGATGAAATGCCCGCAAGAGGTGTCGTTGCGTGGAATATACTGATCACCGGTTATGCCCAGATTGGAGAGGCCAAGTTCTGTTTGGATTTGTTTAAGGAGATGCAGATGTCGGGTTTCGAAGGTGATGATGCGACAGTTAGTATCCTCGTGAATGCCTGTTCGGAACTTACAAACTCGTTCGCTGGGTGTATGATCCACTCGTACATAATTCAAAGAGGATGGAATGGTTTCGTTGAGGTCAATAATTCATTAATTAGCTTTTATGCTAAATTTGGCTTGCGAGACGATGCATTAAGGCTCTTCGATTTGATGGAGTCTCGAACTCTGGTCTCGTGGAACACAATGATCAATGCTCATATGAAATTTGGTGCTGTCCAAGAAGCTCTTTCTTTGTTTATGCAAGCGCCGGAGACCAATATCGTCTCCTGGACCACAGTGATCACAGGGTTCGTGAGAAATGGGGACGGAGAGGAGGCCCTTTCTCTCTTTCACGACATGATAAACAGCTCGCCTAGGCCTGATGATTTAACTTTCGGTGCTGTGCTTCATGCTTGCGTCCTTATGGCAGCTCTGGGGAGTGGAATGATGGTTCATTGCTGCATTGTTCGAAGCGGTTTTGGCTCTTCTCTCTATGTTGCTAACGGCCTCATAGACATGTATGCCAAATGTGGGGATGTGGATGGCTCGAGTAAGGTGTTCGATCGAATAGTCAATAAGGATTTAGTCTCTTGGAACGCTATGCTATTCGGACTTGCTCAGCATGGACGATCTAGTAAAGCTTTGGAACTGTACAAAGAGATGCTGGCTCATAATATTCAACCCGACGAGGTTACTTTCATTGGTATATTGACAGCGTGTTGTCATTCCGGCTTTCTCGAGGAGGGAAGAGCTTTCCTCGAGAAAATGGAGCTTGTTCATAGGTTAAAACCAAACTCAGATCATTTGACTTGCATTGTCGACATGTTTGGGAGAGCTGGGCATCTAAAGGAGGCGACCAAATTGGTCGAGGGGCACTCAAAAATAGCTAGAAAAGGAGCTACTGATATATGCGAGGCTTTGCTTAGTTCGTGCTTTGTTCGGGGCGATCTTAGTATTGGTAAGAGGGTAGGGGAGGAATTGGTTAGTATGGAGCCACAAAAGGAGGTGGGGTATGTGATGCTCTCCAACTTGTATTGTGCCAATGGACAATGGAAAGCGGCAGAGAAGGTGAGGAGGGAAATGACAGAACAAGGGGTGAAAAAATCACCTGGTTGTAGTTGGATAGAGGTTAGGGATATGGTTAGGGTTTTTGTATCAGGATCCCAATGTCCAAATGACTTAACAGATGTGCATGATATTATTGGTTTGTTAGATTATGAATTGAGAAGTCCAAGTTTTAGTTTTTTTCAACAATAAATCATACAATTTTGGATAGAAACAATTAATATTTCTCTGAACCGGGAATATGTATTGAATCTTGTATTAACGCAAAGATAGGTATGTTGATCTCTGTAAGAAGACTCATGGCTATACTTTGCTTGAACGTGGCATGTGGGGTGATCTTATCAAAATAATAAACGACAACATTTTTTTATTGTCCTAAACATGCAGATTAAACAGAAAAGTTTGTCCTCTCTCATGGATAGTAAGCTGTGTAGTGACGCTTTTAATATGAAGGTTGCTGGCCAGAATTGGTTTTCCACAAGTAATACGTGGTAATCCGATGTAGCTATACAGGAAACTTTCAAGTACAGTATGTGTGTTAAAAAAAAAAAAACGAAGAAAAAATAAAAAAAAAGTTAACAACATGAAAAAGGAAAAATGAGGGATCAATTCAAGATTTTGTTGAGATTCATACCTTGTGATGGGATTAGTAATATTGATGGATGGAATTTATCCCATCCCTAGATGGATGGAGTGTAAGATGTATATTTTTTTTGGTATGTACATAAAGTATTTTCTTATATAAATTTGGCTTATAAAACTACAGTAGGATCAAAATCATGTTCTCCGACCATACGAGGTTTCGAAGTACACGCCCAGCTCAACTCGCCAGTGTCAAATCCATTCCTATTCAAATTCTGATCTTGACCCATGTGTAAATCATACTAAGGTAATGTTTCCAAACTAGCCTTTACTTGCCGAAGGGGAGGGGGTGCTTGTTGTGCTAGACAGCGGTAAGCATAATCCGCATTAGACCTTATTACCAAACCGAATCATTCACCTCAGTAATTATTCATTTTAATTGATGAAGTTTAATCAGTAGTTTGGTTCTGTCATGCATTTGTATCCAAATTTGCACTCTTCATTTAGAGCATGTTTGGTTTGGGTTATCTTATAATCCGGATAAAATTATGTTTAGTTTGGATTATTTTATAATTCGGATAAAATTACTACATTTGATTCATCCAAGCTGTAATTTGGTGAATCAAACGTAGCAATTTGGTCGGTAATATAGCATTACAAATAATACAAAACTACTTCCAAAATATTATCGAGAGGAGAGTGAGTATTTCGTATTACTGATGGCAGATTACCTTACCTGTTACTAAATTACAAGTTTACCCTCCAACTATCCCAAATTCTTTCAATACGTTATTTTTAAAATTTTACATTTTAAAATTTTAAAAATTTAAAATTTTTAAATTTTAAATTTTAAATTTAATATTTAAAATTTTTAAATTTGATATTTAATATTTAAATTTTTTAAATTTTAAATTTTAAATTTAGATTTTAATTTTAACATTTTAAAATTTCAATTTAGGTTTAAATTTTCAAATTTTAAGTTTTAAATTTCAAATATAGCTTTAAAATTTTCAATTTAGATTTTAAATTTATACATATATTTTAATTTTTAAATTTTTAAATTTCAAATTTATATTTTAAATTAAAATATTAAATTTTATAATTTTATTCAAATTTTAAACTTAAAATTTTAAATTTTAAATTTAAATTTAAATTTTACATTCAAGTTCAAATTATATTAAAGTTATAGTTTAGTAAAAAATAATATTAAATTTTACCACAAGAATAATTTTGGAGCATTACTAAATTTTATAAAATGAACCAAACATAATAATTTTATATACACCATAATCCAATATTATATTACTGTCTAAGCACGGTAATACTGGATCAGTAGTAATCTAATTTAAAAATTTTAAATATCTGATTATGTCGAAATAATTTTTAATGTTACGTAACGTAGACCAATCGCCCCCTTAAGCTATATGCATAATTTACATATAGAACTTACCCAAATTATGGGTTATTTTTGTTTAGCTAACTAATTTTTTAAAATTTTGATTTGACTTTCTAACTTTTTAATTTATTTGAATTGAGCCAATTAGTAACACTTTGACGTCAAAATTTTAATATGTCATTTATTTTTACAATTTAATTAGCATATATCATATAATTTTTGCAACTATAAATTCATCAAAGCCAATTAGTAACACATTGACCTCAAAATTTTAATATGTCGTTTATTTTTATAATTTAATTAGCATATATCATATAATTTTTACAACTATAAATTCATCAAAATAAGGAATTAATCTAAAATTTAAAATTAAAATATTATTGAATGACTCAAATTAAATAAATTAAAATATTGTGCAGTAAAATTAAAATTTATAAAAATTAAAAATTAAAATCAAAATGATTCATAATTTAAATAAGTTTTGTATATTTTTATCTAATTTGCAAAGTTTCTTAAAGCTAAGAGCACGATAAAACCATAGATATCGAACTTCAACTCTTGTTCCATTGTACCCTCCTTGGTCTAATAAAAATATTGTAGTTGAGAATTTAGCAAACTATAGTTTTAGTTTATATTTCAGCCATAGTACGCAAGACTATATACAATTACCTTATTTGAAAATTTAACTAGCTTCAAAATACATCTACTGTTTATCTTGGCTGATGTGGCCGCAACACTTTCAACTTCTTCTCTTATACTATAATATCATCATTACTTTTTAATAAGTATCCTATAAAAATACATTTATACAATTACCTTATTTGAAAAGTTAGCTAGCTTCAAAATGCATCTACTGTTTATCTTGGCTGATGTGGCCGCAATACTTTCAACTTCTTCTCTTATACTATAATATCATCATTACTTTTTAATAATTATCCTATAAAAATACATTTAATATAATAATAATAATAATAATAATAATAATAATAATAATTTGTTACATCCTGACGATCCGCAATCCACCGATGATGAGTCTATACTAAGACGAGGATGGCGGAGAAGATAAAGGTACACTGGTATAGAGCACAAGTGTAGTAACTCTAAGCTCCGATCATGGAGAAGTAAGAGATTTGAGGGGGGGGACAGAAAGAAATTCAGGAAAATGAGAGGAGGAGAGGGATAAAGGAGAAGAAGATATGGGGAGAGAATTTGAATTTTATTATATTATATCATAACTCTTCTCTTTATATGTTGTTTTTTATACTACTTTTTCTTTGTGTACTAAGTAGAGGAATTGAGTAATTACAAGGATTAAAGGATAAGAATGCAAATCAAGACAAGGGGCCGGCCTCCGATTCTATGGCTCCAGTGGGCCTTGACATGGGCTTGCTGGTCCTGGATGCAAACGAGTTGGGAAACATTCTTATCATATGCGGGTGTGAATCGCTAACTGTGGCCGCCCTCAATCCGGCCACCCGATTCGCTTAGAGTGTTCTTATTTCCCTAGAAGAATGAAGAATCTAGAATCTGAATCCTATCTTCTTCCTTGCTCGTTATCCCTTTTAACCTAATGTTTCTCTCTCTGTTTCCTCTCCAAGCCACAGCTTCAAGATTCTCTCTACCACCCAGTTCCATCCTCGGACATCTTTTGTCTTTATAAAGGATGTTTCTTTATCTCTCTTATCTCCTCTCTTCTACATATTTTTTTTTATACTTATCTATTAATTATTTATAATTATCTCCTTATTTACCAAGTGCAACATAATAATTATTATTATTATTATATATACATACAGTACGATTATATTATTCGGCAAGTTGCAACCTACGTGGCATTCTTTCCATAACTAGCACCTAATGGCATTATCTGCTTCTTCTGGCATACGTGGCAACAACTCTTTCAGTTTCCCCTATAATAAAATTATTATTTTAAAAAAATACCCTCTAAATATATATAATATAATAATAATATGAATTCGACTACTATACTATTAATAGCACCAAGCATTTGATGCTATTAAGTTTTCCATCGTTAGAATCTCTACCCCTTTAACTATTTTTATCTCTTAGATCATACTATTCCATAAGCCACCCATTAAACTTTAGAAGATCACTATCATTATCACGTCTCGAGACTGCCAATTTGGCCAGTTTGGACACGTCAACAGACCCGCCAATCAGGCATGACCTCTCAATACCCGAAAGGAACAGAACATCATCTCTATCAATACAAGTGTACAATGAGATACAATATCAGAGTAAAACTGCTAAACTAAAGCATTCAACCATTAAACAAAAAATTTAATATTAAGCTGAAAGTAAGTATAAGAGTGAACATCACGGTATAATATTAATTACAACTTTCTATCAACATATACTATAAAACAATAGTTACAATTTTCATATTTTTCCCCACAGATTACATAGTTCACTCAAATGCCAAAAACGGGTAATAATACTGCTAGACCCTCTAGATCTCTGAGCTGCTGGGCTCCTGCCCCTGTCGCGTGCCTCACCAGCGGAACCTGAATTTATGAAAAGTGAAAACCAACGGGGTGTGAGAACTATGAATAGTTTCTAGTGGGTTCATCCACCGAGAAATATGTTCTACATCTCTTGGTCTAATAAAAGCAATAGTAGCAAAATAATATATATGAAAAGCTATAAATACTATGCTAGCATGCTGATATGAAATCACTACATATGCTCAAAATCGATATGCTACTATGCTATGCCACACTAGGCTGCCATGCCACAACCCGACCACTATGTCGCTATAAGGGTTTTACCTATCCCAACCACATTTGGTCACTTTCATTTTCTCTTTACTTTTGGCTTTTCGAAAGTACCTCGTCCGATAGGCCCATGCCCTAGAAGTCTTGCTCCCAATTGACGAGTCTTAAATTTGAAGGTGTCATTTGTAATATATTTTATCTTTAAACTTTTCGGGAGTTTCTCGTCCGATGGACCCATGCTCTAGGGGCCGCTATGCGCGCTCACCCCTAAATGACGAGCCTCAAATCCGAATGTGCGTTAACATTACCTTTTACCCCTTTTTAACGTTTCGGAAGTACCTCGCCAAAAAAGGGCCCATGCCCGGGGAGTCGGCATCAGCTCAAACCTCCCAAATTGCGAGTTCAAAACCCGAAGGTGACATTTGCATTATCTTTTACTTTTGCCTTTTACCCTAGATTATTAACTCTAGGATAGCCAAGATGTCTCAAGGACCATCATTTAGGTTAGAGCTTTCTTGTTTACTCAAGTTTGCACATTCACCCTAAG
This sequence comes from Tillandsia fasciculata, assembly GCA_029168755.2. Lineage (NCBI taxonomy): Eukaryota > Viridiplantae > Streptophyta > Magnoliopsida > Poales > Bromeliaceae > Tillandsia > Tillandsia fasciculata. The sequence continues at coordinate 10,817,723 of CM054945.1, forward strand.
TTCATTACTCTACGGTCACTAATAGTTACTAAGGACACCAAAACTCACATGAATCACTCTAACCCTAGAGTTTATTAACTCTATGCTGAAGACTTTACATTTCCACTTTAGGTTTTTTCTGTGGGTTATGGGATCCAAGGATCAAAATAGGGGAAAAACCACCTAGAGGGGGAGGTGAATAGGTGTAAACAATAAAACTCAGAAATTTATGCATAAAAATAGCCCAATGCGGAAAATAAATAAAGTACGCAAGATTTTACGAGGAAAACTCCATCACAGGAGTAAAAAACCACGGGACCGATCACACGAAAAAATTCACTAAGATTAAAACACGTACAAGGTGATATAACGCAAACCTACATGTAATATCACAGATTTTTGGTAACGTTTTACCCTCCAGCTAATAAAGATTATATTTAGAGAAATTGAAGTAACGGGTTTACTTAGGTGGATAACCTTGAGGTGCATGTATTTTTCTGCGATAGAGCTCGAAAAACGGAGAACGGCGGTGCGATCGGATCCGGATTCCGACTTACGGAACCCCCAGAAAGGGGGTGTAAGGATCGCGGTAACCGGGAGGTGCATCGAAATCTGTGTAAGTGATTGTGCACGCTTTTTGAGAAGATAAGAAATTATCTTTAGAGAATTATCTCTAAGAAATTATCTCCAAGGATTAATTAAATAATTAATTAATTAGAGATTGAAATACCTGATGGGGATTTGACGGTACGTACGTATGAAAAGGGAAAATAAAAGAAATAAATTAATAATAAGATTTATTTATTTCCCATATACCGAAAGAAAAACCCTAGTTTTAAAAGATCGCCTCCTAAAACCCTTCCCTCTTGTGCGTGCCAAAAACAAAACGAAACCCTAGTTCGAAAGGAGAGAAAATATAAAAGAAAAGGAAACCCTAACTGGAGGAAAAAGAAATAGAGAAGGAAAAAGCGGAGGAACCCGATCGCCCCGATCAACGTACCGGAGACCGGAGAACGAGACATCACCGCCATCGGAGGGCGGATCCGGATTCTCACCACCGCAAAGAACGGAGATCGGGATCCCGTTGCCTCCTCCATTGGAGTAAGGTTAGGAATCGTTATCTCTCTCCTTCGTCGGGTTAATCGTAGGTTTTACCGTGTTCTTTCAGGATCGATTTAATCGGTGAATTGGTCACGGGTTTTTGATTGATTATGATCGGTGATTTGTTCGTGTTTTGACCGGGTTTAATCGATGGTTTTTAATCGGTCTTGATCGGAGGTTTGATCGGGTTACCGATCGACGTTTCGTTTAGCCTCCGATCAATGGTTTTAGCGTCGGAGCGATCCGGGATTTTTGTTTGGGTGATTTTAGGTGTTTCATCGGAGCATGGGGGAGTTAACGGGAGGCCGCCGCCGCCGTTGTTAAACGGGAGGCCGCCGCCGTTGTTACCATGTTCGCGGGGTCGTCGCCGGAGCCGCGCAGGGGCGAAAATGGAGAAAACAACGCGAAACGGGGTGTTACTATTCACCCCGTACGGACCCCAAGCCACGAGCTCTACACACCGGGCGTGCACCCGGCGCACGCCTCCGCGGCCTGGAGGCGCGGACCCGGTGCACGGACGCGTGCGCCAGACCGGCCCGCAGCCGCGCGGTCCACACGCCGGGCGTGCACCCGGCGCATGCCTCCGCGGCCTGGTGGCGCGGACCCGGCGCACGGCCTCGTGCGCCAGTCCGGCCCCGCAGGCGCGGTCCACGCCTAGGCGTGCACCCGGTGCTGCGCCGCGACCGGGAACTGGTGAACCCGGTGCGCGCCTCTTGCCGTGCGCGGCCCGGCCCAGGTCTCGGCGGTCTACAGCACAGCGCGCGCCCGGTCTGCGGTGCCGCCACCCTTGGCCGCAGACCCGGTCCAAGCCCGGCTCCGTGCACCAGCCCCCAAAGGAAGAGTCCGGTAGCTCCGTTTTCGGCCCGTTTTGCCTCGTTTTTGAGTGTTTTTGACCACGACGATATTTTTAACAACGATGTAGTTCTTTCGGGACAGTTTTTGGGTCGACGGCTTTTTGTTGGATGACACGGTCCGCTTGGCACAGTGATTGTGGTTTTTCGTCGGTCTATTGTTACAGTGGTCGGGACCACTGATTTTGCCTGTTTAGGGTAAAAGTGTTAAAAGGTGTTTTGATTATTTTATTAGGCCGCATGAAGTTTCGATTGCCTAGGAGGGACATAGGCGCGGTCGTTTATCTTCGTTCAGGTGGGTACCTTTGATTATTATCGGTGTAGGGTCGTTCCCGAGTTTTCTGTTTGATAAAGTAGATGTTTTGTTGTAAATTAACTAACCCCATTGCATGTGAATCACATTTACTATTCTAAGTGAGGCGGCTGCGGTCGCATGATCATTCTATTAATCTGAGCAGAGCGGCTGAGGTCGCAACATCGTTTTTACTCACATTGCTTACACGCACACCGGCGGTTTGGCCACCGCATAGAGTGTATTTTTTTGGAAAGATGGTAAGATTTACCCGTGTACCCCACGACTAGCGATGATGGGGACCCCTCACGGAGAGGCATACTGCTACTTGGGCAGTGGAGGGGTTAGAGGCACCAAGAAAGTGAGCACGGTATTCTGGGGTTGGAGCCCAGCTTGTTACGGTATTCTGGGGTTGGAGCCCAGCATATTTCGGTATTCTAGGGTTGGTGCCCAGCTTGTTTTGTGACAGGAATTTAGCGGTACATGAGGGGGAAGTAAATGCTCCGGTGTATCGGTTTGTCTTTTCAGTTATTGCATTTACTGTTTATATCTACTTTATCAGTCACTAACTACCCACGCTGTGACAGGTCCGAGCTGGGGTGGAAACCGGGACAACAGTGAGGCAACGGTAGAGGACCCTAGCCCTTGAGGCTATTAAACTTTATTATTTTATGGTTATCTTTTATTGTGTTTGGTTAGTCTAGTTGTAATTACTTGTGCATGGTTTATCGTGGATGTTGGATTGAGGACTTAGTGTAGGAATGTCTTTTCATATCTGTGAATGTTGAGATATATGAATGCGGCTCGTTTTCAAATGCAAACATGGTTGCAAAAGCATTTTCAAACCAAGTGTCGTGTGGGCACTGATTTCAAAACCCGTGGATTTATCCTTTCAAGTAAGGTGGCCGCTTAAAAGAGTTTGCGAAAATGTTTTGGAAAACCGGGTGTCGAGTGGACATCGACTTTCAAACCTATGGGTTTATGGTGTAGTTTCAATATGATAAATGTGACTGTATGGTTAAGTATAGTCTCTCCTCATTGTCGTTCATTGTTTGCATGGTAAAAGCATTTGTCTTGCTCGGAACACCGTGCATATACAAAGAAGGCTCCGCCCGTTTGGAGAGTGAATTTGTATATGTGGCGGGTCTGGTGCGCACCGGATGCGAGGTTCATTTAAGAAAAAAAAATGGAAACGTTTTCCGCTCTTTTAGAACCTCCGGGGCATGACAGATTATATGGTATCAGAGAAAACGACTTTAACCATGGTGATCAGTGACCAACATCCACAGAGTGTAATACCGCAAGTAACTAACCAGCTTGATAACCAAAGTGTAGGTGTGTAAAGTACGAACGTGAGTGCGGGGAAAAAGGGATAGAGTCCCAGTGTTCGTAGGTCAAGGTGCTAGACCAATTAAGTCTAGGACTAACTTGGTTTCTTTGTATGCACGGTTAATGGCCCGAAACCGTTCTTCAATCGATGGTGCAGAGACGGATACGACGATTCCGGCAACAGTGGAGAGTCGGCTACTCCAACAACGGTTACGCAACATGGCTGAGCGCTTTCCCTTTTTGTTAGGAAAGACGAACCCCACATGGCTCGCCTTCACAAGGATGGTTTACATAGCACACTATTCGGGTAATACCGACGGTGGGTTTACCCACTTACTGAGAAGTGAACGACAGGACCACTGTGGTGGGGCGGGAATTGGCTGTTGCACGGACCCGACAGAAGGATCATGAGCCTGCCGGGGCCGAAGACGACCCCAGCCATAACCCGGGAATGACTTTCCCAACGGGAGCCGACCACCCCGGTATCCGAAGACGCCGCAAGGAACCTGAAGCACATCAGACAAGGGAACCGATCCGTCATGGAGTGTCAACGAGAATTCGTAAGGCTAGCCAATTGTGTTCCCTTTGTCATAAGGGATGAAGCTCACAAAGCCCGCCACTTTGTAGACGGATTACGGAGCAATATTTTCAAAGTTGTGCAAGCAGTGGATCTTCACACCTTCCAGAAAGTGGTGGATAGGGCCACCATAGTGGAGCGCGGATTCGCGGTGACGCGTGCCCGACGAGAGGACTCGCTGTACAACAAGGATAAGAAACGACCCCAGCCCTTCTCGGGAGGGGAATTCCCTAGCGGGGACCGGCCTTACATCATCTGCAGAAGGGCACCCCGGGGGATTATACGTTTCCGGAAGCACGACCATTGCTTCTGATGTGACAAACTGGGACAGTCTCGCTTTAACTGCCCCGAACCCGGGAACAATTCTTCGGAGTCACAACACGGATGAGAGGTCTTATGCGACGACATGACAAAGGATGCACTAAGAGTAATGTTGGTCTTGACCCCAGGGAGAACCCTTAGAAGTAAATACTTTGTACCTTCCTGCCCAATAAGGATGTGAAGACTTAGTTGTCTTTGGTGTTGGCTATTTATGGATTAAATAGGTCCAACTTCCTGCCTCGAGACAATAGGCCCAGGGGACTAGTAAGTTGAGTTGGGTGAGCCCAATAAGTTCAGTGGGCTGCGGTCCACAATAGACCTAACGGCAAGAGGCCCAACAATAGACCCAACGTCCAGATGGGTTGAGTCCGGTCGAGGTCTGTGGCGCTGTGTATGCACGCCTTAAGTGAATCGGTTGCGTACCTCTAAAAGCTCGAGCTTTTGGGGTTAATGGTTAGCGCCAACGATCCGACATTTGTGACTTAGTGGTGTCACTACTAAGAGAATTCGAGGGGATACTCGGAAGGGATGGGCTTACAGAGTAACAGGTGCTAGTCGATTGCGGGAAACCGATCGTGCCATCTTGGGGCACACCCGTTCTATTCATACGGAAGAAGGACGGGAGTCTACGATTGTGCATCGACAATCGTGGAATGGATAAGGTCATAGTAAAGAACAATACCCTCACCTCGGATGGAGGACCTATTCGACCAACTACCAGGAGCGACGGCGTCTTCAAAGATTGATCTGCAATTCGGCTATCGCCAGGTTAGAGTCCGGAGAGATGACATACCGAAAACAGTCCTTCGAACTCGATATGCTCATTACGAGTTTACGGTTATACCGTTTGGACTCATAGTCGCTCCAACGGTGTTCATGAATGTGATGAACAGGATCTTGGAACCTTTCTTAGACCAGTTTGTAGTAGTTTTTATAAATGTCATCCCGATCTACGCTCGCACAGACAGAGAGCACGAGGGACACTTGCGAGTGATCCTCCAGACCCTCCGGTACCAGAAATTGTATGCCAAACTCAAAAGGTGTGAGTTCTGGCTCCGCGAGGTAGACTTGTTGGGATACATAGTCCCAGCGTCAGAATAGCGGGGGACCCGAGAAAGATAGAATCCGTGACCGACTGGGCTCGGCCAACAACGGGAATAGAAATCCGAAGCTCCCTAGGACTGGCGGGGTACTACAGACGCTTCGTGGAAGGCTTCTCAAAGATAGTCACTCCCCTGAATCGACTAACCCGGAAAGGGGAGAAATTCGTCTAGTCGCCAAATGCCAGAAGAACTTCGAGGAACTTAAAGACAGACTCACACGGGCGCCGGTACTCACATTGCCGAAGCCCGGTAAGGACTACGAGATCTATTGTGATGCATCTCGAAGCGGTCTTGGAAGCGTATTAATGCAACAAGGGAAAGTCATAGCATACGCATCAAGACAGCTCAAGGGTTACGAGCAGAACTATCCTACACACAACTTGGAACTCGTGGCAGTCGTGTTTGCCTTGAAGCTCTGGAGACATTACCTTTACGGGGCGCACTGTAACGTGTTTTCCGATCACCAGAGCCTCAAAGACCTGTTTACGCAAAAGGAACTGAACTTACGGCAAAGGCGATGGCTGGAACTACTGAAGGACTACGATTTGTCCATCCACTATCACCCCGGGAAGGCAAGTGTGGTGGCCGACGCCTTGAGCTGGAAAGGACAAACAAGGGAAACGGCACTGAGCGCCCTTACCCAACAGGATCGTTTAATTGCAGAGTTCTCGCAACTGAGGCTGGAGGTAGTGCCAGCAGGTGCGGTTACGAAACTTCTGTCCTTGGTGGTGAAGCCTACGCTGATCGAGAGGATCTTGGAAGGCCAAACAACGGACACGCAACTACAACTGGTGCGGGACAGAATATCCTCGGAACAGGATGGGGATTTTGCGATCGGCACTGATGGTGCGTTGAGGTTCCGGGGACGAGTCTGCGTGCCCGATGTGCCGGAATTGAGGAAAGAAATTCCAACGGAAGCGCATAATACCCTCTACACGACGCATCCCGGAGGTACAAAAATGTACAGAGACCTGAGGCAGACCTCCTGGTGGCCCAAATTGAAGAGTGATGTGACGCAATTCGTGGCACGATGTTCGGTGTGCCAACAGGTGAAAGCGGAACATCAGCGACCGGCGGGAAAACTACAACCATTGCCCATACCGGAGTGGAAATGGGAATGGATTACTATGGACTTCGTAACCGATTTTCCGCAATCGCAACAAGGATATGACGCGATATGGGTCACTGTGGACCGTCTGACGAAATCGGCCCACTTTCTGCCTATCCACACGACGTGGACCCGAGATCGGCTAGCGCAAACCTATATCGACGAGGTTGTAAGATTGCACGGAATACCGTCGTCGATAACTTCTGATAGGGATACGCGTTTCATGTCAAACTTCTGGCGGAGTCTGCAGCAGGCACTGGGGACCAAACTGCATTTTAGCTTAGCTTTCCACCCGCAAACCGATGGGCAATCGGAACAAGTGATCCAGATTCTTGAAGATATGCTTCAACTTGTGTGTTAGATCTGGGCGAGGGATGGTCGCGTTACCTACCCCTCGTGGAAATTGCCTACAATAATAGCTATCAAGCTAGTGTTCAGAGGGCCCCGTACGAAGCCTTGTACGGACGCCGGTGTCGATCGCCTAATTGCTGGGACGACTTAGGGGAGCGGAAGCTCTTGGGGCCAGACCTCGTAGAGGTAACGGAGGCAAAGGTGCGCCTTATTCGGCAACGATTATTGACCGCCCAAAGCCTGCAGAAAAATTACGCGGACCAAAGGCGACGAGGATTGGAATTTGGGGTAGGGGACTATGTGTTGCTACGTGTGTCGCCGTCTAAGGGGACAAGACAGTTCGGCATACGACGGAAACTGAGCCCACGGTATGTGGGACTGTTCGAGATTTTGGAGCGCGTGGGCCCGGTGGCATACCGGTTGGCCTTACCGCCAAATCTTGAATGGGTGCATAATGTATTCTGTAATGTACCGAATTTTCGGCACATAAATAAATGTAAATAAAGGTGGTATGAAATAGTAGTGTTATGAAAGTTGGGGAAGTAAGGAACATTTGGACGCGAGTTGGGCCCAATTCGGGTTAAAATGGAGAGATCTAAAAATTTATTGGAGAAAGGGGGCCCAGATTTTTAGTGGAAAATTTACAGTGTCAGAAAATTCCGAGAAAATTACGGGAGCCCCGTAAATATGTTTTAAGACCACAGAAAAAGTTTCGCGTTGATCGGATACCCGATAGTGAAAACGGGCTCCGCCAACAGTGTCAAAAAAATTCTGAGAAAATTTGGGGAGCTTCGTAATTATGTTTTAAGGTCCCAGTAAAAATTTCGGGTTAATCGGATACCCGGATTGTGAGAACGGGGTCCGCCAATGATTTTGGATACAGCGAGGCTTTTGGTGGCCCAAAAATGGCCCAAAGTGAAAATTTAAATTTTTCTGTGATAAATTTAGCTGAAACGAACCCGCCTGTCAAATTTGGACGGAAACGGACGAAAAATGGACAGAAAACGGGATAAAAACGGATTTCCAAGGCGCGCGGCGTGCTGCTCAACGCGCACAGCTGGCGCGCATCAAATGCGTGGGTCAAAGGGGGCTGCCACATGGCAGGCCCCCATTGGGCCCGTACGGGCAGGGACGTGCGCCCGCAGGGGGGCGCGCGTGCCTGAGCCGGGTGCACCCGGCTGGGTGCTGTGGACCGACGGGTGCACCGTGGACCGGTGCACCATGGACCACTTTCCTCTCTCCCTCCTTTTCTTCTTCTTCTTCCTCTCCGCACCCCATTTTTTTTCCTTTTTTCGCTTCCTTCTCCAACCGTGCTTCAACCGAGCTTCGAGGAGAGAGAGAGAGAGAGAGAGAGAGAAAGAAAGAAAAAGAGGAGGAAATTTTGTGAGATGGAACGGCGCGACTGTATGAGGTAAGCCCCGCACATTATTTTTACAGTATTTTTGGCACAATATTTATGCCTCCTTTGGGTATAGATTTGACCCCATTATCGTGTTGCGTGTTAGGAACCGAGTTATACTGCGCCGTTTTGTTGCGCAGACTGTCGGGGACAATTTTGGCGCGCCTCGTTTTGCGTGCCAATCCGAGGTACGTGCTCCGTTTTACGCACAGATTGAGTTGTTGTGCACGGTTTTACATGCAGTTTATAATATTATACATCGTTTTTCGTACAGAGATAAAAAAAATATGCACCGTTTTGCGTGCAACCTTACAGTTAAACTTGCACCGTTTTGCGTGCAGATCATTTTATCGCGCACCGTTTTGCGTGCAGTTTATAATATTATACATCGTTTTTCGTGCAGAGATAGAAAAATATGCACCGTTTTGCGTGCAACCCTACAGTTAAGCGTGCACCGTTTTGCGTGCAGATTTGAGGTACGTGCACCGTTTTGCGTGCCGACCGTGTTGTCGCGCACCGTTTTGCGTGCAGATCCTAATATTATGCATCGTTTTCGTGCAGGGTTGGAAAAGACGTGCACCGTTTTGCGTGCAGATTTGAGGTACGTGCACCGTTTTGCGTGCCGTTCGTGTTGTCGCGCACCGTTTTGCGTGCACTCCTAATATTATACATCGTTTTTCGTGCAGGACTAGAAAAAAATGTGCACCGTTTTGCGTGCAACCCTACAGTAGAGCGTGCACCGTTTTGCGTGCAGATTTGAGGTACGTGCACCGTTTTGCGTGCAGGTTGATTTAACGCGCACCGTTTTGCGTGCAGACTGAAATGACGCGCACCGTTTTGCGTGCGGGTTTTTAGTGACGTGCATCGTTTTGCGTGCAGGTTTGGTGGACGTGCACCGTTTTGCGTGCAGACTCGAGGAAGTGCATCGTTTTGCGTGCAAGCTCGAGGAGACAAGTGGAATCGCGCGGAGACCAATTGCAAGTGTCTACAAGCAATTGGGTACACTACAAGGTGGGGGATTCTGCCGAAATTGGGTGACCTCTCCCCTTGCTCCTTTGCTTTTTGATCTAGAAGCATGATAGTAGCCTGTTAGAGGCGTTAGGTAATTATGATTAAGATTGCATGTTTAGAGGATCACAGATGAAAAGTGCAACTGTTGGTTGCCCATAACAGATGATATATGTGCATGTGTAGAGAAATTTAGAGGAAAAGTGACATTTATGATTTATCCACAATAGGGGATAAACTTGTATGTGTAGATGGACACAGATGAAAAATGCAACTGTCGGTTGCCAAAAAGGAGATAATTCATTTTCATGTGCAAAAGGACTTAGAGGATAAATATTATTTTATGATGGATAAGAAATAATTGCATGCGTAGAAATGATAATTATTGATGACTGTGATCATGTTAGGGTACAACCCTAGGAATCATGTGACATAAGGGAACAGAACTTGTTGGTAGTAAGACTAGGAGAAAACCTAGTTTAGGGGTTTGACGAGTGACATCAACTTAGGAGTTATCCTAGGAATTAACGAGTGGCATGGTCTTAGGAGATAACCTAAGGACACTGGATAGAGTGATCAACATAGAGTCAGGGAACTCTAGGATATATGACATGGAACTTAGGTAAAGGAAACCTAAGGAGAACTAGTGTTCAACATAGAGTCAAGGAACTCTAGGATGAGTATGACATGGAACTTAGGTAAAGGGAACCTAAGGTGATCTAGAGGAGTTTAAACTCACAGACAGGAAATTAGAGTCAGTGTAACTCTAAGATAAAGTGGAACAGGAGATTAGAGTCAGTGTAACTCTAAGATAAAAGTGGAACAGGAGATTAGAGTCAGTGTAACTCTAAGTTAAAGGTGGAACAGAAAAATAGAGTTAAGTTAACTCTAAGATTCAGTAAGGAATCACAAAGATGGAAAAGTGGATCAAGTATGGAGACATGAAAGGGAAAACAGGAAATTAGAGTCAGTGTAACTCTAAGTTAAAAGTGGAACAGGAAAATAGAGTTAAGTTAACTCTAGGATTCAGTGAGGAATCAGGAAAGTGGGATAAGATCCCAAGGTTAAAGAATTAAACAAATATAACCCTAGAAAGTCATAGGGTGTCTGGGCAAATGGATAATAACTTTAACTTCAATTTGAGTTAAAGAAATAAAAGAGAAATGTTTAAGAGTCCAGGAGACTCTCTAGTTATCCTTATGGCAAGACCTAGGATAAGAGGTAAAAAGTTGTAAAAAGGCAAAGTTAAAAGCAAGCTAAAAGTGGCTAAAAAGCATAAAGAAAATGTAAATGGCGCCTTCGAATTTGAGACTCGTCAAGTGGAGCAGGACTCCCTGGGCAGTGACCCGTCGGACGAGGTACTTTCGAAGGGCTTAAAGTGAAAGCAAGGAGCTAAATGCTCAAAGAAAAGAGAAAGAGATTTGCCAGTGGCAAAAGGGAGCTATAAGCTCGAATAAGAAAGAAAAGCAAGTGTTCAAAGGCAAAGAGGCTAAGAACTAAAGTAAAAAGAGAAAGAAAAAGAAAAGAAAAGAAAGAAAATATAAAGATAAAACGGGCGTACCTTCGGGGGTAAAAAGTAGCCTTGTCGGAGCTAAGGGCAGTGTCCCTCTCCCGGGCAGTGACCCGTAGGACAAGTTCCCCGTTGGGCGGGGTAACACTTGCGGGTGTTATCGGCAACCTTAGAAATCTTATCTTATGGTAGCAGGACTACCGGGCTCGGGCCCGTTGGATAAGAATTTCTGAGGGTTAACTTGAACTAAAGCACCAGAATCTAAAGAATAAAGAGAAATTAGAGTGGCCAAGGTGGCCGGGTTAGTTTGACCCTGTATACAGCGGCATAGTGGCCGAGTTGGTGCTTAGCAGCCTAGTGTGGCTAGACAGAGTAGTGCTGGGTTGATGATTATACACAGATAGTGTAGTGATATATTATATTGCATAGCTGCATTTTGATATTGAGGATTTTAGTTTCCTAGCACTATTATTATTGCTTCCATTGGACCAAGTGGTGTAGGACACTTTTTCTCGGTGGTTGAACCCACTGGGAACTCTGTCGTAGTTCTCACACCCCTTGGGTGACCCCCCACAGGTTCGGGAATGGATGCAGCGGTCGAGACAGATCAGATGCAGACGACAGCGAGGCATACGACAGGGGCAAGGGCCCAGCAGCATAGTGACCTAGAGGGTCTAGCAGAGGTATCCCTTTTATATATTTCTTGAGTGAACCTTGTATGGTGAGGAATTATGTAAAGGAAATGTAATAATTTTATTTGCAAGTTCAGAAATGTAAAGTGTAATAAGTTTAATTTATGGTTCACTCCTGTATGCTTTCATTTCCGCATTAGTTATTGAATGAAAGTTTTAAATTTATAGTGATTTTTAGTACTCTGATATTGAGCTTCCGCATACACTTGTTGTGTTATTATGGATGTTACCGTTCCTTTCGGGTAGAAAAAGGTTTTACCCGATTGGCGGGTCTGTTGGCGTGCCCGAACCGTACAAATTGGCGGACTCGGGGCGTGACAGATTAGAGTGGTATCAGAGCCTAGGAATAGTCCTAGGTGGTTAGCAACCTTAGGGAGACCCTAGGGATTAGCACGAGAGAGTGTGTGGATTATTGGGCGAAAGTATTTGATTGGTTATTGTTGTTCCCAAAAAGGATGTTGGGACTGATCGAGGGCGACGAGCTTTCATTCTTCGGATATTACGTTGGCGGCCGACAACGTAATGTTGGAGATGAAAAGGAGTACCCTCTTATACTTTCGCATGATTGGGTCGACGAGCCTTTTTGTCGGTATATAGATTGCGCGTTGCTCAAATGGCTAAATTTGGGCTGGTTGTTTCGTTGTGGTGTGCATATTAGCGATGACACCACATAGGGAAACGCACCTGTTTGACTCGAGTCCCGAGAGGGCTCGGGGTCAAACGAGGTACACGAGCTGCGATAGCAGGTGACCGCACTTGTTGGAGTGGTCCAACAGCAGGTCAGACTTCTTGCCGTCGGCGGAAATTTTCCGCCGACAGGAAGACAGATTCCGACGCCTAAGAGTGGCGTCAGCATGACAGTTGGAGCAGATAGATAGGCTCCAGTGGCTGATAGCGCAGCAAGCTGAGGCTGCATAAATGACGCATGAGTATACGGCGTCGCCGCCTGTAGGGGCGACAGTAAAGAAATGGCAGTGGCCGCCGAACTTTTGTCGGCGCAGCCAACACCTTCAGCATAGGGTGTTTTACGCTTGTGTCAGCTAGGTTGCTGGCAAAGTATGGTTAGTAAGGTCCAGTGAGAGACCGACTCACGAGGTAAATGGTGATCGCTATGTTGCGAGAACCAAGTTGTATGTCCTAAGGGTTAGGGCAAGAAAGATTTGGGCCTAGCGGCGAAAGTTCGCCCTGATGACGGTAGTGACCGTGTGGCTATCATTGTGGCTAAATTGCCGCATAGTGGGGTTGGTGAGGCCGGGAGTAGGTTTCGAGATTCGAAAACCTCGCAAAGAGCGAGAGTTTTGTGGCGCCGTTCTGATGGATCGGTGTAATGGCAAGGATTGCCACCGTAGGATTTGCGTGTTAATCACCAGAGTTGGTGAACAGTTATTGTGGTGCCTCAACCCAGTTGGGAGAGGTGTACAGGAGTCATACGCGTGTTTAAGCAAGTTGCTTAACACTGGATTTTTACGAGTTAGCGTGGGGGCGTAGGACGCCCAACTGTTTGGGTGCTCATGGAGCACAAGTATCGTTTAGCCAGAGAGAGCTGATTAGGTGGCGTATTAGCCTTTGCCCAGTGTGGCCAGAGTTGATAGAGAGTTTGGGTCGTGGATTGACGACTTGTTAGTTGGTTTTGCTCAGTGAGCATAGTGGTCGCGTGGCGACGATTAGCGGGTTCGCTTGGGGACGATCCGTGCCTGGACCATGTTTGTGGACTGTGGGCCTGTAGCCCAGTGGGCAGGCGCAGTCAGCTGTGAGAGACAGCGGCCCGAGACCTGATGGCGGGGCATGATAGAGATTTGGTCGGGACGGTAGTCCGAGCGATGACCCGGGGACGTGGAATGCCACGTGTGAGCATTGAGGCTGTTAGTACACTGAGAGTGTGATGTGACCAGGCCGTAGAGCTAGTGGTGATTGAGGTACTGTAGCTCCTAGTGGGAGTGTTGGTGTAGTAATCCTAAGTGAGGATCTACCCGTATGACGATTGGGTCTGTGTGCTAGTGAGAGCCATTGTACAGAGTTGGACTAGTTGGGCTATAGGCCCCTATTGGACCGTGGTCTGTGGACCTATTAGTAGTCCGAGATATCGGGTTAGCTGATAACCCGTGGACTTAGAGCGCTAGTAGCGTGTGAGATAGTTGAGGACTCGTGGATTGGCCTTTGCCCTCCACATTAGGCAGCGGAGCGACCGGGAAATGCGGTAAATGTAATTGGTTGCAGATGCAACCTCGTTGTGAAAAAAATGATGGCGGAATTAAAGTGAAATTTCGCAAGTAAAGACTGGGTCATTCGTGGCAATTGAGAGAGCAAGTGCTCAACTGTGTCTTTCACCTACTTGGTGAAAGTGGCCAGACACCAGGTCTGAGTTTGTCCCTGGATTGAGATAGGGATTCATGAATGAGTTGCTCGTGTAGTCTCGGCGAGCAGGCATTTGATGCCGGTCACGATATACAGTGAGCCCAGTAGTGAGGGCAAGATTCCTCCCTCTCGATCAAGTAGGAGTCGAGATGTGATTCAAGTTTCGAGGACGAAACTTATTTTAAGGGGGGTAGAATGTAATGTACCGAATTTTCGGCACATAAATAAATGTAAATAAAGGTGGTATGAAATACTATTGTTATGAAAGTTGGGGAAGTAAGGAATATTTGGACGCGAGTTGGGCCCAAATCGGGTTAAAATGGAGAGATCTAAAAATTTATTGGAGAAAGGGGGCCCAGATTTTTAGTGGAAAATTCACAGTGTCGGAAAATTCCGAGAAAATTACGGGAGCCCCGTAAATATGTTTTAAGACCACAGAAAAAGTTTCGCGTTGATCGGATACCCGATAGTGAGAACGGGCTCCGCCAACAGTGTCGAAAAATTCTGAGAAAATTTGGGGAGCTTCGTAATTATGTTTTAAGGTCACAGTAAAAATTTCGTGTTGATCGGATACCCGGATTGTGAGAACGGGGTCCGCCAATGATTTTGGATACAGCGAGGCTTTTGGTGGCCCAGAAATGGCCCAAAGTGAAAATTTAAATTTTTCTGTGATAAATTTAGCTGAAACGAACCCGCCTGTCAAATTTGGACGGAAACGGACGAAAAATGGACAGAAAACGGGACAAAAACGGATTTCCAAGGCGCGCGGCGCGCTGCTCAACGCGCACAGCTGGCGCGCATCAAATGCGTGGGTCAAAGGGGGCGCCACATGGCAGGCCCCCATTGGGCCCGTACGGGCAGGGACGTGCGCCCGCAGGGGGGCGCGCGTGCCTGAGCCGGGTGCACCCGGCTGGGTGCTGTGGACCGACGGGTGCACCGTGGACCGGTGCACCATGGACCACTTTCCTCTCTCCCTCCTTTTCTTCTTCTTCTTCCTCTCCGCACCCCATTTTTTTTCCTTTTTTCGCTTCCTTCTCCAACCGAGCTTCAACCGAGCTTCGAGGAGAGAGAGAGAGAGAGAGAGAGAGAGAGAGAAAGAAAAAGAGGAGGAAATTTTGTGAGATGGAACGGCGCGACTGTATGAGGTAAGCCCCGGACATTATTTTTACGGTATTTTTGGCACAATATTTATGCCTCCTTTGGGTATAGATTTGACCCCATTATCGTGTTGCGTGTTAGGAACCGAGTTATACTGCGCCGTTTTGTTGCGCAGACTGTCGGGGACAATTTTGGCGCGCCTCGTTTTGCGTGCCAATCCGAGGTACGTGCTCCGTTTTACGCACAGATTGAGTTGTTGTGCACGGTTTTACATGCAGTTTATAATATTATACATCGTTTTTCGTGCAGAGATAGAAAAATATGCACCGTTTTGCGTGCAACCTTACAGTTAAACTTGCACCGTTTTGCGTGCAGATCATTTTATCGCGCACCGTTTTGCGTGCAGTTTATAATATTATACATCATTTTTCGTGCAGAGATAGAAAAATATGCACCGTTTTGCGTGCAACCCTATAGTTAAGCGTGCACCGTTTTGCGTGCAGATTTGAGGTACGTGCACCGTTTTACGTGCCGACCGTGTTGTCGCGCACCGTTTTGCGTGCAGATCCTAATATTATGCATCGTTTTCGTGCAGGGTTGGAAAAGACGTGCACCGTTTTGCGTGCAGATTTGAGGTACGTGCACCGTTTTGCGTGCCGTTCGTGTTGTCGCGCACCGTTTTGCGTGCCGACCCTAATATTATGCATCGTTTTGCGTGCAGGACTAGAAAAAAATGTGCACCGTTTTGCGTGCAACCCTACAGTAAAGCGTGCACCGTTTTGCGTGCAGATTTGAGGTACGTGCACCGTTTTGCGTGCAGGTTGAGTTAACGCGCACCGTTTTGCGTGCAGACTGAAATGACGTGCACCGTTTTGCGTGCGAGTTTTATTGACGTGCACCGTTTTGCGTGCAGGTTTGGAGGACGTGCACCGTTTTGCGTGCAGACTCGAGGAATGTGCATCGTTTTGCGTGCAAGCTCGAGGAGACAAGTGGAATCGCGCGGAGACCAATTGCAAGTGTCTACAAGCAATTGGGTACACTACAAGGTGGGGGATTCTGCCGAAATTGGGTGACCTCTCCCCTTGCTCCTTTGCTTTTTGATCTAGAAGCATGATAGTAGCCTGTTAGAGGCGTTAGGTAATTATGATTAAGATTGCATGTTTAGAGGATCACAGATGAAAAGTGCAACTGTTGGTTGCCCATAACAGATGATATATGTGCATGTGTAGAGAAATTTAGAGGAAAAGCGACATTTATGATTTATCCACAATAGGGGATAAACTTGTATGTGTAGATGGACACAGATAAAAAATGCAACTGTCGGTTGCCAAAAAGGAGATAATTCATTTTCATGTGCAAAAGGACTTAGAGGTTAAATATTATTTTATGATGGATAAGAAATAATTGCATGTATAGAAATGGATAATTATGTGATGACTGTGATCATGTTAGGGTACAACCCTAGGAATCATGTGACATAAGGGAACAGAACTTGTTGGTAGTAAGACTAGGAGAAAACCTAGTTTAGGGGTTTGACGAGTGACATCAAACATAGGAGTTATCCTAGGAATTAACGAGTGGCATTGTCTTAGGAGATAACCTAAGGACATTGGATAGAGTGATCAACATAGAGTCAGGGAACTCTAGGACATATGTGACATGGAACTTAGGTGAAGGAAACCTAAGGAGAACTAGTGATCAACATAGAGTCAAGGAACTCTAGGATGAGTATGACATGGAACTTAGGTAAAGGGAACCTAAGGTGATCTAGAGGAGTTTAAACTCACAGACAGGAAATTAGAGTCAGTGTAACTCTAAGATAAAAGTGGAACAGGAGATTAGAGTCAGTGTAACTCTAAGATAAAAGTGGAACAGGAGATTAGAGTCAGTGTAACTCTAAGTTAAAGGTGGAACAGAAAAATAGAGTTAAGTTAACTCTAAGATTCAGTAAGGAATCACAAAGATGGAAAAGTGGATCAAGTATGGAGACATGAAAGGGAAAACAGGAAATTAGAGTCAGTGTAACTCTAAGTTAAAAGTGAAACAGGAAAATAGAGTTAAGTTAACTCTAGGATTCAGTGAGGAATCATGAAAGTGGGATGAGATCCCAAGGTTAAAGAATTAAACAAATATAACCCTAGAAAGTCATAGGGTGTCTGGGCAAATGGATAATAACTTTAACTTCAATTTGAGTTAAAGAAATAAAAGAGAAATGTTTAAGAGTCCAGGAGACTCTCTAGTTATCCTTATGGCGAGACCTAGGATAAGAGGTAAAAAGTTGTAAAAAGGCAAAGTTAAAAGCAAGCTAAAAGTGGCTAAAAAGTATAAAGAAAATGTAAATGGCGCCTTCGAATTTGAGACTCGTCAAGTGGAGCAGGACTCCCTGGGCAGTGACCCGTCGGACGAGGTACTTTCGAAAGGCTTAAAGTGAAAGCAAAGAGCTAAATGCTCAAAGAAAAAGAAAGAGATTTGCCAGTGGCAAAAGGGAGCTATAAGCTCGAATAAGAAAGAAAAGCAAGTGTTCAAAGGCAAAGAGGCTAAGAACTAAAGCAAAAGAGAAAGAAAAAGAAAAGAAAAGAAAGAAAATATAAAGATAAAACGGGCGTACCTTCGGGGGTAAAAAGTAGCCTTGTCGGAGCTAAGGGCAGTGTCCCTCTCCCGGGCAGTGACCCGTAGGACAAGTTCCCCGTTGGGCGGGGTAACACTTGCGGGTGTTATCGGCAACCTTAGAAATCTTATCTTATGGTAGCAGGACTACCGGGCTGGGGCCCGTTGGATAAGAATTTCTGAGGGTTAACTTGAACTAAAGCACCAGAATTTAAAGAATAAAGAGAAATTAGAGTGGCCAAGGTGGCCGGGTTAGTTTGACCCTATATACAGCGGCATAGTGGCCGAGTTGGTGCTTAGCAGCCTAGTGTGGCTAGACAGAGTAGTGATGGTTGGTGATTAGATACAGATAGTATAGTGCAGTGATATATTATATTGCATAGCAGCATTTTGATATTGAGGATTTTAGTTTCCTAGCACTATTATTATTGCTTCCATTGGACCAAGTGGTGTAGGACACTTTTTCTCGGTGGTTGAACCCACTGGGAACTCTGTCGGAGTTCTCACACCCCTTGGGTGACCCCCCACAGGTTCGGGAATGGATGCAGCGGTCGAGACAGATCAGATGCAGACGACAGCGAGGCATACGACAGGGGCAAGGGCCCAGCAGCATAGTGACCTAGAGGGTCTAGCAGAGGTATCCCATTTATGTATTTCTTGAGTGAACCTTGTATGGTGAGGAATTTATGTAAAGGAAATGTAATAATTTTATTTGCAAGTTCAGAAATGTAAAGTGTAGTAAGTTTAATTTATGGTTCACTCCTGTATGCTTTCATTTCCGCATTAGTTATTGAATGAAAGTTTTAAATTTATAGTGATTTTTAGTACTCTGATATTGAGCTTCCGCATACACTTGTTGTGTTATTATGGATGTTACCGTTCCTTTCGGGTAGAAAAAGGTTTTACCCGATTGGCGGGTCTGTTAGCGTGCCCGAACCGTACAAATTGGCGGACTCGGGGCGTGACATATTCCACGTCTCGATGCTCCGGAAGTACCTACCCGACCCGTCGCACGTCCTCGACGCCTCAGCCGTTGAACTGCCGGAGGATTTGAGCTTCGAGGAAACGCCGATACGGATCTTGGCAAGAGAAGAAAAGGAACTTCGTAACCGGACGATCCCCTACGTAAAAGTGCAATGGAGTAACCACGAAGAGCACGAGGCGACGTGGGAACTTGAGACGAAAATGAGGGAGTGTTACCCTGAGTTATTTAGTGAGGGTTGAGGTTAAGTTTCGGGGACGAAACTTCTTTTAAGGGGTGAGTGGTGTAATATCACAGATTTTTGGTAACGTTTTACCCTCCGGCTAATAAAGATTATGTTTGGAGAAATTGAAGTAACGGGTTTACTTAAGTGGATAACCTTGAGGTGCGGATATTTTTCTGCGATAGAGCTCGAAAAACGGAGAACGACGGTGCGATCGGATCCGGATTCCGACTTACGGAACCCCCAGAAAGGGGGTGTAAGGATCACGGTAACCGGGAGGTGCATCGAAATCCGTGCAAGTGATTGTGCACGCTTTTCGAGGAGATAAGGAATTATCTTTAGAAAATTATCTCTAAGAAATTATCTCCAAGGATTAATTAAATAATTAATTAATTAGATATTGAAATACCCGATGGGGATTTGACAGTACGTATGTAAAGAGAAAATAAAAGAAATAAATTAATAATAAGATTTATTTATTTCCCGTATACCGAAAGGAAAACCCTAGTTTTAAAAGATCGCCTCCTAAAACCCTTCCCTCTAGTGCGTGCCAAAAACAAAACAAAACCTTAGTTCGAAAGGAGAGAAAAGAGAAAAGAAAAGGAAACCCTAACCGGAGGAAAAAGAAATAGAGAAGGAAGAAGCGGAGGAACCCGATCGCCCCGATCGACGTACCGGAGACCGGAGAACGAGACATCACCGCCATCGGAGGGCGGATCAGGATTCTCACCACCGCAAATAACGGAGATCGGAATCCCGTTGTGTAGTGGTCCAGGATTCCGTATAGTTTTTTCCGTGAATCCTTGGTGTGAAACACCTATCATTGGTATATTAGGCCCACAGTGCATCAAAGGGATGCTTTGGATGGACACAGTGTGGTATTTACTGTTGGTTTGGCCTTCGGAGGTATTTGCCGAATTTTAGAGAAGGCTTTGGGCCAAACGGAGGCCGTATTTGGATTCAGCGCGGAAAAACGCTTGAAAACGGCTATTTACTTATTTATTTTAGAGTCCGGATGCCGAAAAACGGACCCCCGGAAGTTTTCTGCGCAAAATGGTGCATGGGGGGAGCTGTGGACCGGCCGGGGACACGTGGCAGGCGCTTATTGGGCCGGCGCGCCACTCTCGGTCCACGGAAAAAGGCCGCCGGTGCACGGTGGACCGGCGGGCCACGTGGCGGCACTCTATTGGCCCGGTGTAGTGCGCCCGGCGCGCGGGGGCAGGCGCGGGCAGCTCGGGCAGGCCGGGCAGGTGCGGCGCGTGCGCGGTGCACGGTGGACCGGGGCGCGCCACGTGGCGGCCCCGGATTGGTCGGCCCATGTGCGCGTGGCGCACGCAGAGCCGCGCGGTTGCGGCCGTACGCACGTGGGCGCACGTGGGCGCGCGTGGGCAGCGGCGGTCGCCGACAGCCGTGTCGGGCGCGGGCCACGTGTCGCCGCGCCATTGGCGGGCGCGCCCACCGCGCCGCCAATCACGGGGGACACGTGGCGCTTCCCCGTTGGGCCGCACGACTGCCGCCTGTTTGGCGGACACGTGGCGGGCCCTGGGCCGGGTTGGACGGCCGGTTGGACGGGGCGGGATCCCGTGTGCGGGCTGGGCTGGGCCGGGCCGCACTGTGCGCGCCCGGAAAATCCCGGGCCGGGCCGCACTGTTCACGCCCGAAATGGGCCGGGCCGCACTGTAGCAGCCCGAAACTGGGGACAAGTTGGGAATTTTCCCAATTGTTTTATTGGGCCTATATATAGGCCTCCCCTCTCTTCTTTTTCCCTGTTTTCCAAGAGATAGAGAGAGAACCTGAGAGAGGCCATTGAAGAGAAGTTGTTCCTCACTGATTTTTCTACCTCGTGGTGCGTTCCCAGATTTTCTGGAAGTTCGACAGCGGCGATCCGGATTTTACAGTGTGCCTCGTTTTTCCCCAATCTTGGCCCGTTATCGTCGCATTTCAGTCCGAAGAGTCCCCTGCGCAGTACAGGAGTCCTTTTTCGACGATTTCTTCGCCGGTGTGTTCCTAAGAGCGGCAATTTCGACAATTTGTTTCTCCGCGTAGGAATATCAGATCGAGGCGATTCAAGAGTCGATTTTGGGCTACTTTTCGCGAGAAACGCAACCGTGATTTTTCTGGGATTTTAGGAGCTCGGGACAGAGGATACTGTTTCAGCTGACGGTGTGCTTAGAGGACAGCGGGTATTTTCTTGGTGTGTTGTGCACGCTTTTCGAGGTGGGTGGCCTTGTCTTCAAGATTGATGGACTGGACATTAATTCTATCATAATAGGACCATGCATGATTGTGAGAATTGCTATTCTTAGTGATATTTATCTAGCATGTGATCTTTTGCTTCCTATCACCGGTTAAATTATTGTTATCTTGGAACTTGACTTAGCACCCCGTCATATGCTGCATGTGTAACCAAACCAGTAGAAAAACTCCAACTTGGGCTAGGTTTATTCTGCTTTAGACATCCACACTTCTTATTTCTTTCATGGACATAGTCTTATACTCGCCCGGATAGTGGGCCGAGGGGTCGGATTTCTTTTAGTGTAGGATGCATTTTACACTCGTGCTTGGGAGCAGAGTGGAGTCTGGTAGTTGTAGTTGGTGTTGTATCTGTGGCGGGAGTCGTTTGGGTAAACGGCGGTCCCGAGATGTCTTGTTTCCTTGTTTTATTCGTCGCCACTGTGTTAGCGACAGTTGTATATCCATGTTAGTAGGACCTAGGACCCAGACTGCTTTTAGACACACATGATTTCTGTAAATTAATATTTTTCTTCCAAATCTCGAGGGGTCGCCGGAGCCTGTTCTTGTTTGATTTGGGTGATGGCAATAGCCCTTCGGGGTTTGGAAAATAATACTTATTTAAACGGATTTTCTTAAAAGAACTAAAATATATTAAATTGGGTTTCTCAGATTTAAAACAGTTTTCAGTAATAACTGTCATCTTTTTATTACCACTTCCTCACCCGAGAGAAATTGGGTGATCTGGGTTCTAGGGGCCGTTCCTTTTTGGGACGAAAGCTACGGGGGCCGTGCCTGGAACCTGTTCTTGTTTGATAGGGTTGTAGGTGTAGGTCTTCCGGAACTTTCGGACCCTGGTTGGTGTCTTCCGCATGTTGTACCGAGGTTGTCATGTTCCCAAACTGTAAGGGGATCGGGAACCTCGATAGGCGGAGCCTGGAGTCTGTTCTTGTTTGATTGGGGTTATAGGCGCCGACCTATCAGGGTTTTCGAACCCTTATGGTGTCGGTCCTTTCTGTGTTATTTGTGAGTTTAGTGTTCTGACGTGGGAACTGTTGGATTGACGGTGGTCCCAGCTGTGAGTATTTCTAGCCAGTGAGTTGAGAGCTGATGTTAGTTACTATCGGCTTTGTTGATCATGGATTTGGACTACAGCCTGCATGAGCCATATTGAGCTCGACAGAGATGCACGGATACTTTCCTCGGTGGGGTCGCGCCCCTCGAGTGCCACTCCGGAGTTGGGCCTGTTACTTGCTATCGCGACTTGTCGACGCAGTCCCTCTGCCTGGCCCAGTTTTGGCAGTCACGGACACCCTACGGTAGACCCGTCCTGTTGAGGATTTGCGGCAGTAGGTGGGCGCAGGTTTGACTGGACCCTATGCGGCAGTCAGTATAGATTGGTTGACTATACTTGAGTCTTAGTAGATGCATCATGTTTTACATCTGTTCCACTTTTTGAGCATTTAGATAGAGGCATAGTAGCTATAGAGTTATTCTTTTCCAGCCCCTTTCTTTCAGTATCACATTGTTACTTTATGCCTCTAGTAGACTTAGTGGGCAGACCGTTGAGCTTGTTGGCGGCACCCACTAAGAACTACTGTGGGATGTAGTTCTCACACCCGTCGTGGTGTATTTTCCCCAGGGACTTCTACTCCTGTTCCTGCTACTCCTGTTGCTGCTCCAGCTGATCGAGGTAAGGGAGTCGCGAGATAGATCCCTACTAGTCGTCGTCTAGAGAGTAGATGTACCCTTACTATTTTGAGAGTTACATTTTGAGAGACCTTTGTAGTGAGGTTCACTTGTACTTTTCTTTTTATTGAGAGACTTATGTATTTGTGTGAGGACTTGGGTTGTATTATTTATTTCAGTAGTTTACTTTTCAGCTCTGATATCTGTATAGCTGTAGTATTATTCATATTGCAGGATAGACGCTTCGTCTATACGGGGTTCACCGTATGGGCGGCAGATCTGTTGGCGGGCCCGGGGTTGCAGTTTCGACCCCGGGGTGTGACACGTTGCCTCCTCCATCCGAGTAAGGTTAGGAATCGTTATCTCTCTCCTTCGTAGGGTTAATCGTAGGTTTTACCGTGTTCTTTCGGGATCGGTTTAATCGGTGAATTGGTCACGGGTTTTTGATTGATTATGATCGGTGATTTGTTCGTGTTTTGATCGGGTTTAATCGATGGTTTTTAATCGGTCTTGATCGGAGGTTTGATCGGGTTACCGATCGACGTTTTATTTGGCCTCCGATCAATGGTTTTAGCGTCGGAGCGATCCGGGGTTTTTGTTTGGGTGATTTTGGGTGTTTCATCGGAGCATGGGGGAGTTAACGGGAGGCCGCCACCGCCGTTGTTAAACGGGAGGCCGCCGCCGTCGTTACCATGTTCGCGAGGTCGTCGCCGGAGCCGCGCGGGGGCGAAAACGGAGAAAACAACGCGAAACGGGGTGTTACTGTTCACCCCGTACGGACCCCAAGCCATGCGGTCTACACGCCGGGCGTGCACCCGGCGCACGCCTCCGCGGCCTGGAGGCGCGGACCCGGCGCACGGCCGCGTGCGCCAGACCGTCCCCCCAGGCGCGGTCCACTCCTGGGCGTGCACCCGGTGCTGCGTCGCGACCGAGAACTGGTGAACCCGGCGCGCGCCTCTTGCCGTGCGCGGCCTGACCCAGGTCTCGTCGGTCTACAGCACAGCGCGCGCCCGGTCTGCGGCGCCGCCACCCTTGGCCGCAGACCCGGTCGAAGCCCGGCTCCGTGCACCAGCCCCAAATGGAAGAGTCCAGTAGCTCCGTTTTCGGCCCGTTTCGCCTCGTTTTTTAGTGTTTTTGACCACGACGATATTTTTAACAACGATGTAGTTCTTTCGGGACAGTTTTTGGGTCGACGGCTTTTTGTTGGACGACACGGTCTGCTTGGCACAGTGATTGTGGTTTTTCGTCGGTCTATTATTACAGTGGTCGGGACCACTGATTTTGCCTGTTTAGGGTAAAAATGTTAAAAGGTGTTTTGGTTATTTTATTAGGCCACGTGAAGTTCCGATTGCCTAGGAGGGACATAGGCGCGGTCGTTTATCTTCGTTCAGGTGGGTACCTTTGATTATTATCGGTGTAGGGTCGTTTCCGAGTTTTCTGTTTGATAAAGTAGATGCTTTGTTGTAAATTAACTAACCCCATTGCATGTGAATCACATTTACTATTCTAAGTGAGGCGGCTGCGGTCGCATGATCATTCTATTAATCTGAGCAGAGCGGCTGAGGTCGCAACATCGTTTTTACTCACATTGCTTACACGCACACCGGCGGTTTGGCCACCGCACAGGGTGTATTTTTTCGAAAAGATGGTAAGGTTTACCCGTGTACCCCACGACTAGCTGTCACGTCCCGGGGGTTTGTTTTAGCAGAAACGGTTCACAAAAGGTACTCATTTGGTGCGTAAGATTTTTTTTTTTTTTTTTTTTTTTTTTTTTTTTGAAAAGTAAACCCTCTTCCCCGGCGCATGCCCAGACCCGCCGCATACACAGAGTCACTCTGCAAACGGACAGAGTCTCCTCTGTATATGCACGGCGTAGCAGCTAATACAAGTCCCAAACGCAAACATCTATTCAATCACAACAGTTCTAACATACAACTAAGTACCATAACTGAGTAATAAACACGACCAAGGGGTTTTGAAAGGATAAATCCACAGTCGTTGAAAACGGCGCCTACCCGGCACCCAGAGTTTGAAAACGTGTTCGAAAACAGCATAAATCCACATGGTTTTGAAAACAGTGCCCACACGACACTCGAGTTTTGAAATTCGTTTTCACAATCCATAAATCCACAGGGTTTTGAAAACAGTGCCCACACGACACTTAAATTTTTGAAAACAATTTTCGCAATCTTTTCTTTGGTTTTTCTTTTTCTTTTCTAAACGGCCAACAGAAATGAAAGGAAAGGGAAATACATAAAAGGACAACTAAATGTAACCATACCGACATCCATGCCGACCCCACGAGGGTATCGAGAACCTCACAAGTAACTACAAACGTAAATGAAATGTAAAGAAGAAAGAGGAAATACAGTCCAGGGTCCCCAGCGACCCAGAAGCTCCTGCCCCGTCCTCACCGTCGCCTACCTCTCCCCTCGTCTGGACCCTGTCACGAAGCGGGAAGTCAGTGACGAAAGATAGTAGAGCAGGAAAAAGTAGTAAAACAAACCGTAGAGTCAACCGGAGCAACCACCCTCTCAAGAGGGGAACGATAACCTGTACTCCTGTGTCCTGCAATACCCGGCCGCGTCGGACAACTAAACCGACGGCCGTACCGTACCTGCAATACCCGACCACGTCGGACAACTAAACCGACGGGTCGCACCGCTCGCACCTCGGCGCCTCAAACCCCACAACTACATAAGGGGCCCCACTACGTCATCTCGTGGGTATACACGGGTCAATAGACCGCTTTTCCGGAAAAGCGCACCCTTGCGGTGGCCAAACCCTGGGTGCGCGTGCTGCAGCCTCGAGCCAAGTAACCATGATGTATAAACAAGAGCAAGATAGTAGCATGTGTAATCAAGGTACCCTACTAACAAGTATAATCGAAGTAAAGCGGTAACACGTAATGACTAGAGCGAGGCGGTAACATGCAACATCTAAAGTAACGATAACAGGTAGCATTTAAAGTGGAACGATAATATGTAATATTTAAAGTAAACGGTCATCGGAGATCGACGCTAAACACCACACTCAACCCACCTGTCGCTAGTAGCAGTCAACGCTCGGCTCCCTCGCGTCTCGGTCCGCTCGCCCGGACCCACTCACACACCTGCCGCAAGGGAAAAGTCAGCACTCGGACTCGAATAAATAAGTTACGAACAATCCGCTCCTCCCGGTTTGTACGTGCCATCCGGCGCCCGGTCCTGAGCGGCTCCCCGCCCGCATGCGGGGCTGGGCACGCGCCCGGCCCCGTGCGGGTTGACCCCCCGAATGCGGGGCTGGGCATGTGCCCGGCCCCGTGCGGGTCACCCCCGTACGCGGGGCTGGGCACGGCCCGGCCCCGTGCGGGTCATCCCCGCACGCGGGGCTGGGCACGGCCCGGCCCCGTGCGGGTCATCCCCGCACGCGGGCTGGGCATGTGCCCGGCCCCCGTGCGGGTCACCCCCGCACGCGGGGGCTGGGCATGTGCCCGGCCCCCGTGCGGGTCACCCCCGCACGCGGGGCTGGGCATGTGTCCGGCCCCCCGTGCGGGTCACTCCCGCACGCGGGGCTGGGCGCACCCCGGCCCCGTGCGGCTCGCACGGGTACGCCGCCCGCCTTTGGGGGGGGGGGGTTTCGCACATGCGCCGGATTCCGGGGAATCCGTCGCCTGTGTTCCCCCCTACCGATTGAAACGACCAAGAAAACAAGAATTGAAAAACATCCGTCTCACCTCGGTTACGACAACGATGGTTGAGAGGGGAGGGATCGTCCGTTCTTGCGTGCCCGGTTCCGGTAGAAAGCGTGCGGTGTTCTTCCCTCCTCTCGATCGCTTCGCCGCGGTGCTCCACGCCGATCTAAGGGAAGGTTTGGGGAAAGCGTTCTTGATCACGCTCGGGGTAACGCACGCCAAGGGTAAGAGGGAAAGAAAAGGGGTTCCCAAATCTAATTCCCCGAGCCTACTTAATTAGTCGTTTTGGCGCAATTGGGTCTAAACCCAAAGTCAAAATAAAATAAAATAACTTAAATTAAATTAAATTAAATTAAATTAAATTAAATTAAACCCGGGTCTGGTTTACCTCTAATAAGACGTGCTAAACGCTCGAACTGCAACAAACTTCAGAAATTTATTCCGGGAGATTCCGGGGTCGGAAATCAGATCCGATCGCGCCGTCGGTCTCCGTTTCGCGGGCTTTATTCTCCAAAAATACCCGCGAGCCCCGACGGCCTGCCTAGAAACAACGAAAAAAAATAATCGCACCCCAGACCCCTTAGCCGAAAAGTGGTTCAAAAAATTCAAAGGTAAGACCAAAAAGAGAAATAAACCCGCGGTTATTACACCACTCACCTCTAAAAACGAGTTTCGTCCTCGAAACTCAAACCCGGGTGGGGGTGAAGAGGTCGGGGTAGCACTCCCTCATCTTAGACTCCAGCTCCCATGTTGCTTCTCGCTCCTCATGGTTGCTCCATAGTACCTTCACGTAGGGGATAGCTCGGTTTCGCAGTGATTTGGTTTCCCTTGCCAGGATTCTCACCGGGGTTTCTTCGAAGCTTAGGTCTTCCTTAAGTTCGAGTGCGGAGGCGTCCAGAACGTGTGATGGGTCGGAAAGATATTTCCGGAGCATTGAAACGTGGAACACGTCATGGACTCGGTCGAGGTTTGGTGGCAGGGCGAGGCAGTAAGCTACTGGGCCAATACGCTCTAGGATCTCGAATGGCCCCACAAACCGTGGGCTCAGCTTGCCCTTTAGCCCGAAATGCTTGATTCCTCTGGACGGCGAGACCCGCAAAAACATATGTTCCCCCACTTGGAATTTCAAGTCACGGCGCCTCTGGTCTGCGTAGCTCTTCTGTCGACTCTGGGCGGTCAGCAGGCGCTGTCTGATAAGGCGTACCTTCTCTTCAGTTTCCTCCACTAAATCGGGTCCCAAGAGTTTCCGTTCTCCCAAGTCGTCCCAACAAATCGGGGATCGGCAGCGCCTTCCGTATAAGGCTTCGTAGGGCGCCATCTGGATGCTGGCCTGGTAGCTGTTGTTGTAGGCGAATTCCACGAGAGGTAGGTAGCGTGACCAACCGATCCCCCAATCAAGCACATAGGTGCGAAGCAGGTCTTCGAGGGTTTGTATCACACGCTCCGACTGTCCGTCCGTCTGAGGGTGGAAGGCTGTGCTGAACTGTAGTCTGGTCCCCATAGCCCGCTGAAGGCTCTGCCAAAACTTCGAGACAAAGCGCGTGTCTCTGTCCGAGGTGATCGATGCCGGTACTCCATGTAGTCTCACGATCTCGCTAATATAGGCTTGAGCTAACCGTTCTCGGGTCCAGGTCGTATGAATTGGCAGAAAGTGTGCTGACTTGGTTAACCGGTCGACTACGACCCAAATCGCGTCGTGGCCCTGTTGCGAGCGTGGAAAACCCGTGACAAAGTCCATGGTGATCTGATCCCACTTCCACTCCGGCACCGGTAGAGGCTGTAGCTTCCCTGCTGGCCGCTGATGCTCGGCCTTTATCTGTTGGCACACTAGGCAATGAGCTACGTGTCGGGTGACGTCCCCCTTCATTTTGGGCCACCAGTAGATCTGTTTGAGGTCCCTGTACATCTTCGTGCCCCCTGGGTGTGCCGCATAAAGGGCCCGGTGTGCCTCTGTCAAGATTTCCCCTTCAACTCCGACGAATCCGGCACGCAGATCCGTCCGCGGAACCGTAGGGTGCCGTCGTCTTCCACCGCGAAATCGCTCTCTTGGTCCAGGGGAATCTTGTCTCGTACGCGCTGTAAGTGCGGGTCGGTCTGCTGTCCCTCCCGGATCTTCTCAAGTAACGTCGGCTTGACCACCAAGGTTAGAAGTCGCATAACCGTGCCTGCTGGCACCACCTCCAACTGCATTCGTGCGAACTCCGCGATCAAGTGGTTCTGCTCCGTTATCGCGCTCCCTGACGCCCCTTCTTGATGCCCTTTCCTGCTCAAGGCGTCTGCCACCACGTTTGCCTTCCCGGGATGGTATTGAATCGTCAAGTCGTAATCCTTCAACAACTCTAGCCACCGCCTCTGCCGCAAGTTTAATTCTTTTTGGGTAAAGATGTACTTAAGACTTTGATGATCCGAGAAGACGTTACAGTGGACTCCAAAGAGATAATGCCTCCACAGTTTTAAAACGAAGACTACAGCAGCCAATTCCAAGTCGTGTATCGGGTAGTTCTTTTCGTAATCCTTCAGTTGCCTGGACGCGTAGGCAATCACTTTCCCCTGTTGCATCAGAACACCCCCAAGACCGATCCTCGATGCGTCGCAGTACACTTCATAATCCTCTCCGGGTGTCGGCAGCACAAGTATTGGTGCCCTGGTTAATCTCCTCTTGAGTTCCTCAAAACTCTCCTGGCATTTGGCCGTCCATATGAACTTCTCCCCTTTTCTGGTTAACCGATTTAAAGGGGTAGCAATCTTCGCGAAACCCTCAACAAAGCGCCTGTAATATCCTGCCAATCCTAGGAAACTACGGACCTCTGTCACCGACGTCGGCGGCTGCCAGTCGACCACTGATTCCACCTTCTTGGGATCCACGGCGATTCCCTGTGCCGAGATCACATGTCCTAGGAAACCGACTTCGCGCAGCCAGAACTCACACTTCTTGAGTTTAGCGAACAGCTTCTGCTCTCTGAGGGTCTGGAGGATCGTTCGCAAATGGTCCTCGTGCTCCTCATCGGTAGTGGAATAAATCAGGATGTCGTCGATGAAAACCACCACGAACTGATCAAGGAAGGGTCTGAAGATCCGGTTCATCATGTCCATGAAGACTGCGGGGGCGTTCGTGAGTCCGAAGGGCATAACCGTGAACTCGTAGTGGCCGTACCGGGTCCGGAAAGCAGTCTTCGGGATGTCCTCGTCCCGAACCCGGAGTTGGTGGTAGCCCGATTGCAGATCGATCTTGGAGAAAACCGTCGCCCCCCTCAGCTGGTCGAAGAGATCATCTATTCTGGGCAGGGGGTACTTATTCTTCACAGTAACTTTGTTTATTCCTCTGTAATCGATGCAGAGGCGTAGGCTTCCGTCTTTCTTCCGCACAAAAAGCACCGGTGCGCCCCAGGGTGACACACTCGGTCTGATGAACCCTTTGTCCAAGAGGTCTTCCAGTTGTGCTTTAAGCTCCTTTAGCTCTGCAAAGGCCATTCGGTAAGGCGCCTTCGTAATAGGCTGCGTGCCTGGTAGTAGCTCGATAGGGAACACCACCTCCCGCTCAGGGGGCATCCCGGGCAGTTCCGTGGGGAAAACGTCGGGAAAGTCCCTCACTACTGGAATATCTGAGGGTGTCGTCGAGGGTCGGGTAGCCAAATCCACCGATGCTAAATAGGCCACGCACCCACCCTCTACCAGTCTTCTGGCCCGTGCCGCCGAAATAACCGCCGGGAAGGAGATGCTCTTGCCCATTATGTACACATGCTCAGGGAAACCCGGTTCTTGTAGTCGCAGCTGTCGCTTGTCACAATCGATGAGTGCCTGGTACCTCGTGAGCCAGTTCATGCCCAACACCACGTCGTACTCCTTCAGGGGGATTACCACCAAATCCCAAGGGCAAGCCAGCCGCCCTAGCATAATCGGGCAGGCGGCCACAAAGCTGACCGCCTCCAAAGTCCCTCCCGCCGTTTGTACCGTCAAGAAGATTTGGAGGGGTGTCTCCTCGAGGTCATGCATAAATACGAAATCACGAGAAATGAACGAGTGTGTTGCTCCGGTATCGAAAAGAGTTCTAGCACGGGAATTTGAAACGGAAGTAATACCTGCAAGTGCGTCCTCCGGCGGATCTGTCTCTTGGTGGGTCATTGAGAAAACTCTCCCGCCTGGTTGTGGCTGCCTGTCCTCCTCGCGCCGTGGTGCAGGGGGTCTAGAAGTCGACGCCATAGGAGCTTTCCCCCGCCCTGAGAGCTGTGGCGTGGGCGTAGAAGCTGCAGAGGACGCAGATCCCCCGCCTAAGGGGCAGTTGCGGCGGAAGTGCCCCCGTTTGCCGCACCTGAAGCAGTGGTCGCCTCTTTGGGGGCACTCTCCCGCCAGGTGCCCTCCCCCGCATATAACACAAGGCCTATTCCTCGGCCTCGGCCCTCCTGCTGGCGCGCCCCGGGGCCCCGCCTGCGGTCTCCACCGTTTGGGGGGTCCGCCCCCGCTCGAGGAGCTTCCCCCCAGGTTCTGCTGTTGTCGCTTCCTGTCCTCCAGCCGCGCCGAGTTCTCCCTTCTGGCGCGGGTGACCGCAAAACCCCGCTCCACCGTAGTGGCCCTGTCGACCACTTTCTGGAAGGTGTGCAGGTCGGCTGCTTGCACCACCTCGAAGATATTGCTCCGCAAGCCATCCACAAAGAGTTGCGCCTTGTGGGACTCGTCCCTTATAACGAACGGGACGCAGTTCGCTAGGCGGACGAACTCCCGTTGGTACTCCATGACCGTCCGGTTTCCCTGCTGTATGTGGTTCAGGTCATCCTCCAACTTCTTCTTGACACTGCTGGTGAAGAAGGCCTCGAACAGCTCCCGTTTGAATGTTGCCCAGGACGGGAATACGGTACTCTTAGCAGGATCGGGGCGTACCGTCTTCCACCACAAGCGGGCGTTCCCCTCCAAGCAGTGGACTGCTAGGGGAACCCGCTCGTGGTCCTCCATGAGTAAGTCTTCAAAAAGTTCCTCCATCGACCCCACCCATTTCTCTACGACCCAAGGATCAATAGTCTCCCCTTCGAACGTGGGGGGCTCGTGTTTCTTGAAGTCCTTCAGGTTGGCTCGCACCCGATCTCGCTCAGTCATCACGACCGTCCCCTCCCCCGCGGCGGCGGCAGCCACAGTAGGGGTAGGTGTGACTACAGTCTCCTCCAGAGTAACCCTGCTGGTTGTCCCCGGCGCCGGTCCCGTAGTCGCCGCCGGTGGTGGCGCTGTCGGTGGTGCCGCGGCCGGTGCTGTCGGCCCCTGCGGAGGGACCGGGGCGGCCGTCACCGTCGCGGCCTGCTGCTGTTGCGTCAACTGACGCACGTGATCGGTGAGAGTTGCCAGTTGCCCCGCCATCTCCCGCAATTGCTGCCGCAGGAGCTGGTTCTCCGCGACCGTCGACGTTGTCGCGTCTGCCTCGGCGTCCCCAGCCGATGATCTAGTACGGGCCATGTCTGTCACACACAACGATGGTCAATATCAGACTTTACCTACAAACAGCGAAACACTTAGCGCGAGAAAAGACTCAAATTCCCCCCCCCCCCCCGATCACTCACGTTCTACAGTCCTATGCCCTACCCATTTCATTCATTTGTAGGCAAGTGAGGTATTCCCTACGGATGTCGGCACTAACTGTTGTGATTGAGAGAACTCTCTAATACCATCTTAGTCTGTCACGCCCCGGGGGTTTGTTTTAGCGGAAACGGTTCACAAAAGGTACTCATTTGGTGCGTAAGTTTTTTTTTTTTTTTTTTTTTTTTTTCTTTTGAAAAGTAAACCCTCTTCCCCGGCGCATGCCCAGACCCGCCGCATACACAGAGTCACTCTGCAAACGGACAGAGTCTCCTCTGTATATGCACGGCGTAGCAGCTAATACAAGTCCCAAACGCAAACATCTATTCAATCACAACAGTTCTAACATACAACTAAGTACCATAACTGAGTAATAAACACGGCCAAGGGGTTTTGAAAGGATAAATCCACAGTCGTTGAAAACGGCGCCTACCCGGCACCCAGAGTTTGAAAACGTGTTCGAAAACAGCATAAATCCACATGGTTTTGAAAACAGTGCCCACACGACACTCGAGTTTTGAAATTCGTTTTCACAATCCATAAATCCACAGGGTTTTGAAAACAGTGCCCACACGACACTTAAATTTGTTAAAACAATTTTCGCAATCTTTTCTTTGGTTTTTCTTTTTCTTTTCCAAACGGCCAACAGAAATGAAAGGAAAGGGAAATACATAAAAGGACAACTAAATGTAACCATACCGACATCCATGCCGACCCCACGAGGGTATCGAGAACCTCACAAGTAACTACAAACGTAAATGAAATGTAAAGAAGAAAGAGGAAATACAGTCCAGGGTCCCCAGCGACCCAGAAGCTCCTGCCCCGTCCTCACCGTCGCCTACCTCTCCCCTCGTCTGGACCCTGTCACGAAGCGGGAAGTCAGTGACGAAAGATAGTAGAGCAGGAAAAAGTAGTAAAACAAACCGTAGAGTCAACCGGAGCAACCACCCTCTCAAGAGGGGAACGATAACCTGTACTCCTGTGTCCTGCAATACCCGGCCGCGTCGGACAACTAAACCGACGGCCGTACCGTACCTGCAATACTGGACCACGTCGGACAACTAAACCGACGGGTCGCACCGCTCGCACCTCGGCGCCTCAAACCCCACAACTACATAAGGGGCCCCACTACGTCACCTCGTGGGTATACACGGGTCAATAGACCGCTTTTCCGGAAAAGCGCACCCTTGCGGTGGCCAAACCGCGGGTGCGCGTGCTGCAGCCTCGAGCCAAGTAACCATGATGTATAAACAAGAGCAAGATAGTAGCATGTGTAATCAAGGTACCCTACTAACAAGTATAATCGAAGTAAAGCGGTAACACGTAACGACTAGAGTGAGGCGGTAACATGCAACATCTAAAGTAACGATAACAGGTAGCATTTAAAGTGGAACGATAATATGTAATATTTAAAGTAAACGGTCATCGGAGATCGACGCTAAACACCACACTCAACCCACCTATCGCTAGTAGCAGTCAACACTCGGCTCCCTCGCGTCTCGGTCCGCTCGCCCGGACCCACTCACACACCTGCCGGAAGGGAAAAGTCAGCACTCGGACTCGAATAAATAAGTTACGAACAATCCGCTCCTCCCGGTTTGCGCGTGCCGTCCGGCGCCCGGTCCTGAGCGGCTCCCCGCCCGCATGCGGGGCTGGGCACGCGCCCGGCCCCGTGCGGGTTGACCCCCCGCATGCGGGGCTGGGCGTGTGCCCGGCCCCGTGCGGGTCACCCCCGTACGCGGGGCTAGGCACGGCCCGGCCCCGTGCGGGTCACCCCCGCACGCGGGGCTGGGCACGGCCCGGCCCCGTGCGGGTCATCCCCGCACGCGGGGCTGGGCACGGCCCGGCCCCGTGCGGGTCATCCCCGCACGCGGGCTGGGCATGTGCCCGGCCCCCGTGCGGGTCATCCCCGCACGCGGGCTGGGCACGTGCCCGGCCCCCGTGCGGGTCACCCCCGCACGCGGGGGCTGGGCATGTGCCCGGCCCCCGTGCGGGTCATCCCCGCACGCGGGCTGGGCATGTGCCCGGCCCCCGTGCGAGTCACCCCCGCACGCGGGGGCTGGGCATGTGCCCGGCCCCCGTGCGGGTCACCCCTGCACGCAGGGCTGGGCATGTGTCCGGCCCCCCGTGCGGGTCACTT
The DNA here is from genome assembly GCA_029168755.2 of Tillandsia fasciculata. Taxonomy (NCBI): domain Eukaryota; kingdom Viridiplantae; phylum Streptophyta; class Magnoliopsida; order Poales; family Bromeliaceae; genus Tillandsia; species Tillandsia fasciculata. Next base: position 10,851,902 of record CM054945.1, read on the forward strand.
CCGCACGCGGGACTGGGCGCACCCCGGCCCCGTGCGGCTCGCACGGGTACGCCGCCCGCCTTTGGGGGGGGGGGGGTTTCGCACATGCGCCGGATTCCGGGGAATCCGTCGCCTGTGTTCCCCCCTACCGATTGAAACGACCAAGAAAACAAGAATTGAAAAACATCCGTCTCACCTCGGTTACGACGACGATGGTTGAGAGGGGAGGGATCGTCCGTTCTTGCGTGCCCGGTTTCGGTAGAAAGCGTGCGGTGTTCTTCCCTCCTCTCGATCGCTTCGCCGCGGTGCTCCACGCCGATCTAAGGGAAGGTTTGGGGAAAGCGTTCTTGATCACGCTCGGGGTAACGCACGCCAAGGGTAAGAGGGAAAGAAAAGGGGTTCCCAAATCTAATTCCCCGAGCCTACTTAATTAGTCGTTTTGGCGCAATTGGGTCTAAACCCAAAGTCAAAATAAAATAAAATAACTTAAATTAAATTAAATTAAATTAAATTAAATTAAATTAAACCCGGGTCTGGTTTACCTCTAATAAGACGTGCTGAACGCTCGAACTGCAACAAACTTCAGAAATTTATTCCGGGAGATTCCGGGGCCGGAAATCAGATCCGATCGCGCCGCCGGTCTCCGTTTCGCGGGCTTTATTCTCCAAAAATACCCGCGAGCCCCGACGGCCTGCCTAGAAACAACGAAAAAAAATAATCGCACCCCAGACCCCTTAGCCGAAAAGCCGTTCAAAAAATTCAAAGGTAAGACCAAAAAGAAAAATAAACCCGCGGTTATTACACTAGCGATGATGGGGACCCCTCACAGAGAGGCAAACTGCTACTTGGGCAGTGGAGGGGTTAGAGGCACCAAGAAAGTGAGCACGGTATTCTGGGGTTGGAGCCCAGCTTGTTACGGTATTCTGGGGTTGGAGCCCAGCTTGTTTCGGTATTCTGAGGTTGGTGCCATCTTGTTTTGTGACAGAAATTTAGCGGTACATGAGGGGGAAGTAAATGCTCCGGTGTATCGGTTTGTCTTTTCAGTTATTGCATTTACTGTTTATATCTACTTTATCAGTCACTGACTACCCACGCTGTGACAGATCCGAGCAGGGATGGGAACCGGGACGACGGTGAGGCAACAGTAGAGGACCCTAGCCCTTGAGGCTATTAAACTTTATTATTTTATTGTTATCTTTTATTGTGTTTGGTTAGTCTAGCTGTAATTACTTGTGCATGGTTTATCGTGGATGTTGGATTGAGGACTTAGTGTAGGAATGTCTTTTCATATCTGTGAATGTTGAGATGTATGAATGCGGCTCGTTTTCAAATGCAAACATGGTTGCAAAAGCATTTTCAAACCAAGTGTCGTGTGGGCACTGATTTCAAAACCCGTGGATTTATCCTTTCAAGTAATGTGGCCGCTTAAAAGAGTTTGCAAAAATGTTTTGGAAAACTGGGTGTCGAGTGGACATCGACTTTCAAACCTATGGGTTTATGGTGTAGTTTCAATATGATAAATGTGACAGTATGGTTAAGTATAGTCTCTCCTCATTGTCGTTCATTGTTTGCATGGTTAAAGTATTTGTCTTGCTCGGAACGCCGTGCATATACAAAGAAGGCTCCGCCCGTTTGGGGAGTGAATTTGTATATGTGGCGGGTCTGGTGCGCACCGGAGGCGAGGTTCATTTAAGAAAAAAAAAATGGATACGTTTTTTGCTCTTTTAGAACCTCCGAGGCATGACACTACGACTCAATCTTTTCCATATGCTCCAAGTAGATCTTCTCCGCTCTCAGCGCGCCTCGATCACACGATTTGCGTCCAACTTCGAATCCACGAAATCCAACCGTATCTACGGTCTTCACCAATATAGCATGAATCGATCACACGAACGCGCCTAACTTCGAAGTCGATAGCACCTTGAATCACAAGGCCACGCGAATCAACGCGTCGATGTTCTTTTCGAAAATCATTATTTGTTTATTGGTGGTGATGATATCGAATACTTAGATAATCATAGAAAGACAAGAAAACACCATCTAAGTATTCATCAATTTGATTCTACAAGAAATAACGAGTTTGAAAATCCTAGAATCAAATCGATCAATATAAAAAAAGAAACATAAAATAATAACAATAGCAAGTCGCTACGGCAACCAAGCAATAGAATGTGTTTTTCTTTCTTTTCTATATGTGGATTATCTTTGGTTTCCACGGCTTGACCTAAAAGATGAACTCTTGAGGTCTATTTATAGACTAGAAACCTTTTGGAAAAATATAAGAATAAAAAACTGCCTTAACAGAATTTTTCTCGTATGGTGGCCGGACTGGAATAAGTCTGATCCGGACTGTCGTAACAGCCAAGAAAATTTCTAGAAATAAGATTCAGGGTCCGAACTGGAATGGTTTGATCCGGACTGGTTCATGCGATATAACAAAATCAATGTTCGGGGTCTAGACTGGATGAGGGTTGATCCGGACTGGTATTTCGCATGAACCAAACCATGTTTGGGATCCGAACTGGATATGGCTGATCCGGATCCAGAACGTATAATATGTCCAGTTTTTTAATTTTTAACACATGAAAAATATTCCAAGTGTTTCTAAACTATAAGAATGTATTCAAATCATAAAAAATATTTAGTTTAACATACCTGAACATTTTAAATCCATTCTTCTTGAGATTGATGTATGTGATCGACAAGTCTTCAACTTCAATCTTCAAGACTCAATCTTCTTCACGAAATACGCCAATACAAAAATCCTTAACAATTTCAAAGTTAAATGCCACTCGTTTTAACCTAGAGTTGTCTCCTAGGTTTTATGCCACACATTTAACCCATTGACTTTGGTTTTCTCCTAAGTCTAAATACCACTTGACCACATAGAAGAACAACCTATAACTAGGTTTAAATTACTTCACGTGCACCAGTGGGTTGATCCCCCACAGTGGTGTTCTTTACCGATAGAGTGGTCTATGCGACCCATGAGCCCGTTGTATATGGATGCGCACCTATGGGAGCGGGCGATATCGAGCTCCTTTTATAGTCAGCAGACCGGGAGATATTGAGCCCCGGCCTTGTTATAGTCAGCAAGTGTGGGGTACATGTCAGATTTGGCTCAGCACTAGCTTGAGGTCCTTGTGACCAACAGTGGCATATGATTGGGTATATTTGAGTTCAGTTTTGATGATGCATGATTATAGTTGACAGCTGCTACTTGTTATTTACAGTTCAGCATATATTTATATCAGTTGATATACCTGCTTTTCATACCTGCTTATATTGCTCTATGCCTGCTTTACTGCCTTTCACCCACTGAGATACATTCAGTTGTGTCTCACACCCTTGGGTGGCCATTTTGCAGATCAGTCGGGTGGTGAGCGTCGGGGCGATGATGTGAGGATACCGTGATAGTACCTGTCACGCCCCGGGTGTAAACCAGAACCCGGGCCCGTCTATAGATCCACCGTGCATGCGGTATTTCCCGCATACACGAAGCGTCGGTAACCTGCTCAAATATAAGAGATAATAATAAAAGAGCATAAAGTCAGAGCTGAACTAAAACTACTGTATCTCAGACAGAAGCTGGAAGTAGATAAAGTACAACAGTAAAAAAATAAATACAACATCTCTCCCAGCTCACCACAAATATACAAAAAGCTGGCAAAAGCCAAACCCAAAAAGAAATAGAAAAAAACTGTCTGAGAAAACCGGGTACACCAAAAACTCCAGCTACATCCCTCGGGTGGCTCGCTATCTAATCCGCAATCCTCTTACCTCGATCAGCTGCTGACGGCCCAGCAACTCCCGCAGAGGACTCTGCAAAACAGGGGGGAAAAGAAACAAAGAAAAGACAATGGGGGTAAGTACTACTATAAAACAGTAGCCTCCCCTAGTGGGTAAAGCCTCAACTCAGACATGCCCACCAGGTCAACCAGAGGCAAAAGGGGAAAAGCTAAGTATGACAACTGATAAAAGTGCTACCACTAATATGCCTCTATATGCAGAGTCAAGATATCAACTATATGAATGCATCTGTACATGTGCCTGACAGAAATACCCAATCTAACCACCAATAAAAACTGGCACTACCTGCTCTGCTGTCGAACTCAAGCTCGCAGCAGCGGAGTCTGCACACATGGCTCGACTCCGCGGGATCGGCACACATGGCTCGCATCCCAAAATAAGTATCTGATCGGCACACATGGCTCAGTCAAGGATCCACCTCCGGAGTGGCACTCGAGGGGAGCGACCCACACGAGTAAAGTAACATCTGTAACAAGTAACCCTGTGTAGCAGGACTAGATCATGACTCTGATCAAAGTGGGAAACACCCTCCACTAAAAGTAACCCGTACCCCCAAGCAATGCGATGAAAGATCAGTAAGTGGGAAACTCCATCCACTAGAGGAATCCTATCCCCCAATCTGATGCAATAGTAATAGCCCAGTCAACCACCCAAGATTCGTGGTCACCACAATACCCTACCATCGAGCCCAGCCTGTCCCAGATCTCAAAATCTGACTACACTATCCCAGTCCCCGCTCGAACCCGAGCATGCTATCTCAGAAATCTAAGTGATAGGAGAAGAAATAAAAGCATGGTTTCTCCTAAGTCAAATCCCAAAAGATAGTGTAGCAGTAAAAAGTGACTTAACTAAGTGATCAGTTTAAACATGCAATTGTCCCAGTATTTTAATCTATTTCACAGGAATAATTAGAATAAAGCAACAATGTTAGGATTATTGTCTCAAGGAAATAATTCTCAATGCACAGTCAATTATTTACTAATTTGCCACTAACATGCTGTCCAGGATAATTAAAGGATTAATAAGGTGATCATGATACCAAACTCATGTCAAAATGTCATCATCGGGGATAAACTTATCAATTATTTATATCTCTATTGCATGCAAGGCTATCAACAATAAGCCAAGTCCTACTAACATTGGGATACTCTGATGATCCTAGTGGGCATACCAAAGGAGAGGAGTACAACAACCACCCATCTGAAAAGCTAACTGTCCAAAGCCCAACAGCTGAAAATACCAGGAAAAAATCCAATCTCCTACTCCAATGGGTCCAGCAATACCCGCAACTCTCCTGGGTACAACACAAGGTCCACAAACACACATAAGTCCCCAAAACTGCTCTTACAATCACATACAACATCAGTCCCAAAGATGTCCAAAGTTCACCTATAGAAAATGCCCAGAAAATTCCCAGAAAAATATCATAGCGATCCTCGCGTCGATACCTTCGAAACGGATACCTGTACGTCCAAAACCGAGTTCGGTAGGTCAAGATATAAATTCGGCAAGGTGGTGCACTCAAACAGTTTTTGCATCAAAAACTGTATCACTGTACACAGGGAAACAGGGATTTTCACCTCCAATAAAATCTCTGAAAAATCCAAGAAAAATACGAGCGCGTTCCTTGCGATCTGTAGATGAAAAAGTTGTATAAGCACGTTTCCGTCTGACGCTCGTGCGCGAAGATATGGCCAAATAACCTCAGTGTTGTCCCAAAAACCCACATAGAAAAAGGGTCACAATGATACCTCAGGATCCGTGCCAAAAACTCAGAACGGAAAAGCGCGATCGACATGAAAGATGAAGCCCTACCTCTTAGGAGTATGCCGGCGCAAGAATCGCTGAAAAAGGAGGTCGGGGTAGCCCAGGGGAATTTTCACACCGAACAGCAACGAAGAGGAACACCGGGAATGCAACGTCTCACCGCGCCGTAAAATCTGAAATCTCGGGATGCGTGCACCGAAAAACTCAAAACTCTGCAGGTGGATCAAGAACTTGAAGATGAACAAGTCACCTTAAGGGAGCTCGGGCAGAGAAGGCTCGGAAATGGGAGAAAAACCTCCAAAAAGGCAGCTCGGGCTGCTATTTATAGGCTGAGGGGAACAATTTCAAAAATGCCGAACTTGTCCCCATTTCCGGGCGCCCGGTCCGGCCCGCCCGGTTTTCGGGCGCGCACAGTGCGGCCCGGCCCGCCAACTTTCGGGCGCGCACAGTGCGGCCCAGCCCATCCCGCTCGCACACGGGATCCAACCGACCCGCTCGCCGCCGTCCGACCCGCCTCGGGGCCTGCCACGTGTCCACCAAACAGGCGGCAGCCGTGCAAGCCCTGCGGGGAAGCGCCACGTGTCCTGACCCGAGTCAACGCGGTGGTCAACTGCCCCGCCTGCCCCCCCTGCGGTACGGCACCTGCCCCCGACGCCTGCTCCCGCGCGCTGCGTGGACCGCGCGCCCGTGAGCCCGCCAATCCGGAGCTGCCACGTGGCGCGCCCCGGTCCACGGCTCCCCCGCGCGCTCCCGTGGACCGAGCACGCGTGGGCCGCCCAATCCGGCGCTGCCACGTGGACACCCGCCGGTCCACGCCTCCCGCGATGCACCCCGATCACTCACCAACAGTTCCGTGGACCCAGCCGCGTGCGCCGACCAATCCGAGGGCGCCACGTGGCATTCCCGCCGGTCCACAGCTCCCCCATGCACCAAAAATCCAGTAAAACTTCCGGGAGTCCCTTTTTGGGCATCCGGACTCAGAATTTAACAAGCAAATAGCCGTTTTCAAGAGTTTTTCCGCGCTGAATCCAAATCCAACCTCCGTTTGGCCTAAAACCATTTCTAAAATTCGTCAAAAGCAGCCGAAGGCCAACCCAGCTGACAAAAGCTCACAGGGACCATCTGTGGCATCCCTTTGATGCACTATGGGCCAAACACACCATCAACAGGTGTTTGCACAGTGGATTCACGGGAAAAAGCTGCATGGGGTTCAGGGGTCCTACAGTACCGTCCCGTGATAGCTGCTCATTCTAGATCTATTTCCAGTTCATTTACTTTATGATTATGATTTTAGTAGTTGTTGGATATTATGTGTTTAGATGTCATTTGGATTATCTGTAGTAAATGTTTAAATGGTTATGTTTATGTTTGTAAACTCTGAATGCAAATGATAATTGTTGTACATGCCTAGCCGAGTGTGTATAGGGGAGACTCTGTTCTTTTGGATCATAAATCTCCTATGCGCGTGGCGAATCTAGTCGCGCCATGAGGTTATGTTTCGAACTCTGATTTTAAAAAAAATTAGACCGCTTTTGAAATCCCCGGGCGTGACAAATTTTATGGTATTTGAGCCATCTGGCTCCACAGTAAACATCAAACCCACGACCTGTACCACTGCCGCGGCTAACACTGCACCCACTTTTACCACCAAGTCCAGAGCGCGTGCGAACACCGCTTGTAGATATAACAACCAGGTTAGGAAACAACTCATTGATGAATAAATACACTTGAGCTCCTAACCCCTAGACAAATATACCCTGCGCTCTCTCGTATATCACAAGTCATCCTAGGGTTCAATCCTAACCAATCCTAGGTACCGTATAACCTGTCTCTGTTAAGATTTTGTGGACGACAAAACCTAGTTTTTGAATATCAGTGGTGTTAAAGGATTGATCGAGTCGGTTATACTCGGCAGTGTAAGTGAGCAGGTGAAATTAACCAGCTCTATTCTTTGAGGTAGCCTTGTGCCTGGTTGACAAGCTAAGTTTAGGTCTAGGACCTGGTGGCGTAATGGAATGCCACAAGCAATTATGAAGTGAATGTAGAGAACTTCTAGTACAGTGAAAGCTTCAAAGGAGTCTACAGTGAGTTAAATTCTCAGTGAATAATTTCACTCTTGTTCAGATTGCACCTGTTTCTATTTCACTAAAAGGAATGAACCCTTTACCCCTGGTAGTACCCTAATTGAATAGTTGGCCTGTAATGTGGAAATGTTAGTTATGCATGCACAAATTAAGAGTTTTATGGATATGAAAGTGTGATAGAGTTGGCTGTCATCTCTAAAGTGTCTGGCATTTCATAAATATGTTAAGGGTATTTCGATAATATTTTCTAGGAATCGAAAGATCATAGATGAGATACATTGATCGCTTTATACCGCATGCCCTGTTTGGTACCTATATGAATATTTACGGTCAACGAGCAAGTTGTCAATTAGGAACTCGTCAAGATACCTCTTTTACCGTAGGGCGGTGACATGTTTTGGCTTCGAGTGAGCTAAGTGACAAAGTCGGTGTATGCGAGCATACATTACAAACTCCCAAAAAATTGCGGCGAACCGGCAAAGGTTGGTTTGAGAGTTCGCCACTAGTGGAATCAATGTTAGAAAGTAGCCATCGGTTGAACTTAGTGATGACCTGATTGAGCTAGGGATGACATGACTTAGACTCCGAAATGGGGATCATTATTGCTCGAGTATTAGTAGATGTGGTTCATGTGATCCAAGAAGAAGCAGTTCCGGCGGCCTAGGATAAGGGCTGATGTTGCAAAGCTTGTTGCTCAGTGCTTTGTGTGCCAGCAGGTGAAGGTTGAGCACCAGTGACCGGTAGGAAAACTGCAATCACTTCCTGTTACTATGTGGAAGTGGGAGCATATCACGATGGACTTTGTCACCAGCTTGCCTCGATCCCAGCGAGGTCACGATGCTATGGGTGGTAGTTGATCGACTCACCAAGTCGGTCCACTTTTTGCCGATTCGTACGACGTGGTCCAGAGATCGACTTGCGCAACTCTATATTGACGAGATTGTCAGGCTTCATGGAGTGCCAGTGTCGATTGTCTCGGACCGGGACACTAGATTTGTATCTCAGTTCTAGAGTAACTTGCAGCAATCTTTGGGTACCAGGCTTAATTTTAGCACTGCTTTCCACCCGAGTGATGGGCCGTCTGAGCGCGTTATTCAAAAACTGGAGGATATTTTACACGCATGTGTTCTGGACTTTAGAGACGGATGGTATAGATATTTGATACTGGTGGAGTTCGCCTATAACAATAGTTATCAGGCGAGCATTGGGATGGCGCCTTACGAGGCGTTATATGGGCGTTGATGTCGGTCTCCGATCTGCTGGGACAACATTGGTGAACGCCAGATTATCGGGCCGGACTTGGTTGAAGATGCTGAAGACAAGGTTCGTATTGCGAGGCAACGGTTACTCATCGCACAGAGCAGGCAGAAGAGCTATGTGGACCAGCGTCGTCGCAACCTTGAGTTCCAAGTTGGTGACTATGTTTTGCTAAAGGTGTCACCAGCTAGAGGAATCAAGCGGTTAGGACTGCGGAACAAGCTTAGTCCGCAGTTTGTAGGACCCTTCGAGATACTTGAGCGCACCGGTCCAGTGGCTTATTGGCTGGCTCTTCCTCCTAGTCTCGCCCATGTGCACAACATTTTTCATATCTCCATGCTTCGAAAGTATATTCCCGATCCTACCCACGTGATTAGCCCCATTTTTGTCCAGCTTCGAGAGAACCTGAGCTATGATGAAGCTCCACTGTGGATCCTGGCAGAGGATGAAAAGAAGCTGCGAGCAGGACGATCCTCTGTGTGAACGTACAATAGGAGAACCACGAGGAACGCGAGGCCACTTGGGAGCGCGAGTCCGACATGTAGGAGTGTTTTCCTCATTTATTTGGTTCTTGATTGTATTTAAGTTTCGGGGACTAAACTTCTTATAAGGAGTGAGTGATGTAGAAACCGAGAATTTGAGATTCTAAAGTTTAAATCTTTTTTAAATTGAAAGGTTTAAGTTATTGAATTGTAACTTAAGTTGTGAATAGTAACCCTCAGAAATTTAGAGGGTTTTCAGTGAAGTTCCCTAACTCGATCATTTGGGGTCCGAATCTGATGAAATAAATACTCGATTTGATTGGTCTCATCAAGTTGAGCGAGATGGCGTGACCTGATTTTGATTTCGACGAGCCTAGAGCCTCGAAAAGCGTGCCAGACTGGGTTTTTCACTAAAGATGATGACAATGTGTGTTTTTGAGACCTAATCTTCGCGAACCAAAATCGCTACCTGATAGGTCTCGACGAGCCGGACATCGTGGTGTCGTCCGTTTTTATGTTCGATGACTCGATTGCCTCGAAATACATGAAATACTAAAAATTTTAGTTTATTTTTGCTAAAGTGCCATTATTTTATGTGTGGTTTTGGATGGCATTGCTTGTGGAGGGACTTTACAGCATTTTTGTACTACAAGAGAGAGACTTACCTATAAATATTCGGGGTGGAAGGATCTCTTGGCAATTATTGCACTATTTTGTTGGCCACTAACCGCACACGAGGGGGGGATAACCGCAACTTCTCCACGTTCTTCTTCCTTCTCTGCCACTACCCTTGACCACCCCAACCTCCCTTCTTCACTAGATCTCGTTGGGAAGGAAGAAGGAGGAGCCCATTTATTTTGTTTCCGAGTTTGGTTGAAGAGAGGACCCAACCTACAACCTTGCTCTAGAAACCCTCTGGTCTGTGCTTTCTCTCTCTAAAGATCCCTCCTAGAACAGCGCTATCTTCTCCGCCGGAGAAGGCCGGGAAGCCTGGGTTGCATCACAGCCTCACCGGAACCCTATTTCGGCCGGACTCGTGTGCCCGCTTCATCCAATCGTTGAAGTTTTGATCCAAGGGCTGGATCTGCTCCTGCTGACCTTCAGGAAGACCCCACAAAGTCTCAGCCTCTCTGGTCTAGTATTGAAGCCGCACGGTGAAGCCCTAGTTTGGGAGTCCTTGTTCTTGACCGACGTTGGTCCGCCGCCGCCGCCGTTCCCCGACCCCGGCCAATTGTCGGGTTATCTTTCCCTCACCTTGACAGTCTCTCTAGTGTTGGCTTTTAAGGATCCACAAGGATCTAAATAGGTACTATCAAACACCTAGAGGGGGGTGAATAGGTGTAATATTTAAAAATCAACTCTCAGTGCAAAATAAAAAACCAATGCGGAAAATAAAAACAGCACACCGAGATTTACGTGGAAACTCCAATCCAGGAGAAAAACCACGGGACCAACACGCAATAACAATCCACTAAGAAAAGAAGAATAACAAGGTGATTACCGACTCCACGGACTCAAACCCCTCCTTCAACTTCTTCGGACCTTGCGCTCACCGATTGCACGTCCACTGCACACGTTCGAATCCACGAACGCCACTCGAATCCACGATGCCACGTCGAATCCACGACGCAAACTCAGCCGGTAAGAATATTGGCTTCGATGGTGATCCTTTGCTTAGATTATCATTGAGGAACCGTAGAAGAAATCTCTAAGCAAAGACTAGATCAATTCGACAAAAGATAGATCTTGGAAGAACCGTCGAATTGACCTAAAAGAGGCTATAAAGAAGAACGATAAAAACCTAGCCTCTAGGGTTGCTCTCAAGTGTTTTATCAATTGATCAGTCGTTTTTGAGAAACCCTAAAAGTCTATTTATAGTTTAGAAACCTTTGGAAAGAGATAAGAATCAAAAACTTACCTTATCTGAAATTTTTCAGGACGACGATCCGGATCGGAATTACGGCGATCCGGATTGTCGTAACGAGACAGACAATTTCAGAAAAACAAAGGTTCGGGATCCGGATTGAAATGCCCGATCCGGATCGTTCATATATTTCAGCAAAAACCAATGTTCGGGATCCGGATCAGAATTGGCTTGGATCCGGATTGGATTTGCATATGAACCAACACCCTTCGGGATCCGGATTGGATTGTCTGATCCGGATCCTGAACATGTCCCATGTCCAGTTTTTGATTTTTATGCAATAAAAAATTCAACCAAGTGTTTCTACACTATAACAAGTATTCGGATCACCAAAATTATTTAGTTAAACGTACCTGATCAATCCGAATCCATTTTCCTTAAGATTGATGCAATTGATCCACAATTCTTCACCTTCAATCTTCAAGACTCAAAACACTGAGTGTCAACTTGAGCTCTTGTTGAATCTTCTCTAAGTCTTCGATTGCTGATTGACAATTTGATCACTTCAAGACTCCGACTCAACTCACTGACTTGACTCACGAAATATGCCAACACCAAAAAGCCGTAACAATCTCCCCCTTTGGCAATTTCGTGACAAAACCCAAAAATACATAAAAACGCTCAAGTCACTCATCTTAAACCAAAAAATCGAAATTCAATGTTATCACCAAAACATTGATTTTCTTTGCGTGAAAGATCCAATAAATACAAAATTACATTTGAACCAAACAGTCCTAGAACATACTCTATGACTTAGGACTTGGAGTCTTAAAGTGATGTAATTCCTGCAAAACAAAACTCCAAACAAAATCAAACGTTAGTCGTTAGAAATTAAAATCCTACATTTGATTCGTCCTTTTGGTTCTTTTGTTTTTCGGCTCTTTCAATCTTTTCTTTATCTCCCCCTATCTTGAGCATCTCTAACATGTTCTCCATGTTCTCCATGTTCTCCCCCTTTCTTGAGCATCTATGTTCTCCCCCTTTGTGATACGATCATTATTTTCTGTTCTCCCCCTTTTTTGTTTGTCCTATCTCGATGATCTCATCTCCGTCATTTCTCTTCTCCCCCTTTTTGTCACAAATTGTCAAACAGTGAACATACTAGACAAAAGGAAATCACTAACAACATTAGTTCATAGAGAAAGAGAGATAAAAGCTCAGTTCCGGTATATAACAAAAATGCAGATTGCGTACCGGTACCAGAAAGCAAAAATCAAATAATTTCTTGAAACAAATCCAGATTTTAGAATCTTTTCAAATACCGATTTGTATTCCATCAAGAAATCAATTTAAGTGCTTTAAACAATGAATTCACACAGATGCCATTCAATCCAATTAATTTCACAAAATTAAAAAGATTTACTCCTAAATCATGAAAAACAAAGGCAAAACATTATAAACAGTTTTTCATGTTATATTCATCAAACACAAGTCATCAAAAATAATCTTGAGATCCAAACTCTATCAAGATGTAACGAATTTACAAAGATGACTTACGGAGATTTCCAAATGACATCAATCTTGAATTCTACCCTTTCTTGAGATTGAGGTGTATGATCCAAATTTCTTTCCTCAGAATAATTTAGAAAAATTTTATAAAAATCAGAAAAAGTATGTAAGCACTTTAGCGCATCAACTTTAAACAAAAGTTATCGTTTCATGCAACAAGAAATAGATTATACCAAATCTATCAAAAATACTCAAAAATGAAACGAAAATTTATGAAAATTAAAACCCTTAAAGTTGAACAACTTCAATCACATCTAACATGATCTTATGCGTAATGCCTTTATCAAATCATCAATTTGGTAAAGAAAATGAAATACCAAGATCAATAGATGTTTGAAATCCCAGATAAGTTAGATAATATATCTAGACAATCTGTTGAAGAGAGTGGCTCTTTGAGCATCTTTCGTTAAAAATCCCACCTTATACCAACCTTGAAATTTGACAGAGTCAAGTATTTCAACATGCATTTCATTTGAAAAAAAAAACTTTGCTTGGTATTCATGGGGTATTTTTTTTTTTCTCCATGTGGTGGTAGTTTTCACACTCCTCATTGGGATGTAACTCTTTCCACATCTTTTGAGCATTTTACTTTTCTTTGACTCCCCCTCAATTGGCTATCAATTATTTAATATATAAGGTATTCAACCAAAAATTGATCTCGCATTCATACTCGACTAAATAGTCAAATAAGATAATGACTATACCAAGAGATCATTGAGAGAGAAATTGACTTTGATCACTTAAAAGATGACTTAATTAACATAAATGATCATTGCAACATTGAAATATTATGATGTCAAAAGCATAATAAATTTCTAAATGTGTGAAAAGATGCAATTAAAGTCAATATAACTCATGCTCAATTAATGTCCTATGTACAAACATAGATGAAGAACAAAAACACAAAAACAAAACCTAACCTAAGGATTGGTTTCAAAAAGAAATCATTTCAAGGAAAGCATTCCAATTGCCTTATGCAAATGAATAAATCGTTTTTGATCCAAAGGTTTTGTTAAAATATCAGCTAATTGATCTTCAGTTGAAATATATGAAAGTTGAATTCAACTAGCTCTCTAAGAAAATGATATCTAAGTTCAATGTGTTTTGTTCTTGAGTGCAACACAGGATTTTTAGAAATGTTTAGGACTTGTGTTGTCACAAAGAATTCACACAACCGAGATAGATTAAGCATCTAAAGATCACACATGATTTCTAAAATTTGATGCTTATAACTATCAAAAACCCCTGTAATGAAATATCTTCAAGATTATGATTATGGAGTAAAGTTGATAATCCATATAAAATTAATTTGGAGTGAATGATTGTGAAGCCCTTTTTATTCAATGCACTTGTTCGTTAAAAAACTTTTGTTCAAAAACAAAACATAAAAACCAAGAGCATTGAAAACATGTAATGCAAAGATCAAGAAAAATATGAAAGGAAAACCAATCAAAGCATTACATGCAGTCATAAGCTATTTAGAACTTAAGACAAGGAAAGATATCACCTTTCCGAATCCAAAATCGCTGGATTTTGGGTTGTCTTGATTCGTTGTGGCCGGGGGTTGTGCGCTTTGACTGTTGATCCACCTTAGGTCTTTGCCTCGCTATAATCCACTTGTAAGATTGATGTTGTGGCTCGGACCTTTGGTGGGTTGAGTGAACTCCTTTAACTTGATGTGTCTTTTGATTCCGTTGAGTCCGCTCCGTAGATGAAGTTGCCGAAGGATTTTTCTTTCTCTTTTTCGGGCAATTCTTCACCAAATGTCCTTCAAGTCCACATAGGTGACAAGTTCTTCCTTTCAATTTGATTGTGGAACTTGAAGCCTTCACAGTTTGGTTCTTTTTAAATCCCAAACCAACCTTGCTTGTTTGACCTAATCCGGACATACAATCAAGTTTCTTGGAACCGGTTGAAAGCCTTTGTATGTCGGATTTAAGTTCATGAACTTGCTTGGTCAAAGCTTGGTTGGTGACATGAATCTCCTCAAACTGCTTTTCTAGAAAACCAATCTTGTCCATATATGATTTTGCGTTTGTCTCCGATTGGTTTAACTTTTCTTGGAGGATTTTATTGTTATCCAATAAACGTCCTTGTTCCTCCTCGAGATCATGAAGTTTGATCTTTAAAGCTTGATTCTCGTCTTGAACCTCAAGTCGTTGCTTCCTCAACTTCTTGATATGCTTGGCCATCTTCTTTGATTCCGCAAGAAGTTGTTGGTATGCCTCAACGAGTTCTTCTTCGTCCGACTCCCCCTCACTTGATGACTCTCCGTCGGATGTTGATGTTTCATGCAAAATCAAAGGAATAGAGTCAGTGACTAAAGATGATAAGCAAAATTAGAAGAGGGAATTTGAGAGGCATGAAAAGCAACAATTTTTTCTTTTTCCTCTTCACTTGAGGTCGATTCATCGAAACTAGAATCGTCCCAAGTTTTTGCTTGCAAAGCCTTCTTTTTGTATGATTTCTTAGAAGGACAATCCGTTGAAATATGGCCGTAGCCTTTGCATCGATAACATCGGATTTCCCCTTCGAAATCATCTTTTTCTTTTTCTTTAGAAGGTTTTGCAACGCCTTTGAGTTTAGAGGATTTAGAACCCGATGATCCTTTAGATGGTTTCGTGGATGAAGATCCATCGGTTCGATTCTTCCAAAATTTCCGACGAAATTTCTTTGTGATCCGCGCCAATTGTTCTTCAAAATCGGCAAAAGAGATTTCATCATCGGAACTTGATTCGTCATCTTCTTCCTTTGTTGATTTGAATGCAATACCTGTAAGCTTAGAAGAAGACTTGGAAGAAATTTGATTAGTAGGAAAAGTCATCTCATAAGTTTGTAAAGCACCTACTAATTCCTCTACACTCATCTCATCCGGATGACTAACGGTTTCAATGGCGGTAACCTTTGCCCTAAACCGTTCCGGAAGAGTCCGAAGAATCTTTCTTACAATTTTCGACTCCGGGATCTTTTCTCCTAAATTAGCACATGTATTAATTACATCTTGAAGTCTAGTGTAATAATCTGTAAACAATTCATGCTCTTCCATATGAATAGAGTCAAATTGACTTGTAAGCATCTGGAGCTTTTGAATTTTTACAAGATTAGTACCCTCATGTGTAATTTTGAGAATATCCCAAATTTCCTTCGCGGTTTCACACGCGGAAATTCGTGTAAACTCAGTCGAGGAAAGAGAATTATATAAAGCGTTCATACCTTTCCCATTGTAAGAAGATCTTTCGATTTCCTCTTTAGACCATCTAGAGCGAGGTTTTGGGGTAGTAGAATTTCCTACTTCCTCAACAGGATGCACCCAACCGTATTCCACGGTTTGCCAAACACGCTCATCAATTGAGATGAGAAAAGCTCTCATCCGCACTTTCCAATATGCATAATTGGTCCCATCAAAAAGAGGAGGTCTAAAAATATTACCACTTTCACCCGACATGATAGATAAACCTAAAACCCGCTCTGATACCAATTGTTGGTTTTTAAGGATCCACAAGGATCTAAATAGGTACTATCAAACACCTAGAGGGGGGTGAATAGGTGTAATATTTAAAAATCAACTCTCAGTGCAAAATAAAAAACCAATGCGGAAAATAAAAACAGCACACCGAGATTTACGTGGAAACTCCAATCCAGGAGAAAAACCACGGGACCAACACGCAATAACAATCCACTAAGAAAAGAAGAATAACAAGGTGATTACCGACTCCACGGACTCAAACCCCTCCTTCAACTTCTTCGGACCTTGCGCTCACCGATTGCACGTCCACTGCACACGTTCGAATCCACGAACGCCACTCGAATCCACGAGCACACGTTTCGAATCCACGAAACGCCTTTAGCACACCGAATCCACGATGCCACGTCGAATCCACGACGCAAACTCAGCCGGTAAGAATATTGGCTTCGATGGTGATCCTTTGCTTAGATTATCATTGAAGAACCGTAGAAGAAATCTCTAAGCAAAGATTAGATCAATTCGACAAAAGATAGATCTTGGAAGAACCGTCGAATTGACCTAAAAGAGGCTATAAAGAAGAACGATAAAAACCTAGCCTCTAGGGTTGCTCTCAAGTGTTTTATCAATTGATCGGTCGTTTTTGAGAAACCCTAAATGTCTATTTATAGTTTAGAAACCTTTGGAAAGAGATAAGAATCAAAAACTTACCTTATCTGAAATTTTTCAGGACGACGATCCGGATCGGAATTACGGCGATCCGGATCGTCGTAACGAGACAGACAATTTCAGAAAACAAAGGTTCGGGATCCGAATTGAAATGCCCGATCCGGATCGTTCATATATTTCAGCAAAAACCAATGTTCGGGATCCGGATCAGAATTGGCTTGGATCCGGATTGGATTTGCATATGAACCAACACCCTTCGGGATCCGGATTGGATTGTCTGATCCGGATCCTGAACATGTCCCATGTCCAGTTTTTGATTTTTATGCAATAAAAAATTCAACCAAGTGTTTCTACACTATAACAAGTATTCGGATCACCAAAATTATTTAGTTAAACGTACCTGATCAATCCGAATCCATTTTCCTTAAGATTGATGCAATTGATCCACAATTCTTCACCTTCAATCTTCAAGACTCAAAACACTGAGTGCCAACTTGAGCTCTTGTTGAATCTTCTCTAAATCTTCGATTGCTGATTGACAATTTGATCACTTCAAAACTCCGACTCAACTCACTGACTTGACTCACGAAATATGCCAACACCAAAAAGCCGTAACATCTAGTGCCCTTGTTTGAACCTTTGAGCACCTGTTTTAGATTTCACCATTAATGCCACTAGGTTGGCCGCAAGCTTGGCTCCGACCATCCATTGTTCTCCAGCGCTAGCACTGGACCTGGTGGAGCTCCTGACAGCCTCTGGGATCTCCCCTAGCTACTGCTTGCCCATTGGTGGAGTTTCCCACAAGCTCGGCCAACCCGAGCCTTGGTGTTAAATGGATCACGTGGGTAGTCGGATGACCCCGTCGAATGTTTAAAAGTGGTTTCGCGTGAAACGGATATTAAAATTAGACTTAGCGCGAAAATTTAGAGTAAGAACACCTTTTCGGATGCCTTCGGCAATTTTTAGAAATGGAATTTGGCAAAACGGACAGCGGATTTGGATTCAGCGCGCGAAAACAATCAAAATGGACTATTTACTTGTATTTTTCGGAGCCCAGATGCGAAAACACGATTTTCGAGGCATGGGACACTGTTCCGGCGGTCGGGGGAGCAGCGCCGGCGGCGCGGGCAGCGGCGGAGCGCGGCGGCGGGCAGAGGCGCGGGCTGCTCGGTCCACGGGGCCGGCGTACACTGGGCGCGGGACGCGTGGCAGCCCAGGAGTGGCGGGCGCACGGGCGCGCGGTCCATGGGACACACGACCTGGTGCATGGACCGGGGTGGGCCACGTGGCAGCCCCGGGTTGGTTGGTCTTCGTACGCCGGGTGCACGCAGCGCAGCGGAGCAGGCCGAGGCAGGTGGCCGTACGGCCGGGGCAGGTGGCCGTACGGCGGGACAGGTGGCCGTACACGCGGGGCAGGCGCACCACGCGCGACGGGCAGGCGCGGGGAGTGCCACGCGGCGCGGCCGGGTTGGCTGGCGCCACTGTTGCCTGTTGGGGGGGCCACGTGGCGCAATCTGGTTGACTCGGGCGCTTGGTGGATGGCCCAGATCGGATCACTGTGCGCGCCCGAAATATTTGTGCGCCCGGAACTTGGGACACAGGTCATTTCCTCAATTGTTGGGTTTGGGCTACATAAAGCCACCTTTGCCCGTTTTGGCCTTCTTCCCGAGCCCATCTCTTTGTGAGGCCTTAAGGAAGATTGTTCAGCATTTTGTGGGGCATCTCGTGATGGATTCTCAGATTTTTTTTGAAGGCCTCGACATCCGCGCTTTCTGCGACGCGGCGCACTGCGACGTTTCTTGGATTTTGGCTTCCACCGTCACTTTTCAGTCCGCGAGACACCCTGGATCACCCCGATGGAATTTTGAGCCGATTTTCACGGCAGCGCGTTCACGAGAGGTAAGGCTTCGTTTTTCGTGTTGATCACTTCTCAGCATTTCGAGTTTCTGGCATAGTTCCCGAGGTGTTTTGGTATTTTGGACAGTGGAGGCTTGTCGATTTTCTATCTTGACTTACAAGCATCGGAATAAAGCGAGTAATGACTCGATTGATATCTACTCTTCGAGAGGAATGCGCTCGTATTTTTATTGGATTTTTCTGAGGACTCTTCGAAGGTGTCGGAATTAGGAGTTTAAATACTCGTTTTGGGGCTACTCGTCGCGAGGATCGCAACCGTGATTTTTCCGCGATTTTTAGAGGACTGTATGTAGAGGCTTGCGCGACTGAATACCGAGGGTGCGGTTTTGGCAGATTTTGGATAGCGTGTGACTACGCACTTCAACGACTTTGGCTTTGCCTGCGGAAAGCGCTTCAGGTGGGTTGCTTCATCTCCAGAATCGGTGGACGGTTCTCTAATTCCTTATGTTAGGATGCATGCAAGTTTAGGGTACAATATTTGTGATTAAGGGGTAAGCTTAGGAATGACAGTTGTACAAGAAATTGCAAGTGAATATTCATGCTATATATTATTGAGGACTTGCTAGATTTGTATATCCATGAAAATAAATAGTAAAAGCTTACCTAAAGGGATTTACCCTATGTGATTGTTAGCATGCATGTTTAATTGTATAACATTTAGCTTCGAGATGGAAGCTACTGGAATGGCCTAGAGCTTGCAGATTGATATACTATAGTAGTGATCTTTTAGCATGCCATATTGCACATAGTATTTTATGTTATGATTACTCGATAGAGTAGGAGGCTATATCTATGTGCGGGTATTATTCTGATCATTCTTTTGATGGACCCTGGGTTATGGAGCTATTATGTGATTTACTCCCTTTCTTTTCCTTGAGGACAAATGCATGCTTGTATGGATATCTAGATAGGCCATCTTTTATTGCTACACTATCATGTTGGAATCTGACTTAGGAGAAACCATGTTTGTTCTTTCTCCTTCCTTTCTAGATTCTAGATTCGTGTTGCTCGGGTTCGAGCAGGGGTTTGGGATAGTGTAGTCGGGACTTTGTATCTGGGACAGGTTGGATTAGTTGTGTACTTGTGGGGTTTTGCGGCGACCGCAGATATTGGGCGGTTGACCGGATTTGTACTTGTGCATCAGATTGGGTATTAGATTTTCCTTTAGTGGAGGGAGTTTCCCACTTATTGTTTACTGTTGTATCAGTTTAGGGATCGAGTTTCCCTTTAGTGGATGGATTTTCCACTTTGATCAGAGTCGTGATCCAGTCCTACTATATTATGATACATATGATACTGGTTACAGTGATACTTTACTCATGTGGGTCGCTCCCCTCGAGTGCCACTCCGGAGTAGGCTTTAGACCGTGTTGGGTGCCAGTCAGACCGTGTTGGGTTCCGGTCAGTTGGACAGTGGAGATACTGAGTTCGTGAGATTGATGACAGAGCAGGCAGTACCGGGTTTTATGCCGGTTCATTTGATTGGGTTTATTTCGGTAAGATACTTTTATTGTTGCACTCGTGCCTGGGGGCTGAGTGGAGTCTAGTAGCTGTGTTTAGACCAGTGCTAGTATTGTTGGGAGCCGTTTGGTTTGACGGTGGTCCCGTGTCGTTGTGAGTACTTTGACCGTTGTGTGAGAGGTTGAGCATCTTGAGTCTATCCGTTCTGAGAGAGAGAGCGTGGATTTCGACTATAGCCTGCATGAGCCACTATTCGATAGCAAGTTAGTCCGTTTGGACGCCCTACGTAATTCCTGCCCGTCAGCGGGAGGTGGTTGTAGGTGGGCGCAGGTTTGACTGGACCCGATGTGGCAGTCAGCTCGATTGGGTCGATTGAGCACCTCGTGTGCGAGTGTTGCATATCTTTATCAGAGTTTTCCCATTTGAGCATTTAGATAGAGGCATGGTAGCTGCTGAGTATCTCCAGCTTTCTTGTTCAGTTTTTACTGCATTGGTTATCTTATGCCTCTAGTGGACTTAGTGGGCAGATCGTCAGGCCTGGCGGTTGTACCCACTGAGAACTCCCTTTTTGGTGTAGTTCTCACACCCATTGGGGGTTTTCCCCCTCCCTTTCTTTTCTCTCCTTTGTTTTGAGAGTCTTAGCCATTGGGTATTTCTCCGTTCTGGTTGTCACCACCAAGTTGTGATAGTGGTGCACGTGTGTTATCAGGACCTTGAACCCAGAATGTTTTTAGACACTCATGATTTTAGTAAACCAGTGTTTTTCCTTCCGAAATTCTAGGGGTCGCCAGAGCCTATTCTTGTTTCATTGGGCGAAGGCATCAACCCTTTCAAGTCCGAAAAATAAACTTGTTTTTAACTGATTTTCTCAAGAACTAAAATCTATAAAAGTTAGTTTTCTTAATTCAAGACGGTTTTCAGAAGGGGGCTATTTTTATCCTCACCCCGAGTGGGTTTGAGTGAAAATGGTATTTTATAATAAAGGCCATCTTTTCTCATGAACTTCCTCACCCGAAAGGGGTGAGTGATTTGGGTTCTAAGGGTTGATTTCATTCTCGGGTCGAAAACAACGGGAGGCTACGCCTATAGCCTGCTCTTGTTTGATTGGGTCGTAGGTATTAGTCCCCCGGGGTTTTCGGACCCTTCGTTGTTTTGGCTGTAGAGTATCTCCAGCCCGTGAGTTTAGTGTGTTGAGATGGATTCCTGCTTTAACCGAGGGAGCCGAATTCCTGAACTTTAAAGGGTCGAGAACTTCGAAAGGCTGAGCCTAGAGTCTGTTCTTGTTTGATTGGGGTTCTAGGCACCGGCCTAACGGGATTCTCGGACCCTTGCTGTGTTAGTCGGTTCTTCTCGTCTATGAGTGGGGTGTCTTGTTTGGGAGCCGTTTGGGTAGACGGTGATCCCGGCTATGGAGTATTTCCAGCCAGTGTGTTTAGAGAGGCAAGTTGGGTGTCTCGTTTTGGGAGCCATTTGAGTTGACGGCGGTCCCAGCTGTTGTGTACCTCCAGCCAGTGGGATAGCGTTGTGAGTAGGGCATTGTCGATCTGTTTGATCGAGGATTATAGCCTGTAGATGCCGCTTATTATGCCAGATGTGACACGCTTATTCCTCGGTGGGGTCACTCCCCTCGAGTTGCCGCTTCGGATGCGATGATGATGCGCCTGATGAGGTTGCGCGCGTGGTACTTGATAGTTCGATTGGACGCCCTACATTGATACACGAGGGACCCTAGTTGATACACTAGGGGGCGCATGTCACGCCCCGAGGTCGAAACTGCGCCCCGGGCTCGCCAACAGATCCGCCGCCCATACGGGAAGCCCCGTATAGACGTAGCGACTATCCTGCAAAGAAACATTTACACTAGCAGATATCAGAGCTGAAATAGTAAAAGCTGAAATGAAGACATAAAACACAACTACCTCTCATAATAAATACAACCCATCCTCACCACAAAATACAAAGGTCTCTCAGAACAGTAGGAAATAAAAGTACAACTCGAAACCTCACTACATAAGTCTCTCGACATGACACACTCCAAAATAATACAGGGGTACCTCTACTCACCCGCACTGAAGATGACGGGAAGGGATCTATCTCGCGACTCCCTTACCTCGGTCTGAAGGAGCTGGAGCAGCAACTGGAGCAGCAAGAACCGGAGCAGAAGTCCCTGGGGAAAAGACACCACGATGGGTGTGAGAACTACATCCCACAGTAGTTCTCAGTAGGTGCCGCCAACAAGCCCGACGGTCTGCCCACTAAGTCTACTAGAGGCATAAAGTAACAAATGCAGTGCTGTAAAGCAAAGCTGGAAAGGTAAAGTCTACAGCTACTATGCCTCTATCTAGATGCTCAAGGAGTGGAACGGAAAGAACAGTATGCCACAACTAACTCTCACTGAGATCACCCAATCTAAACTGACTGCCACATCGGGTCCAGTCAAACCTGCACCTACCTACTGCCGCACATCCTCAACAGGACGGGTCTACCGTAGGTATGTCCATAGCTGCCAAAACTGGCTCAGCCAGAGGGACAAAGCGTCGACAAGTCGCGATAGAAGAGCTCAATCTCACGCCGGTACTACAACCCGGTAAATAGCTCAATCTTAACGCCGGTACAACAACCCGGTCTCGCCTACTCTGGAGTGGCACTCGAGGAGAGCGACCCACACGAGTAAAATATCCGCGCATCTCTGTCGAGCACAAATGTGGCTCATGCAGGCTATGATCCAAATCCTCGATCAACAAGATCGGCTATAACCAACAATCACTGTCTCACTCACTGGCTAGAATCCACACAACTGAGACTCACTATCACTCAGACAGCTCCCAAGAAACCCAGATCTACCATCACTATCACTCACCCAAAAAAAGCTGATCTACAGACTGCTATCAACTCCACTCGGTCCCCAGACACGAGTGCAAATGCATCCCACAACCACCCGACCTCCCAGCCCACAACCCGGGCGAGAAAAGCTAAGTCCAGAAATGATAATCATAAAAGGTGATGTGGGAATGTCTAAAGCAATAAAGAAACCTAGCCCAAGTTGAAGTTTTCTACAGTCTGGCTGAACATGATACATATGACAGGGATGCTAGGTCAAGTTCCAAAGTTTTAATAATTAGCATGTTGTAGGAATCACAATGAGATCAAAAAATTCGACAACTAATATACAAGAGTACAAACATACAGTTTTCACATGCTTTTTAATTCATTTACTAGCATGCATGCTCCTACATTCATAGAATTAGCGTGCAGTCCATAGATTTTGAAAGCAATGTCACCCACCTGAACGTGCCAACTGTCCGGGGTCGTACAGCTAAGAAAGCCCAGATACAGCTATATCAGTACATCCACCAAGCCAACAGTACCAAAGCAGTGCTCAAAACATCCTGGGTACAAAATACATTCCAAAAATTACACTTAATTCCACAAAATTCCAAACATACAAAATCTGCGGTGAACAGTCCTCTTTCTGCGAAAATTTCACCTGTAAAACCATCTCCAAAAATTCCAGTAAAAATATGACAGCGATCCTCGCGAAGATTAGATGTCGATAGAGTCCTGAATCGTCGAAATCCGATGTCCGGAGGTGGAGATAAAAATCCGACAAGTAGGTGCTGTCCAAACCAACCATCAGCCGTAAAGGGGGTTAAAAACGTACCCAAAACCCCAAGAAAAGCTCAAAATCAGAGAAAGTGGCCAACACGAAAATTGTAGATATACCTCTTGTGAAACCGCCGCTGCAGAAATCGTCCAAATCGGAGGTTGGGGTAAGCCAGGGGAGTCCGTGTAGTAACCGTGATTTTAAAATTCAAAATTTAAGTTTAAATAATTTTCTGTAATTATTTAAATAGCAAAAATAGAAAGTTAATAGTGCAATAGTGGCTCAAAAATATCGACTTTTGATCGGAGCCTGATCTCGAAAATCCGAGATCACCATTGCGACCGTCTCGTCGAAACAAGAAAGATTGATATTCACATGTTCTCGATCCGACGGTCGGATTTTCCGCAAAACAGCAAAGAAAAAGTGGGCTCCACAACTTAAGTTGTGAATAGTAACCCCTATTTTAAATCCCCTTTTGACCAACGTCGGTCGTTTCGCCGTCTGGACCCTGAACATAGGGGTATGAGTAGTCGATCCTAGCTATTTTCAACATTCTGAGCGCAATGGCATTGGCGGAATTCGCGTTTGGCGATCCGGGTGCATCGAAGTGCGTGTGTCATACCGTTACTTGTCGAACTTTATGGCCCGAGATTTTACTCGAGCGCCGAATCAAGCAAACAAATATGCCATTTGAAAGGCCTCGACGAGCCGGACGTCGTGGCGAAGTCCGTTTCGCAATTTGATGAACGGTTTGTCTCGAAATGCATGAAATACGTCGAAATGGACCCTGAACATAGGGGTATGAGTAGTCGATCCTAGCTATTTTCAACATTCTGAGCGCAATGGCATTGGCGGAATTCGCGTTTGGCGATCCGGGTGCATCGAAGTGCGTGTGTCATACCGTTACTTGTCGAACTTTATGGCCTGAGATTTTACTCGAGCGCCGAATCAAGCAAACAAATATGCCATTTGAAAGGCCTCGACGAGCCGGACGTCGTGGCGAAGTCCGTTTCGCAATTTGATGAACGGTTTGTCTCGAAATGCATGAAATACGTCGAAAAAGGGGGTATTTTTGAAGAAACCCTAATATTTTACGTATCAAATTTTAAGAGGTTTATACACTAGGGTTCTGGGAGTAATTGTTACCTACAGATGGGTCCTTAAGGTTTAGGGATCATTGTGTGAGGGGTTAGGTGAAAATTTGTAAAAAAATATTGCAATAAATGCAACTTGGCTCTTGGGCTCCTTCAGCTAGGTGCACGAGGGGTCTGGAGGTTCCCGAAGCATCACAAATCTCCTCTGATTCTCCAGACCAAGTCCTTGGTGCTATGGTGGCCGAGGAGACACAAACCCATTGTGGAAATCCAAGAGAGAGAGAGAGAAGTGGGAAGCTTGGAGCAAAGTTGATCCAAGTTGATCCTTGAAGTCTCTGTGGTGTTCCTTTGTGATTGGTGGATCGTCTTGAAGGTTGCCGTAGCCGCGCGAAGGAGGGAGAGTGAGACCGGCTTCTTCCTTCTTCATCAACTCCGACAAGGTAAGAAATACTAAACCACTGGTTGCGTGAGCCCGAGACCACTAGCAGTAGACTCCTTAGGACCATAGGATGCTCCCTGCACAGCACCGAGCCCCCATGCAAGCTTGGTTGCCGGCGGGAGAAAACCCTCGCCGGAAACCTAGCCAAGCTCCGCCGCGGCCGTTCTCCAGAACCGGTGGACCAAATTAAAAACAAAAATCATGGGCTTGGACTGTAGGAGATGGGGACCATCTCCACCAAATTTGGTGGAGTTTGGTTGAGTAACTACCTCGCAAAATGAAACCCTAGTTTCGGGTTTTTCTTCACCAAGCCGAGCTTGCTGCTCCGGCGCCGGCGAGCCTCCCCGCCTCCGGCCAAGTGGCTGGGGAGCTTCCTGGGGATGAGAGGAGTCCACCCATGTACTTGCATGGCATCCATGCAGCTTGGTTGAGGCGCGGCCAAGATGGGCTTGAGGTGGGTTCGGGGTGTGGTTGCCGGCGTTCCGGCCATCTCCGGCGGCCGGGTAGTGGACGGGAAGCTTCCTGGGATCAAGTAGATCCCAGCCATGCCCTTGCATGGGCCCCATGCAGCCTCGGTGGAAATCTGCCATTAAAGGTGGTGGAGCTCGAAATGGAACTTTGCTCCGCCGCGCCGCCGCTGTGTCCTGTCACCGGGCACTTGTCCAGAAATGATGGTGGTGAAGAAAGGCACCTTTTGGTGCAGTTGCTTGAGGCTCAGAGACCAGAGATGGAAAAATCTCCATTTCGGGTCCATGTGGGTTGTCTTCTTCATCATCTTTACCATTGCCCATGGCTAACCGAGGGTGCAAGCTTGAGCCAAAGATGATGGGAATGTTTCTGCAACCTATTAACACCCATACATGCATATGAAAAGCTCCCAGGTCCCTTTGCTGCAGAGAACAAGTTTGGAAATTGTTTTATTGTATGTTATAGAATGATGCAT
The DNA here is from genome assembly GCA_029168755.2 of Tillandsia fasciculata. NCBI lineage: Eukaryota > Viridiplantae > Streptophyta > Magnoliopsida > Poales > Bromeliaceae > Tillandsia > Tillandsia fasciculata. The sequence goes on from CM054945.1 coordinate 10,878,303, forward strand.
ATTAGGTGTTTGTGTTAATGCCTCAATGAAGAAAAATATAGAATTATACTTTGAGAAAAATATGAAAGTTGCTCCAAATAGTCCCTTGAGCTTAATGCTCACTTCAGATCAAACAGGATCTGTGTGGAATTGTGTTTGGAGCATTGTGTAAATTGTTAGAGAGCTAGGGTCTCAGATCTACTTGATCCAGCAATTCTGGGTTGCAAATAGGGCAAGCCCTGGTGTTCCTGTGTTGTCCAGAGAGGAAGGATCAAGGTGGTTTAAGTTTTGCACAAGTAAATAATAAGATGTATTGCTAATGAGCCTTAGGTTAAGTGTTTTGGCCGTGGAACTATTTTGGGCATTTCGCGAATTCGCGACAGTGAGCTCTTGGCTAATTTGGGGTCACTGGACGCGATGCTCGTGTTAGAAATTCGTTTTGATGAGTCAAAGAAACAAAAAATTGCTTAAGGCTATGTTAGAGGAGTGTATTATGGCCTGAAGTCTTCCTCGGGTTCCGTGCTGCCGCAAATGGGTGAGCACGGTGTTCAGCAAGTCGGTTGTCACCTACTGGAAGTGACGGTTCGTAAAAATAAATTTCCAGTTAAGAGAACGAGCGAAAACAGTGCTCAAAAGGCACTAAAAGTGCGATTTTTGGAAACCTGAAGGGTCTAAACGCAATTGTAACAGTGTGTGCTGCCTAGGGCAGTGTGTTGGTGATTCCTAAGCTTTTTGTTAGGAATCCAACGGCTTCCGTTGAGCGGAAATCGGATATCGGTTCGAGAATCGGCAAAATCGTCGATTTAACGGAGTTCCGGTGGCAATCGCGCAATTCGGTGAATTGCGGCGGTTTCACCAAGCCGACTGTTGAGTCCCAGTAGAATCTGGTTGAGCCAGCGGCAAAGAGTTAAGCCCGAGTCTCCCAGAAATCCAAAAAGGAATTCCCGGGAGGGGCATTTTGGTAATTTTACCAATAATTGAACATAAGGTTGCGTTGGTCTAAGTGTTGTTGTCAAACACTGAGGTTTAAGTAGTTCAAGGGTTCAAGTTTGATCTGGGTTTAAGTTGTGGTTAGTGGGATTGAGTTGTTCCCTGATCAGTATTTTTGATTCAGGTTGGCTCGGTTTGCATCTGGTTTTCGAGCGTTCAGTCGATACAGTTTAGTCGCTTGCAAAACGACAGGTGGGTTTATCTTCGGTCCGGGCTTTATCATTTCGGCCCTCTGGGGTATAGTATTGGTTGGACCCCTGTTCTTGTTAGCCTAGATGATATTTGAGCCTGCCTTCCTTTTGATCAGTTTATTTTGCTATAAACGTGTTTTTATTCAACCAATGTTTTGTCTCCAAGCATCGCAGAGTCGCCGGAGTCTGTTCTTGTTTGATAGGATGAAGGCATAGCTCTTCGAGGTTTGGACATAAAACATGTTTTCAAATGTTTTTCCTAAAAAGATTTTTAGTTGCATGATTGATTCTCAGTTGCTTCCAGATATCATGACTCTATTCCTGGACATTTGCCATGCCTGATTGGTCATTAGCTAGCTTGCACCTTTATACTTGATTATCAGTATATCTTGATCCATGTTCTAGTTGTTATTGATTATATTCCTGCATATGAGTTGAGATTCTGTTGATTCTGATATTGCATCCTTGATTGGATTAGTTGATGATTATTCCTGCATATGAGTTGAGATTCAGTTGATTCTGATATTGCATCCTTGATTGGATTAGTTGATGATTATTTCTGCATATGAGTTGAGATTCAGTTGATTCTATTATTGCATTCCTGTTGGAACTGTTCTGACTTATGGTTGATCATTTGAGTTGAGATATTTGTTGGTATACTATTGTTGCATCCCAGAGGGGATTTCCCGGCTTGTTGCCGATTACCCGGTCAGTGGACCGTGAGTTTGAGCATAGCATTGTGACTTGCCACGCACTGCTGTACTTCACGTACACTAGCGGTCTGGCCCCCGTATTAGTGTTCTTTACCGGTAGAGTGGTCTGGAGTGATGACCCGTGAGCCTTTGCATCGGGAGGCGGAGCCTCTGCACGTGCAAGTTATGTCAGCCATTATAGTGCGGTTCGATGAGACCAATAGTGGCATTAGCCTGAGGTTCGATGTGACCATTAGTGGCATTGGCCTGAGGTCCCCGTGACCAATAGTGGCATTGTGATTGGGTACTTGAGTTTCTTTCATTGATGCATAGCTTTCATCATATCCATGATTTATTTACCTGTAGCTTTTCATCTTGTACCCTGATTGTTCAGTTTCTGCTTGCTTACAGTCATTTACTATTACCTTTTATTTGATACCTGCTTATATAGTTGTTCAACATTCTTATTCCAGTACCTGATATTTCATTTATTTGATGCATATGTTGCTTATTAGCCTGCTTTTGAATATCTCATGATTCCCTGATTTCTATTCCTGCTATGGCTATCAACCTATGCTTGCTTTGAGATTTAGTAAGTTTGCATTCAATCACAGCTCCAATTATATATCTGCTTTATCCTAACATGTGATTATTACTATCCTCTAGTATTGTATGCCAGTAGGTACGATCTGCTATTTCTCGGCTCGTCGTGCCCACTGGGATACATGTACAGTGTATCTCACACCCCCTGGGTGACCATTTTTCAGGTCGATCGGGTGCTGGGATGTCGGGACGTGTTGGTGAGGTTCCGTGTTAGCAGTTGACCCTGGACAGTCGTTATTTTTGTAATAGCAATTGTCAAAAAGAAATTGTAATTTAATTGTAATGTTTATTTGTTAAGCAGTACGTAGTAGTTTACTCTGATGTTGTAGTAAAGCTTAGCCGTGCATATATAGAAAAGGCTCAATCCCAAGGGGGGATTGGGACTCTTCTATATATGTGGCGGTCTGTCATGCCCTGGCTTGGTTTTGAAACTCTGATTTGAAAAAAAAAAAAAAAAATTAGACACTGATTTTTGAACTCGGGGCGTGACAGTCCGCACACCGAAATGCGACGCAGAAGAACACCAAGGAGGAAATGTCGCGCCGCGCCGGGAAGATAGAAATCTCGAAAAGCATGCCGCCGAAAAAAATTCGGGGATCCACGGTTGAATGCAGCTCTGCTAGGAGAACAACTCTCCTTCAACCCTCAAATGGCGCAGGGATCTCTAAGTAGAAGAAAATCCTATAAGAAGGCACCCTCGGATGCAAAAGAGAGCAAACTCAAAAAAAAAAAACAAATCAAAAAATACCATTCGTATCCCCAGAACAGGGAACAGCCGTAAAAGGCCATACCTAGCTGCCGCGTGCCCCGGCCATGGTCAACGGGGGTTCGGCGCCAGCCAATCGGCGGGCGCCACGTGGCGCGCCCGTACCGGCCGCGACAGCGGGGGGCCATGCCCCGCTCGCGCACGCGGCCCAAGGCGCCAGCGTGCGCCTCCGTGCACCCAGCGCAGTGAGCCCGCCACTCGCATGTCGCCACGTGTCACTGCGCCGGTCCATGCACCCACGCGGAGTTTCCCTGGACCGCTCGCCTGCGCCCGTACCAATCCGGACGCGCCACGTGGCGCGCCGGGTCCGTGCACCACTCCGCGCCACTTGTTGGACCGCGTGCTGTGATCCGACCAATAATAGGCTGCCACGTGTCCCACCGGCGGTCCACGGTCTCCCCCATGCACCAGAATGCGCGAAAAACTTTTGGAGGTCTGTTTTTGGGCATCCGGACTCCGAAAAAGGCAAGTAAATAGCCGATTTTCGACGTTTTTTCGCGCTGAATCCAAATATGACCTCGGATTAGCCTAAAGCCTTTTCTAAATTCCGACAAAAGTAGCCGGAAGGCAGGCTCAATCCCGAAGCCTCACAGAGTCCGTCCAACGCATCCATTTGACGCGTTGCGGGTCCCACACACCAACAATAGGTGTTCTACAACACGGGTCATGGGAGAAGCAACTCGGGGGTCAGGGTCACTACATCCTCCCCCACTAAAAGAAAGTTTCGTCCTCGAAACAACATAAAGTAAGACAGGCGTACCTCAACCAGTAGTCTCGAACAGAAAAGGGTAGGCGGCTCTCATCTCTGTCTCCAGCTCCCAAGTAGCCTCTCGCTCCTCGTGATAGCTCCGTAAGATCTTCACATGCGGAATAGCCCGGTTGCGCAATTCCCTCACTTCACGAGCAAGAATCCGCAATGGGTGCTCCTCATAAACCAAGTCCTCGCCGATCTCCAAAGAAGTGAAGTCAATCACGTGCGACGGATCAAACACATATCTCCTCAGAGCTGAGACGTGGAAAACATCGTGTACACCGGCCAAGCGGGGAGGAAGAGCAACTCTATAAGCCACAGGGCCTATCCTCTCCAGTACCTCAAAGGGTCCAACAAAGCGGGGACTAAGCTTCCCACGCACTCCAAATCTCCGGACCCCCTTCGAAGGCGAGACCTTCAAAAAGACATGGTCACCAATCTGAAACTCTAGGTCTCGCCGCCGAGTATCTGCGTAGCTCCTCTGACGACTCTGGGCTGTCTCAAGATGTCGGCGAACAACTCTGACTTTCTCCTCGGCCTCCAATAATAGATCTGGCCCCAAAGTCCTCCTCTCACCCACGTCACTCCAATACAGGGGTGACCGACACTTGCGTCCATACAACGCCTCAAACAGAGCCATCTGAATGCTCGCCTGAAAGCTGTTGTTGTACGCAAACTCAACCAATGGTAAGTGTCGGTGCCACCCTCCTCCAAAATCCATAACGCACGCTCTCAACATATCCTCGAGGGTCTGTATGGTGCGCTCGAACTGACCATCAGTCTGTGGGTGGAAAGCAGTGCTGAATCTGAGCTGGGTCCCCAAGGCTGACTGTAAACTCCCCCAGAAGCATGACACGAACCTCGGGTCCCGATCTGAAACAATTGATGCTGGTACAACGTGCAGCCTCACTACCTCGTCCAAATACAGCTGTGCCAGACGCTCCAATGACCAAGTCATCTGAACAGGCAAGAAATGTGCAGACTTGGTGAGTCTATCAACAATCACCCAAACCGCATCGGCTCCACTCTGCGCTCTCGGCAGCCCAATAACAAAGTCCATGGTGATGTGGTCCCACTTCCACTCGGGAATTGGAAGACTCTGTAACTTGCCAGCAGGAACTCGATGCTCTGCTTTCACTTGCTGGCAAGTTAAACAGTGAGCCACAAATCTTCCAATGTCCCGCTTCATTCCGGACCACCAAAAATGTGCCTTGAGGTCCTTATACATCTTAGTACCACCAGGATGAATGGTATAAGGTGTATAATGGGCCTCTCTCAAAATCTGGTCTCTGATCTCTGGATCCGAAGGCACACATACTCGGTCCCTGTACCGCAGTACTCCCGAGCTATCCACTGCAAAATCCCCTATTTGATCTGCCTGAATCTATGATCTGATCCTCTCCAAGTAGGGGTCCTCACTCTGTGTCTCCCTGATCCTGTCCAACAGAGTGGGCTACAAGACCATAGACATAAGCCTAGCAGAGACCCCAGGGGATACTACCTCAATCTGAAGTCACCTCATCTGCTCAATCAGCGGTGCCTGCTGGGTGATCAACATGCTCAAACTCTGTGCTGACCTCCGACTCAAAGCATCTGCTACAACATTGGCCTTGCCGGGATGATAAAGGATACTCACATCGTAATCCTTTAATAACTCCAACCACCGGCGCTACCTCAGGTTCAGCTCTTTTTGTGTGAACAGATACTTTAAGCTCTTATGATCTGTGTAGATCTCACAATGCTCCCCGTAGAGGTAATGCCGCCACAGCTTCAATGCAAACACCACAGCTGCAAGCTCCAAATCATGAGTAGGGTAATTCTTCTCATAATCCTTTAATTGCCGTGAAGCATAAGCAATTACCCTACCATGCTGCATCAAAACACAACCCAAACAGCTGTGCGAGGCGTTACTGTAAATCACGAAACCATCACCCATCATTGGCAGTGCAAGAACTGGTGCTGAGATCAATCTCCTCTTCAGCTCCTCAAAACTCTGCTGACACTGCTCAGTCCAAACAAACCTGGTCCCCTTTCTAGTCAGACTGGTCAAGGGAGTAGAGAGCTTCGCAAAGCCCTCTACGAACCGACGGTAGTAGCCTGCCAGACCCAGGAAACTCCGAACCTCGGTAACCGTCGTCGGTCTCGGCCAATCCCGAACTGTATCAATCTTCGTCGGGTCAACTGCCACTCCTGCGGCTAATACTATGTGGCCCAAGAATGCAACCTCCCGAAGCCAGAACTCGCACTTTTTAAGCTTGGCATACAGCTTCCTCTCACGTAGAAGCTGCAGCACTATCCTCAAGTGCTCCTCGTGCTCCACATCGCTCCGGGAGTAGATCAAGATGTCATCAATGAAAACAACCACAAAAAGGTCCAAGTACGGCTGAAATACCCGGTTCATCAAGTCCATAAATGCAGCAGGGGCATTGGTCAAACCAAAAGGCATAACCGTGAACTCATAATGCCCATACCGGGATCTAAAATCCGTCTTGGGAATGTCATCGGCCCTCACCCTCAACTGGTGGTAACCTGACTGAAGATCAATCTTCAAAAACACTGAGGCTCCCTGCAACTGGTCGAATAAATCATCTATTCGTGGTAGGGGATACTTATTCCGGATAGTCACTTTATTCAACTCCCGGTAATCCACACACAAACGGAGTGGCCCATCCTTCTTCTTCACAAATAAAACTGGCGCTCCCCACGGAGAAACACTGGGCCTAACAAAGCCCCTGTCCATCAGATCCTGAAGCTGAGCCTTCAACTCCCTCAACTCGGCAGGTGCCATCCTATAAGGTGCCTTCGAGATTAGTGTGGTTTCGGGTACCACATCAATCACAAACTCTATCTCCCTCTCCGGCGGCATAGTCGTCAACTCAGGGGGAAACACATCTGGGAACTCGCGGACAACAGGAATGTCCTCGAGTCCCAGTGCCGCCGTAGGCACCTCCACAATCATCGCCAAGAAGGCGGTGCAGCCTCTACTCATCATCCGCCTAGCCCTCGCTGAAGAAATCATCACCGCAAATAAGGAGCTCTGACAGCCTCTGTAAACAAACTCCTCCTGTCCCGGCTCACGGAAGGTCAGCGTCCTCTCTCTGCAGTCTATGGTAGCATAGTACCTCGACAACCAGTCCATACCAAGCACAACATCGAAATCCTGGAGCTACCGCAAGATAAGCAAGTCTGCCGGCAAAATCCAGGATCCCAACTGCATAGGGCAATCCCTACAATACTCCTCGACATGCAAGACATGATCTGGTATCTGAACCTCTAATGCAGGCGATAAAGAAACTACCTCTATACCATGTAGGGATGCAAATGCTCTACTGATAAATGAATATGATGCACCGGTATCAAAAAGAGCACGAGTACGAACTGCAGAAATCAAAATAATACCTGCGACGACCTACTCTGCTGCTGTAGCATCCTCAACCTGAGCGGCATAGACTCGACCGCTCGGCACCGGGGGACGTCGCTCTGGCTGTCGCGAAGATGATGAAGCAAAATCCGACCAGCTGTAGGCCGCAGAAGGTCCAGCTGGATGGTGAGGAACAGATGGTGCTGAAGCTGAGGAAGGAGCTGGATGACTGGCTCTGGGGCATGCACTCGCAAAGTGACCGGTCTGCCAGCAACGGAAACAACGGCCCTATCTCTGCGGGCACAGGGTCGGTGGGTGCGGTCCTCCACAAATGATACAACGGTCAGGGCGCGGCTGCCGTGAAGTCTGCTGCTGCTGCGAAGGCTGCTGCTGTCGAGGTGGTTGACGCTGCTGCTGCTGAAACTTGCGAGATGCCCCCAATCTCTGCCGCCCCTGATACCCCTGACCCTACGAGTGGAATCGTGGAGGTCTCGGGGGTCCCTGCCTGCTCGACTGCCCCTCCTTCATCGAAGCTGGGCGCTTCGCCCCAGGAGTCACTACGAGGGCTGGAGCCACCTCTGCCATCACTGCCTCTCCACTCTCCACATAAAGTGCCTGCTCCATCGAGGCCTCCAAAGTCTGTAATCTGCGGGAGCGGACAAACTGATAGATGTCCCGACGCAACCCTCTCTCAAACATGTAGATCCGGTGGGTCTCATCTCTGGCCACGTGGGGCATACAAGCTAACAGCCGATTGAAATCAGCTATGCACAAGTGTACGGGCCTATCTTGTCACGCCCCGGGGTCGAAACTGCGACCCGGGCTCGCTAACAGATCCGCCATCTGTACGGAAACTGCCATACAGACGAAGCGTCTAACCTGCAAAAAGAATCAACTACAGGATACAGATATCAGAGCTGAAAGTAAACAACTAAAAACTGAAAACCAAACACAGTACAACTGAAAATAATACAATATCCATCTCCCCAATACCGATCATATAAAAGTCTCTGATACAAAAACCCAAAAGGGAGATATCTCCAATAAATAAGTCAGTGTACAAGCTCTCGATACAAAAATATCCTCACAACATCAGTCTCTCAAACTGTAAAATAAAGTACAACTCTATACCTCTCTACAAAGGTCTCTCAACAGAGGAAAAGGAAGTAAACTATCAACCGAAACTCTCCTCTGAAGGGGTACCGCTACACTCCAACGACGGGTAGGGAACTAGCTCGCGACTCCCTCGCCTCGGTCCGAAGGATCAGCAACAGGAGCACAGGAACAGAAAAAGAAGTCCCTGGGGAAAAGACACCACGACGGGTGTGAGAACTACTTCCCACAGTAGTTCTCAGTGGGTGCCGCCAACAAGCCCAACGGTCCGCCCACTAAGTCTACTAGAGGTAAAAGATAACAGTGCAATGAAAACTGAACAAGAAAAGCTGGAGCTACTCTACAGCTACCATGCCTCTATCTAGACACTCAAAAGTGGAACAGATGAAAGTAAAAGAGATCACTCGCACCCAAGGTGCTCAATCGACCCAATCGAACTGACTCGCTCATAGGGTCCAGTTAAGCCTGCTCCTGGCGACTAGGAAACGCACCTGCCCACTACCACACATCCACATGAGGACGGGATTTACGTGGGGCGTCCTGTCCGGCTAACTCATCCCTCGCGCACAACTTCCTCAACAGGCCCATCGTTGCCTCCACTGCGGAAAACTGCCCCAGCAGGCCAACTATCGCATCCACAGCGGCATCTCAGGGGGCACGACTCCAACTGAGGAAAACGGCGCGGCATAGAGTATCAAACATTGGCATATGCAGGCTAGTCAAAATCCACGCTCACTCTCAGAACGGTAGGACTCAAGATCCCCAAATATCTCGCACAACAGTCGGAGCACTCTCGACGACTCAGCTGATCGGCTCACACAAAACACGAGACACTAGCCTCTCCAACAGCTCGCAGCACAAAGCACACTGGCTGGAGATACTCCACAGCCAGGAACGACCCACAACTCAGGCTAACAATACTGGTCGGACAACACTCAACGACCTGGGACCACCGTCAACCCCAACGGTTCCCAACAACACTGACCGGAAGATACTCGACGGCCCGGGACTACCGCCTGCTCAACGGCTCCCTCCCACGACAGTGCAACAGGGAAACAAGACCTCTCGGGACTACCGTTTACCCAAACGGCTCCCGGCACAGATAAGCAACCCGCTACAACTACCAGACTCCACTCTGCTCCCAAGCAAGAGTGCAAAAGCATCCCACACTAAAAGCAAGTCCCGACCTCTCGGCCCACTACCCGGGCGAGGATAACACTATGTCCAGGAATGAAAGAACAGTGTGGATGTCTAAGCATAAAATAACCCTAGCCCAAGTGAGGGTTTTCTACTGGTCTGGTTACACATGCAACATATGACGGGGGTGCTAGGTCAAGTTCCAAGATAACTATGTTAACAGATGATAAAAGGAATAACCATTCCAACAATCTAGCATGCTACACAAGAAAATAAACTATCATGCATAGTCCTACATCAATAGAATTACTGTACAGTCCATAAAACTTGGAGATAAGGCCACCCACCTCGATTTGCCACCAATTGCTCGTAGACACTTGCAATTGGCCTCCACGCGATCCGCACGCAAACGATGCCCGCTGCCGGAGTCCGCACGCAAAACGGGGCACGCCGTCGGAGTCCGCACGCAAAACGGAGCATGCCGCCGGAGTCCGCACCAAAAACGAAGTCCGCACACAAAACGGAGCACGCCGTCGGAGTCCGCACGCAAAACGGAGTCCGCACGCAAAATGGTGCACGGTGCCGGATTCCGCACGCAAAACGGTGCACGGTGCCCAACACAGAAAAGAGCAAGAGGGTCAATTACAGTCTAAAAGAACGCTCCAAAAACTGTACAAAAATACAGAAAAACCAACACACGGAATCTACCCGATTGCGCCGCCGTCGCCGAAATGCTCCGCCGGGAGTCCTCGCACGCAAAACGAGGTCCACGACGCGCCGCCGCACCTCACGCAACCTCCTCCCTCACTCCCTCTCGCTCTCGGTTGCAGGAGAAAGAAAAAGAGGAGCAGCCATGGCGGTGCGGGGGAGAAAGAAGAAGAAAAGAAGAGAGAGGGAGAGGGGCGGTCCACGGTGCCGGTCCACAGAGCCGGTCCACGGCACGGACCAATGGGGAGCCCCAACGGGCCGGTCCACAGCGCATGGGCGCGCGCGCCCGGTCCACGCGCGCGCCCATGCGCCACGTGGCGCGCGGCAACGCGCCCGCCACACGGGCGCGCTGCACCGCGCCACCCCAGGCGCGGGACACGCGCCCGTTACACGGGCGCGCGTGCCCCCGCGCGGGCCCCCGCGCCCGCGCGGGCGCCAACGGGGGCCCGCCACGTGGCGGCCCCCGCGCGTCCGGCGCCGACACGCGCCAGGCGCGCACGCCGCCCGTACACCCTCGGGAAACGCGCCGCTTCTCGGGTTCCGTGCCGCGCCACTCCTCGATAAACGTGCCGTTTTGCCTCGAAAAACGCGCACTTCATCCGGGCTCCAAATCCAACAAATAAATAGTCCATTCCTAGCGATTTCGCGCGCTGAATCCAAAAACGATGTCCATTTTTCCAAATTCTCATCCGAAAATTGCGGAGTGCCCCCGGATAGCCCACTTGATCTGATTTTCCATGCCGGGTCCAAATCTGAAGTCCGATTTGCCAAAATAGAACTCTAAAAATTCCCGATTGCAGCCGGAGAGGTAACATTAATCCAGAATTTGCCCGGAGTCCAATTTTGACATCTGAATCGCACGAAATCACTTCCAAACACCCGACGGGTCCTCCAAATTCCCACGGGGTCTCCTTATAAGCCCGAAGTCCACCACTTGTGTCCAAATTGCGCGCAGCCATCACGACGCACCACGCACGCCTCCAGTGATGCAAGCTAAATCCCAAATTGCACCACAAATCCATTTCTCGGGCCCGACAAGCGCACAAACACTTCCAACGACCCCTAAAAGCTGCCAAACAACCGGCGAACCCTACGCGGGAGATTCCGGGACCTCACATATCTCCCTGGCGGAGATTCCTCAGCTGCTCCTCCAAACTCTGCCGAACACTCTCAGGAAAGAAGGCCCCAAGAAGCATACTGTACACTCTGCCCAAGAGAGAAGCTGCGTCCCAAATGGACCAGCTGGTCGCACACGCCACCACCATGCCTCGGCGTTGCTCTCTAGGAAGTGAGTGGCCAACAAAACCCGAAACCTCTCCTCAATAAAAAGGCTCTCGAAATGGCGCTCCATGGCCGTAATCCAAGACTCGGCCGCCCACGGCTCAGCACTCATACCCGAAAAGCGGGGTGGATCAAACTGGCGGAACCTCATCAAAAGATCCACCACCTCCCGCTGCTCTGCCGAAGTCAATGATCCCGTCATCCCAGACGGTGGCCTACTAGAAACCGGCTCGACCGGAACTGCTGGTGCATGCTGCACAACAGGGAGCGCCACAACAGGTGAAGAAGGCACCGGCGAACTCTCAGGGGGTACTACCGCCGGCTGCGCTCTCTGCTCCATCATGAACATCAACCGACCCACTGCCTCCTCCTGGCGCCGAGATGCCTCAGCCAACTATGCCATCTGGGCACGGAGCTCCTGAACCTCTGCCTGCTGTCCCTGCACCGAGTCCTCCTGCTCGGGCTCAGAGGACGAAGGCTGCGATTGCGTCACCATCGAGCGTCGAGGAGGCATCCCCACCTGAGGGACAAAGCAAACAATCAGAACCCAAATCAACACTCGACCCAATCTAGAGAAAGTCAAAAGGCATGTCCCCCTTCCCGAAGTACTATGTTGTCTGCAGCCAACATAGTTGCCACCGAAGGAAGACATGTCTATCACTCATCCCAAACCGCTCGGGAGAGTTAGAAACCCAATCAGGACTCTCGCTAAAAATCTCGGCTCTCACGTGGGTCATCCTAGGGTCCAACCACAAGCCTAGGGTTCCTAAGTCTTCCAAGACCTACATCCTAGGCTCTAATACCACTCTAATCTGTCACGCTCCGGGGTCGAAACTGCGCCCCGGGCTCGCCAACAGATCCGCCGCCCATACGGGAAGCCCCGTATAGACGTAGCGACTATCCTGCAAAGAAACATCTACACTAGCAGATATCAGAGCTGAAATAGTAAAAGCTGAAATGAAGACATAAAATACAACTACCTCTCATAATAAATACAACCCATCCTCACCACAAAATACAAAGGTCTCTCAGAACAGTAGGAAATAAAAGTACAACTCGAAACCTCACTACATAAGTCTCTCGACATGACACACTCCAAAATAATACAGGGGTTGTGATGATCCAGATTCCCGCAGGAACTGTGCTACATTAAACAGTGACTGCGGGAAGCTTGTACAGTGCAACAAAACTTGTAGAATCGAAATTGGATATTTAAAAATAGACTTGGCGCGAAAATCGGGGCAAACGGGAATTTCCTGGAGCTTTCAGCAAAATTTCAGACGAGAATTTGGCGAAACGGACGGCGAAATCGGACTCAGCATGCGAAAACGATCAAAATGGTATATTCACTTTATTTTTGGGCACTAGGTTACTGTTCACGCCGGAACAGTAACTCCGGCCGCCGGAATTACTGTTCCGGCAACCGGCAGGCGGCGGCGGGCGGCGGCGCACGGCGGCGGGCAGCGGCGCAGCGGCGGCGCACGGCGGCGGGCAGCGGCGCAGCGGCGGCGCAGCGGCGGAGCGCGGGGAGCGCGGCGCGGGCAGGCGCGGGCAGCACGGGCAGGCGCGGGCAGCAGGCTCGGGTGCGCGGTCCATGGGTTGGACGTGCACCGGGTGCACGGAACTCCTGGTCTGCCACGTGGCAGCTTCCCATTGGTGGGCCGGCTTCTAGAAGCATGTGGGAATGCGACACGTGGCGTGCTCCTATTGGCAGACAGGATCCGGAAAACCCGGAGCGCGAGCCGGCCACGTGCACCACGTGGCCACGTGGCACATTTTCATTGGGCTTGCACAGGCTGTTCCCTGTTATGTGGACACGTGGCGCAATCTGGTTGGCCAATTTCCGTGTTTCCTGTTTTGCCCGGATCCTGTGTGGAGCCCCAGCCCATTATAAATAGCATCCCCCACCCCTCTCATTCCCCACCTCGATTTGCGGGCCATAGAGAGAGAACCAGAGAAAGTGCCCCTTATGAAAAATTTTCCTCTCTCTCTCCTCTCTCTCTCTCTAAAATCTCAGAATTTTAGGAGTTACAGATAGCAAGATATCTGCGACGCGGCGCACTGCGACGATTTTCTTTTTAGGCCCATTTCCCGTCGCAGTTCCGTCGAAAATTCACTGCGGGCTAACCGGGTGGAATTTTTGGACGATTTTTGCGGCAGCGCGACCGTAAGAGGTAAGGCTTCGATTTCCGTGTTGATCATTTTGCTCCGTTTTGTACTTTTGGCATGATTCCCAAGTCCTCTTTGACCCCCCTTTTTGACTGTGATGGTTTTTGGACAGCACCGACTTCTCCGATTTTTATCTTGACGTAGGAGCGTCAGATCGAGGCGTTTTAAGAGTCGATTTTGATCTACTCTTCGCGAGGAACGCAACCGTGATTTTTCTGGGATTTTAGGAGCTCATTTTAGAGGTGAAAAATTCCTCTTTTCCCGTGCTGTTTGAAAAACAGCAAATATTGTGCTTTTTGAGATTTGTATTTATACCGGGAGCGTTGATTTGCAGGATTTGAGGACTGTGGACAACCAGGAGACTACCTGGGGTGTTGTTTGAGCTGCTCGAGGTGGGCGGTTGTTGCTTACCTCATTTTTGACAAGCTCACTGGGATTACTAGAAATCCCCTAAAATATGACAATTAATGAGAATCATTGGGACTACTAACAGGACTACTAACAGGACAACTAACAGGACAATTAATGAGAACCATTGGGACAAATTAATATGACAAATGACAAGGACCGCTGGGACGAACTCCCCTAAAATTTAATATAACCCCACAAATGATATGATGACTTATATTGGGACACTGTGATTGAGACAAAGGCTATGATCTCGCATGCAAATGACTTTTATTCAGTAAATCAATTGTTTTAAACCTTTGACACTATTTTACAACTTTTAAAAATAAAGACAGTTGCATGCATGCCCGGACATCAGGTAAGGCCACTATTTATTGCTACACTATCATATTGGGATTTGAACATGTTTTATTGTTGTCCTTTGCATCCAGATGTTGTTGCTCAAGTGTGAGCAGGGGTTTGGGATAGTGTAGTCGAGATTGCATTAGATTGTGGACTTGTGGGGTATTGCGGTGACCGCGGACAGTAGGCGGTCGACCAGATGTTTATCCTTGCATCAGATTGGGGTTGAGTCTGGTTTATTGCATCAGTTGGGGATTGGGTTTCTGTAGTGGATGGAGTTTCCCACTTTGATCATAGTCATGATCCAGTCCTGCTATATTGTGATACTTGTGAGACATATGCTACAGAGATACTTGTGATACTGATGACAGAGATATTTTACTCGTGTGGGTCGCTCCCCTCGAGTGCCACTCCGGAGGTGTGCTTTCTCGGACCCAGCCGTGTGTGCCGGTCTGATACTTATGTTGGGATGCGAGCCGTGTGAGCCGATCCCGCGGTTTCGAGCCGTGTGTGCAGATTCCGCTGAGCAGGCAGTGCCAGTTGTTACTGGTGACTAGATTGGGTTTATTTGGACAGATACTATTTCTGATGCATGCATACAGTTTTGACAGCATAGTAGTGGTAGTTTTTCTGTTTCAGCATCTTTTGTATCTACCACTTCCCCTTTTCCCTTTTGCCTCTAGTAGTCCTAGTGGGTGCGTCAGAGTTGAGGTTTTACCCACTAGGGGAGGCTACTGGTTTATCTGGTAGTTCTCACCCCCATTGTTATTTTCTGTTTCCTTCTTCTCCTTTATTTTGCAGAGTCGTCTGCGGGAGCTGCTAGGCCATCGGCAGCTGATCGAGGTAAGGGGATCGCTGAATAGATAGATCTCCTGTGAGACTGAGAGCTGTAGATAGATGCTGTACCCTTCACTCAGACTGTGGTATTCTCCTTTTATTTTGGGTCTGGCTTAGCCAGCTGGTTGTACTATTTTAGTGAGCTGGGAGATTATTGTATATATTACAGCTTGTATTTGTATTTCCAGTCTGAGATACTATGTGGTTCTTCTATTTCAGCTCTGTATTATGCTCTTATTGTACATTTTATATCTGAGCAGGTTACCAGCGCTTCGTGTACGCGGGAAATCCCGTGTGCACGGCGGATCTGTAGACGGGCCCGGGTCCTGATTTGCACCCGGGGCATGACAGATTAAGTTGGTATCAGAGCTTAGGGATAGTTCAGTTGGGACTTAGGAAACCCTAGGCTTTTGGCAGACCCTAGGATAATAGGGCATGAGAGACGTGGCATTTTGCGAAAGTCGTCGATTTATTTTGTTTGACTCTTCCAGTGAGAGAAGAGGGATCGACATAGCCTATTTCTGGTGGACAGTTATGTTGGCTGCAGACAACATAAAGTCACAGGAATAGGGGAATGTCTTTGACTTTCGCTAGATTGGGTCGTGTGGGGTCCCGATACTGAGTGTGGTTTCTTGTGGTAGGATGCCTCCGCGACGTAGGATGTTGACGCGTTCTCAGCCTGATTCCCCTGAACCCGATCAGGAGGAGTCCGGGCAGGGCCAGCAGAGTGAGGTGCAAGAGCTGCAGGCCCAGATGGCCCAGATGTCAGAGGCTGTTCGGCGTCAGGAGGAGGCTATGGGTCGGCTGACGCAAATGTTAGAGCAGAGGGCTCAGCCTGTTGTAGCACCTTCAGAGAATTCTCCCGTACCTTCTTCCCCTGCTGTGAATCCTCCAGTTGTACCGGTGACCCCGGCATCCCCTGTTACTCGGGGTACTGGTGGACAGCCGACTGGGCTGACAGGATCTCTGACCCCGGCAGAACAGCGGGGAGTGGTGGACTTGTTGATGAGGTTTCGCCAGTTTGACCCACCCCATTTTTCGGGGCAAAATACTGAGCCGTGGGAGGCAGAGTCGTGGATCACGGCGATGGAGCGACGTTTTGAGACGTTGTTTATCGAGGAACGATATCAGGTGATATTGGCGACGAACTTTTTGGAACACAACGCCGAAGCTTGGTGGCGGCGTGTTCGACCGGCTGGTCCGCCTGGGGCTCAGCTCCTGACCTGGGCGGAATTCCGCAATCTCCTTCTTGGGGCTTTCTTTCCGGAAAGCGTCCGGCAGAGGTTGGAGGAACAGTTGAGAAACCTCCGACAAGGAGATCGGCCCGTACACGAGTACATTGCCAATTTCAATCAATTGTTGGCATGTGTACCGAACGTGGCCAGGGACGAGGCGCACCGGATCTACATGTTCGAGCGAGGATTGCGCCGGGACCTTTTTCAATTAGTTCGCTCGCGTAGGTTGCAGACCTTGGAGGCCTCGATGGAGCAGGCACTCTACGTTGAGTGCGGGGAGGTAGTGATGGGGGAGGTAGCTCCAGCTCCCGTAGTGATCCCGGGGGCGAAGCGACCGGCACCGGAGGTTGGGGGACAATCTAGTTCGTGGAGGCCGCCACGACCGCCGCAGCCACAGTTCCCCGGCCAAGGACGGACCGAGCGACGAGGGCCTGGTGGATCCCAGAAGCGGCAACAGCAGCAAAAATCACAGTCGTCGCAGCGTGGGTCGCAGCGGCAGCCTCAGCGACAGCGGCAGTCTCAACAGCAATCACGACAGCCACGGGCCCCCGGCAATTGTATCTTCTGCGGAGGTCAGCATTTTTCCAACACCTGCGACCAACGGTGGGGTCGCTGCTATAGATGTGGACAGCCCGGGCACATTCGAGCTTCGTGCCCCTTTTCGGCCCCCACCACCCCTTCTTCAGCATCTGCTCCATCTTCATCGCAGCAGCGGTCGACGGCTCAGCGGCCCTATGCTCCAGCAAGCAGGCCATCTTCTTCCCATCCCACGGATTATCGCCCTCCAGCTCAGAGTGGGCGAGTGTATGCTGCGCAGGTAGAGGACTCTTCGGCAGCAGACCATGTGGTGGCAGGTATCACCTTACTTTCTGGCATTAGGACTCGTACTTTATTTGATACTGGAGCATCACATTCTTTTATTAGTAGATCATTTGCATCATTACATGGGTTAGAGGTAGGACTTTTGCCACGTGCACTAGAGGTTCAGATTCCCGATCACACCTTGCACGTGGAGGAGTGTTGTTGGTCCTGCCCGATGCAAATCGAGTCCTGGATTATGCCAGCAGACCTGTTGGTCTTGAGACAGCTGAAGGACTTCGATGTGGTCCTCGGGATGGACTGGCTGGCTCGGTATTTTGCGACTATTGATTGTGCCGCAAGGACCGTCACTTTTAGAGAGCCAGGCCAGGAGATGTTGGTATACCGGGGATGTCAGAGTGCTTTCTTTGCCTCTATGGTTTCGACTTCCCGAGCGAGGCAGATGATCCATCGAGGATGTGTAGCCTTTTTGGCTAGTGTTGTTGAGGGGCCTACGGCGGCGCCGGGACTCGGGGATATCCCTATTGCCCGCGAGTTTCCGGATGTTTTTCCACCTGAGCTGACTAGTATGCCGCCAGATAGGGAGATTGAGTTTGTGATTGACGTAGTTCCAGGAACTGCGCCAATCTCTAAGGCTCCTTACCGGATGGCACCGGCTGAGTTGCGAGAGCTTAAGGCGCAACTTCAGGATTTAATGGATAAGGGTTTTATTAGACCAAGTGTGTCGCCTTGGGGAGCGCCGGTGCTATTCGTGAAGAAGAAGGATGGGTCACTTCGACTTTGTGTGGACTATAGGGAATTGAATAAAGTGACCATCAAGAACAAGTACCCTTTGCCGCGCATCGATGATCTTTTTGATCAGCTGCAAGGGTCTTGTGTCTTCTCTAAGATAGATCTGCAATCCGGTTACCACCAGTTGAAGGTGAAGGCCGAGGATATTCCGAAAACGGCATTCAGATCACGGTACGGGCATTATGAGTTTACAGTTATGCCTTTTGGGCTAACTAATGCCCCTGCCGCATTCATGGATTTAATGAACCGGATCTTCCGACCATATTTAGACCGATTCGTGGTGGTGTTCATTGATGATATCCTGGTCTACTCCCGAAGTGATGCCGAGCATGAGGAGCACTTAAGGATTGTGCTGCAACTTCTGCGAGAGAAGAAGTTGTATGCCAAACTGGCAAAATGCGAGTTTTGGCTTCGGGAGGTAGTTTTCTTGGGCCATGTGATTTCCGCCGCAGGTGTGGCGGTAGACCCGGCAAAAATTGAGGCAGTCCGGGATTGGCCCCGACCGACGACCGTTTCGGAGGTGCGTAGTTTTATGGGTTTAGCTGGGTATTATCGTCGGTTTGTGGAAGGCTTTGCGAAGCTCTCCACACCCCTCACTCGCTTGACGCGTAAAGGAGTGAAGTTTATCTGGAGTGAGGACTGTCAGAGGAGCTTTGAGGAGCTGAAGAATAGATTGATGACCGCTCCTATCCTTTCCCTCCCTGTTATGGGGAAAGGATATGTGATCTACAGCGACGCATCACACAGTGGACTTGGTTGTGTGTTGATGCAAGAAGGGAGGGTAATTGCTTATGCATCGAGGCAACTCAAAGATTACGAGAAGAATTACCCTACCCATGACTTGGAGCTCGCTGCTGTAGTGTTTGCACTGAAACTTTGGCGTCATTACCTATATGGAGAGCACTGTGAAATCTACACCGACCACAAGAGCCTAAAATACCTGTTCACGCAGAAGGAGCTGAATTTGAGGCAGCGTAGGTGGTTAGAGCTATTAAAGGATTATGATGTAGATATTCTCTACCACCCAGGCAAGGCTAATGTGGTCGCTGACGCCTTGAGTAGGAGGGCGGTGCAAAGTTTGTCTATGTTGATCACAGACCAGGCACCGCTATTAGAAGAGATGAGACGGCTCGAGTAGAGGTTGTGTCCCCTGGGGTCTCTGCTAGACTGACATCTTTAGTCGTGCAGCCCACTCTGCTGGACAGGATCAGGGAGAAACAGAGTGAGGACCCCCACTTGACCAGGATTAAAGATCAAATTCCGAGTAATCAGTCTGGGGACTTTACGGTGGATGCCTCGGGAGTACTGAGGTACAGGAACCGAGCATGTGTGCCAGCGGATGCGGAGATCCGAGAGCAGATATTGCGAGAGGCCCATTATACACCTTATACCCTACATCCTGGTGGGACTAAGATGTATAAGGACCTCAAGGCACACTTCTGGTGGAATGGCATGAAAAGGGATATCGGGAGATTTGTGGCTCAGTGTTTAACTTGTCAGCAGGTGAAAGCTGAGCATCGAGTGCCAGCTGGCAAGTTACAGAGTCTCCCAATTCCCCAGTGGAAATGGGACCACATTACGATGGATTTCGTGGTCGGACTTCCGAGGGCACAGGGAGGAGCAGACGCTATCTGGGTAGTCGTGGATCGACTTACCAAGTCGGCGCACTTTCTGCCCATGCAGACTACGTGGCCACTTGAGCGACTAGCCCAGTTATATCTGGATGAGATAGTGAGATTGCATGGAGTACCCGCCTCCATTGTATCAGATAGAGACCCGAGGTTTGTTTCGCATTTCTGGAGGAGTTTGCAGACAGCCTTGGGGACTGAACTCAGGTTCAGTACAGCTTTTCATCCGCAGACTGATGGGCAGTCAGAGCGGACGATACAAATCCTGGAGGACATGTTGAGGGCTTGCGTCTTGGATTTCGGCGGAGGGTGGATTCGACACTTATCCTTAGCTGAGTTCGCGTACAACAATAGCTTTCAAGCGAGCATTCAGATGGCTCCGTTTGAAGCATTGTATGGACGCAAGTGTCGATCACCGCTTTATTGGAGTGACGTGGGCGAGAGGCGGACCTTGGGACCAGATGTCTTGATAGAGGCAGAAGAGAAGGTCCGAGTAATCCGACAGCATCTTCAGACCGCCCAAAGCCGACAAAGGAGTTATGCCGATGTTCGGCGACGAGACTTAGAGTTTCAGGTTGGTGATCATGTATTCCTGAAAGTCTCGCCGTCCAAAGGAATCAGGAGGTTCGGCATTCGTGGAAAACTTAGCCCCCGATATATTGGACCCTTTGAGGTATTGGAGCGTATCGGGCCAGTTGCCTACCGACTTGCACTTCCTCCGAGGCTTGCTGGTGTCCATGATGTATTTCATGTCTCTACTCTGAGGAAGTATGTCTTCGACCCATCGCACGTCATCGACTTCACACCGCTTGAGATCAGCGAGGATTTGAGGTATGAGGAGCGCCCACTGCGAATTCTGGATCGAGAGGTGAGAGAATTGCGCAATCGGGCCATTCCCTATGTGAAAATCTAATGGGGCAATCATGACGAGCGCGAGGCTACATGGGAGCTCGAGTCGGAGATGAGGGATGCTCACCCCTACTTATTCGAGACCTCGGACTGAGGATTATTGTTTAGTCTCGTTTCGAGGACGAAACTCTTTTTAGTGGGGGAGGATGTGATGATCCAGATTCCCGCAGGAACTGTGCTACATTAAACAGTGACTGCGGGAAGCTTGTACAGTGCAACAAAACTTGTAGAATCGAAATTGGATATTTAAAAATAGACTTGGCGCGAAAATCGGGGCAAACGGGAATTTCCGGGAGCTTTCGGCAAAATTTCAGACGAGAATTTGGCGAAACGGACGGCGAAATCGGACTCAGCACGCGAAAACGATCAAAATGGTATATTCACTTTATTTTTGGGCACTAGGTTACTGTTCACGCGAAAACGATCAAAGGAATAGAGTCAGTGACTAAAGATGATAAGCACAATTTAGAAGAGGGAATTTGAGAGGCATGAGAAGCAACAATTTTTTCTTTTTCCTCTTCACTTGAGGTCGATTCATCGTAACTCGAATCGTCCCAAGTATTTGCTTGCAAAGCCTTCTTTTTGTATGATTTCTTAGAAGGACAATCCGTTGAAATATGGCCGTAGCCTCTACATCGATAGCATCGGATTTCCCCTTCGAAATCATCGTTTTCTTTTTCTTTAGAAGGTTTTGCAACGCCTTTGAGTTTAGAGGATTTAGAACCCGATGATCCTTTAGATGGTTTCGTGGATGAAGATCCATCGGTTCGATTCTTCCAAAATTTCCGACGAAATTTCTTTGTGATCCGCGCCAGTTGTTCTTCAAAATCGGCAAAAGAGATTTCATCGTCGGAACTCGATTCGTCATCTTCTTCCTTTGTTGATTTGAATGCAATACCTGTAAGCTTAGAAGAAGACTTGGAAGAATTTTGATTAGTAGGAAAAGTCATCTCATAAGTTTGCAAAGCACCTACTAATTCCTCTACACTCATCTCATCCGGATGACTAACGGTTTCAATGGCGGTAACCTTTGCCCTAAACCGTTCCGGAAGAGTCCGAAGTATCTTTCTTACAATTTTCGACTCCGGGATCTTTTCTCCTAAATTAGCACATGTATTAATTACATCTTGAAGCATAGTGTAATAATCTGTAAACAATTCATGCTCTTCCATATGAATAGAGTCAAATTGACTTGTAAGCATCTGGAGCTTTTGAATTTTTACAAGATTAGTACCTTCATGTGTAATTTTGAGAATATCCCAAATTTCCTTCGCGGTTTCACACGCGGAAATTCTTGTAAACTCAGTCGAGGAAAGAGAATTATATAAAGCGTTCATACCTTTCCCATTGTAAGAAGATCTTTCGATTTCCTCTTTAGACCATCTAGAGCGAGGTTTTGGGGTAGTAGAATTTCCTACTTCCTCAACCGGATGCACCCAACCGTATTCAACGGTTTGCCATACCCGCTCATCAATAGAGATGAGAAAAGCTCTCATCCGCATTTTCCAATATGCATAATTGGTCCCATCAAAAAGAGGAGGTCTAAAAATATTACCACTTTCACCCATCATGATAGATAAACCTAAAACCCGCTCTGATACCAATTGTAGAGTTATTTAGGATCCACAAGGATCTAAATAGGTACTATCAAACACCTAGAGGGGGGTGAATAGGTGTAATATTATAAAAACCAATCTCAGTGCAAAAATAAAAAATAATGCGGAAAATAAAAATCAACACACCGAGATTTACGTGGAAACTCCAATCCAGGAGAAAAACCACGGGACCAACACGCAATAACAATCCACTAAGAATTGAAGAATAACAAGGTGATTACCGACTCCACGGACTCGACCCCTCCTTCAAGTTCTTCGGACCTTGCGCTGACCGGTTGGATGTCCACGCAATAACAATCCACTAAGAAAAGAAGAATAACAAGGTGATTACCGTCTCCACGGATTTAACCCCTCCTTCAATTTCTTCGGACCTTGCGCTCCAACGTTTGCACGTCCACTGCACACGTTCGAATCCACGAACGCCACTCGAATCCACGAGCACACGTTTCGAATCCACGAAACGCCTTCAACACACCGAATCCACGGTGCCACGTCGAATCCACGACGCAAACTCAGCCGGTAAGAATATTGGCTTCGATGGTGATCCTTTGCTTAGATTATCAATGAAGATCCATGGGAAAAATCTCTAAGCAAAGATTAGATCAATTCGACAAAAGATATGTTCTTGAAAGAACCATCGAATTGACCTAAAAGAGGCTATAAAGAAGAACGATAAAAACCTAGCCTCTAGGGTTGCTCTCAAGTGTTTTATAAATTGATCGGCCGTGCTCCCACGTTCTTGAGAAACCCTAAGTGTCTATTTATAGTTTAGAAACCTTTGGAAAGAGATAAGAATCAAAAACATACCTTATCTGGAATTTTTCAGGACGGCGATCCGGATCGGATTTACTGCGATCCGGATCGTCGTAACGAGATTGACGATTCCAGAAAACCAAGGGTTCGGGATCCGGATTGCAAGGCCCGATCCGGATCGTTCATGAATTTCAGCAAAATCCATGTTCGGGATCCGGATCGGAATGGCCTGGATCCGGATTGGATTTGCCAATGAACAATACCCTTCGGGATCCGGATTGGATGTCTGATCCGGATCCTGAACATGTCCCATGTCCAGTTTTTGATTTTTATGCAATTAAAAATTCATCCAAGTGTTTCTACACTATAAGAAAGTATTCGGATCACCAAAATTATTTAGTTAAACATACCTGATCCTTTTGAATACTTTCTTCTTGAGATTGATGTAACTGATCCACAATTCTTCATCTTCAATCTTCAAGACTCAAGACACTGAGTGTCAACTTGAGCTCTTGTTGAATCTTCTCTAAGTCTTTGATTGCTGATTGACAATTTGATCCCTTTAAGACTCCGACTCAACTCACTGACTTGACTCACGAAATATGCCAACACCAAAAATGCCGTAACAATCTCCCCCTTTGGCAATTTCGTGACAAAACCCAAAAATACATAAAAACGCTCAAGTCACTCATCTTAAACCAAAAAATTCGAAATTCAATGTCATCACCAAAACATTGATTTTCTTTGCGTGAAAGATCCAATAAATACAAAATTACATTTGAACCAAACAGTCCTAGAACATACTCTATGACTTAGGACTTGGAGTCTTAAAGTGATGTAATTCCTGCAAAACAAAACTCCAAACAAAATCAAACGTTAGTCGTTAGAAATTAAAATCCTACATTTGATTCGTCCTTTTGGTTCTTTTGTTTTTCGGCTCTTTCAATCTGTTCTTTATCTCCCCGTATCTTGAGCATCTCACATCTCTAACATGTTCTCCATGTTCTCCATGTTCTTGAGCATCTATGTTCTCCCCCTTTGTGATACGATCATCATTTTCCGTTCTCCCCCATTTTTCATTTTCGTTTGTCCTCTCTTGATGATCTCCTCTCTTGATGATCTCATCTCCGTCATTTCTCTTCTCCCCCTTTTTGTCACAAATTGTCAAACAGTGAACATACTAGACAAAAGAAAATCTAACAACATTAGTTCATAGAGAAAGAGAGATAAAAGCTCAGTTCCGGTATATAACAAAAATGCAGATTGCGTACCGGTACCAGAAAGCAAAAATCAAATAATTTCTTGAAACAAATCCAGATTTTGGAAACTTTTCAAATACCGATTTGTATTCCATCAAGAAATCCATTTAAGTGCTTTGAAGAACAATGAATTCACAGAGATGTCATTCAATCCAAATTTCTTTCATTAGAATAATTTAGAAAAATAAAAACCAGAAAGAGTATGTAAGCACTTTAGCGCATCAACTTTAAACAAAAGTCACCGTTTCATGCAACAAGAAATAGATTATACCAAATCTATCAAAAATACTCAAAAATGAAACGAAAATTTATGAAAATTAAAACTCTTAAAGTTGAACACTTTCAATTACATCTAACCTGATCTTATGAGTAATGCCTTTATCAAATCATCAATTTTGGTAAAGAAAATGAAAT
Organism: Tillandsia fasciculata; assembly: GCA_029168755.2. Lineage (NCBI taxonomy): Eukaryota > Viridiplantae > Streptophyta > Magnoliopsida > Poales > Bromeliaceae > Tillandsia > Tillandsia fasciculata. Next base: position 10,903,056 of record CM054945.1, read on the forward strand.
ACAAAGATCAATAGATGTTTGAAATCCCGATAAGTTAGATAATATATCTAGACAATCTGTTGAAGGAGTGGCTCTTCGAGCATCTTTTATCAAAAATCCCACCTTATACCAACCATGAAATATGACTGAGTCAAGTATTTCATTATGCATTTCATCAACATTTTTGAAACAAAAATTTGCTTTGCATTCATGGAGTATCTTTTTCTTTTTCTTTTCCTCCATGTGGTGGTAGTTTTCACACTCCTCATTGGGATGTAACTCTTTCCACATCTTTTGAGCATTTTACATTTCTTTGACTCCCCCTCAATTGGCTATCAATTATTTAATATATAAGGTATTCAACCAAAAATTGATCTCGCATTCATACTCGACTAAGCAATCAAATATGATAATGACTATACCAAGAGATCATTGAGAGAGAAATTGACTTTGATCACTTAAAAGATGAATTAATTAACATAAATGATCATTGCAACATTGAAATATTATGATATCAAAAGCATAATAAATTTCTAAATGCGTGAAAGGATGCAATTAAAGTCAATTTAGCCAATGCTCAATTAAACAACTCCTTTAAATGAAGTGTCTTCAAGATTATGAATATGGAGTCAAGTTGATAATCCAAGAAAAATTTAATTTGGAGTGAATGAACGTGAAGCCCCTTTTTATTCAATGCACTTGTTCGTTAGAAACCCTTTTGTTCAAGAACAAAGTATAAAAACAAAGAGCATTGAAAAACATGTAATGCAGAGATTAAGAAAAATATGAAGGGAAAACCAATCAAAGCATTACACACAGTCATAAGCTATTTAGAACTTAAGACAAGGAAAGATATCACCTTTCCGAATCCAAAATCGCTGGATTTTGGGTTGTCTTGATTCGTTGTGCCCGGGGGTTGGTAGCTTTGACTGTTGGTCCACCTTAGGTCTTTGCCTTGCAATGATCCACTTGAATGATTGATGTTGTGGCTCGGACCTTTGGTGGGTTGAGTGAACTCCTTTGACTTGATGTGTCTTTTGATTCCGTTGAGTCCGCTCCGTAGATGAAGTTGCCGAAGATTCTTCTTTCTCTTTTTCGGGCAATTCTTCACCAAATGTCCTTCAAGTCCACAAGGTGACATGTCCTTCCTTTCAATTTTATTGTGGAACTTGAAGCATGTGCAGTTTGGTCCTTTTTAAATCCCAAACCAACCTTGCTTGCTTGACCTAATCCGGACATACAATTAAGTTTCTTGGAACCGGTTGAAAGCCTTTGTATGTCGGATTTAAGTTGATGAACTTGCTTGGTCAAAACTTGGTTGGTGACATGAATTTCTTCAAACTGCTTTTCAAGAAAACCAATCTTGTCCATATATGATTTAGCGTTTGTCTCCGATTGGTTTAGCTTTTCTTGGAGGATTTTATTGTTATCTAAAACCCGTCCATGTTCCTCCTCGAGATCATGAAGTTTGATCTTTAAAGCTTGATTCTCGTCTTGAACTTCTTGTCGTTGCTTCCTCAACTTCTTGTTAAGTTTGGCCATCTTCTTTGATTCCGCAAGAAGTTGTTGGTATGCCTCAACGAGTTCTTCTTCGTCCGACTCCCCCTCACTTGATGACTCTCCTCCGGATGTTGATGTTTCATGCAAAATCAAAGGAATAGAGTCAGTGACTAAAGATGATAAGCACAATTTAGAAGAGGGAATTTGAGAGGCATGAGAAGCAACAATTTTTTCTTTTTCCTCTTCACTTGAGGTCGATTCATCGTAACTAGAATCGTCCCAAGTATTTGCTTGCAAAGCCTTCTTTTTGTATGATTTCTTAGAAGGACAATCCGTTGAAATATGGCCGTAGCCTCTGCATCGATAGCATCGGATTTCCCCTTCGAAATCATCTTTTTCTTTTTCTTTAGAAGGTTTTGCAACGCCTTTGAGTTTAGAGGATTTAGAACCCGATGATCCTTTAGATGGTTTCGTGGATGAAGATCCATCGGTTCGATTCTTCCAAAATTTCCGACGAAATTTCTTTGTGATCCGCGCCAGTTGTTCTTCAAAATCGGCAAAAGAGATTTCATCGTCGGAACTCGATTCGTCATCTTCTTCCTTTGTTGATTTGAATGCAATACCTGTAAGCTTAGAAGAAGACTTGGAAGAATTTTGATTAGTAGGAAAAGTCATCTCATAAGTTTGCAAAGCACCTACTAATTCCTCTACACTCATCTCATCCGGATGACTAACGGTTTCAATGGCGGTAACCTTTGCCCTAAACCGTTCCGGAAGAGTCCGAAGTATCTTTCTTACAATTTTCGACTCCGGGATCTTTTCTCCTAAATTAGCACATGTATTAATTACATCTTGAAGTCTAGTGTAATAATCTGTAAACAATTCATGCTCTTCCATATGAATAGAGTCAAATTGACTTGTAAGCATCTGGAGCTTTTGAATTTTTACAAGATTAGTACCCTCATGTGTAATTTTGAGAATATCCCAAATTTCCTTCGCGGTTTCACACGCGGAAATTCTTGTAAACTCAGTCGAGGAAAGAGAATTATATAAAGCGTTCATACCTTTCCCATTGTAAGAAGATCTTTCGATTTCCTCTTTAGACCATCTAGAGCGAGGTTTTGGGGTAGTAGAATTTCCTACTTCCTCAACCGGATGCACCCAACCGTATTCAACGGTTTGCCATACCCGCTCATCAATAGAGATGAGAAAAGCTCTCATCCGCATTTTCCAATATGCATAATTGGTCCCATCAAAAAGAGGAGGTCTAAAAATATTACCACTTTCACCCATCATGATAGATAAACCTAAAACCCGCTCTGATACCAATTGTAGAGTTATTTAGGATCCACAAGGATCTAAATAGGTACTATCAAACACCTAGAGGGGGGTGAATAGGTGTAATATTATAAAAACCAATCTCAGTGCAAAAATAAAAAACAATGCGGAAAATAAAAATCAACACACCGAGATTTACGTGGAAACTCCAATCCAGGAGAAAAACCACGGGACCAACACGCAATAACAATCCACTAAGAATAGAAGAATAACAAGGTGATTACCGACTCCACGGACTCGACCCCTCCTTCAAGTTCTTCGGACCTTGCGCTGACCGGTTGGATGTCCACGCAATAACAATCCACTAAGAAAAGAAGAATAACAAGGTGATTACCGTCTCCACGGATTTAACCCCTCCTTCAATTTCTTCGGACCTTGCGCTCCAACGTTTGCACGTCCACTGCACACGTTCGAATCCACGAACGCCACTCGAATCCACGAGCACACGTTTCGAATCCACGAAACGCCTTCAACACACCGAATCCACGGTGCCACGTCGAATCCACGACGCAAACTCAGCCGGTAAGAATATTGGCTTCGATGGTGATCCTTTGCTTAGATTATCAATGAAGATCCATGGGAAAAATCTCTAAGCAAAGATTAGATCAATTCGACAAAAGATATGTTCTTGAAAGAACCATCGAATTGACCTAAAAGAGGCTATAAAGAAGAACGATAAAAACCTAGCCTCTAGGGTTGCTCTCAAGTGTTTTATAAATTGATCGGCCGTGCTCCCACGTTTTTGAGAAACCCTAAGTGTCTATTTATAGTTTAGAAACCTTTGGAAAGAGATAAGAATCAAAAACATACCTTATCTGGAATTTTTCAGGACGGCGATCCGGATCGGATTTACTGCGATCCGGATCGTCGTAACGAGATTGACGATTCCAGAAAACCAAGGGTTCGGGATCCGGATTGCAAGGCCCGATCCGGATCGTTCATGAATTTCAGCAAAATCCATGTTCGGGATCCGGATCGGAATGGCCTGGATCCGGATTGGATTTGCCAATGAACAATACCCTTCGGGATCCGGATTGGATGTCTGATCCGGATCCTGAACATGTCCCATGTCCAGTTTTTGATTTTTATGCAATTAAAAATTCATCCAAGTGTTTCTACACTATAAGAAAGTATTCGGATCACCAAAATTATTTAGTTAAACATACCTGATCCTTTTGAATACTTTCTTCTTGAGATTGATGTAACTGATCCACAATTCTTCATCTTCAATCTTCAAGACTCAAGACACTGAGTGTCAACTTGAGCTCTTGTTGAATCTTCTCTAAGTCTTTGATTGCTGATTGACAATTTGATCCCTTTAAGACTCCGACTCAACTCACTGACTTGACTCACGAAATATGCCAACACCAAAAAGCCGTAACAATCTCCCCCTTTGGCAATTTCGTGACAAAACCCAAAAATACATAAAAACGCTCAAGTCACTCATCTTAAACCAAAAAATCGAAATTCAATGTCATCACCAAAACATTGATTTTCTTTGCGTGAAAGATCCAATAAATACAAAATTACATTTGAACCAAACAGTCCTAGAACATACTCTATGACTTAGGACTTGGAGTCTTAAAGTGATGTAATTCCTGCAAAACAAAACTCCAAACAAAATCAAACGTTAGTCGTTAGAAATTAAAATCCTACATTTGATTCGTCCTTTTGGTTCTTTTGTTTTTCGGCTCTTTCAATCTTTTCTTTATCTCCCCCTATCTTGAGCATCTCACATCTCTAACATGTTCTCCATGTTCTCCATGTTCTTGAGCATCAATGTTCTCCCCCTTTGTGATACGATCATCATTTTCCGTTCTCCCCCATTTTTCATTTTCGTTTGTCCTCTCTTGATGATCTCCTCTCTTGATGATCTCATCTCCGTCATTTCTCTTCTCCCCCTTTTTGTCACAAATTGTCAAACAGTGAACATACTAGACAAAAGGAAATCTAACAACATTAGTTCATAGAGAAAGAGAGATAAAAGCTCAGTTCCGGTATATAACAAAAATGCAGATTGCGTACCGGTACCAGAAAGCAAAAATCAAATAATTTCTTGAAACAAATCCAGATTTTGGAAACTTTTCAAATACCGATTTGTATTCCATCAAGAAATCCATTTAAGTGCTTTGAAGAACAATGAATTCACATAGATGTCATTCAATCCAAATTTCTTTCATTAGAATAATTTAGAAAAATAAAAACCAGAAAGAGTATGTAAGCACTTTAGCGCATCAACTTTAAACAAAAGTCATCGTTTCATGCAACAAGAAATAGATTATACCAAATCTATCAAAAATACTCAAAAATGAAACGAAAATTTATGAAAATTAAAACTCTTAAAGTTGAACACTTTCAATTACATCTAACCTGATCTTATGAGTAATGCCTTTATCAAATCATCAATTTTGGTAAAGAAAATGAAATACAAAGATCAATAGATGTTTGAAATCCCCGATAAGTTAGATAATATATCTAGACAATCTATTGAAGGAGTGGCTCTTCGAGCATCTTTTAACAAAAATCCCACCTTATACCAACCATGAAATATGACTGAGTCAAATATTTCATTATGCATTTCATCAACATTTTTGAAACAAAAATTTGCTTTGCATTCATGGAGTATCTTTTTCTTTTTCTTTTCCTCCATGTGGTGGTAGTTTTCACACTCCTCATTGGGATGTAACTCTTTCCACATCTTTTGAGCATTTTACTTTTCTTTGACTCCCCCTCAATTGGCTATCAATTATTTAATATATAAGGTATTCAACCAAAAATTGATCTCGCATTCATACTCGACTAAGCAATCAAATATGATAATGACTATACCAAGAGATCATTGAGAGAGAAATTGACTTTGATCACTTAAAAGATGAATTAATTAACATAAATGATCATTGCAACATTGAAATATTATGATATCAAAAGCATAATAAATTTCTAAATGCGTGAAAGGATGCAATTAAAGTCAATTTAGCCAATGCTCAATTAAACAACTCCTTTAAATGAAGTGTCTTCAAGATTATGAATATGGAGTCAAGTTGATAATCCAAGAAAAATTTAATTTGGAGTGAATGAACGTGAAGCCCCTTTTTATTCAATGCACTTGTTCGTTAGAAACCCTTTTGTTCAAGAACAAAGTATAAAAACAAAGAGCATTGAAAAACATGTAATGCAAAGATTAAGAAAAATATGAAGGGAAAACCAATCAAAGCATTACACACAGTCATAAGCTATTTAGAACTTAAGACAAGGAAAGATATCACCTTTCCGAATCCAAAATCGCTGGATTTTGGGTTGTCTTGATTCGTTGTGCCCGGGGGTTGGTAGCTTTGACTGTTGGTCCACCTTAGGTCTTTGCCGTGCAATGATCCACTTGAATGATTGATGTTGTGGCTCGGACCTTTGGTGGGTTGAGTGAACTCCTTTGACTTGATGTGTCTTTTGATTCCGTTGAGTTCGCTCCGTAGATGAAGTTGCCGAAGAATTCTTCTTTCTCTTTTTCGGGCAATTCTTCACCAAATGTCCTTCAAGTCCACAAAGGTGACAAGTCCTTCCTTTCGATTTTATTGTGGAACTTGAAGCATGTGCAGTTTGGTCCTTTTTAAATCCCAAACCAACCTTGCTTGCTTGACCTAATCCGGACATACAATTAAGTTTCTTGGAACCGGTTGAAAGCCTTTGTATGTCGGATTTAAGTTGATGAACTTGCTTGGTCAAAGCTTGGTTGGTGACATGAATTTCTTCAAACTGCTTTTCAAGAAAACCAATCTTGTCCATATATGATTTAGCGTTTGTCTCCGATTGGTTTAGCTTTTCTTGGAGGATTCTATTGTTGTCTAAAACCCGTCCATGTTCCTCCTCGAGATCATGAAGTTTGATCTTTAAAGCTTGATTCTCGTCTTGAACTTCTTGTCGTTGCTTCCTCAACTTCTTGTTAAGTTTGGCCATCTTCTTTGATTCCGCAAGAAGTTGTTGGTATGCCTCAACGAGTTCTTCTTCGTCCGACTCCCCCTCACTTGATGACTCTCCTCCGGATGTTGATGTTTCATGCAAAATCAAAGGAATAGAGTCAGTGACTAAAGATGATAAGCACAATTTAGAAGAGGGAATTTGAGAGGCATGAGAAGCAACAATTTTTTCTTTTTCCTCTTCACTTGAGGTCGATTCATCGTAACTAGAATCGTCCCAAGTATTTGCTTGCAAAGCCTTCTTTTTGTATGATTTCTTAGAAGGACAATCCGTTGAAATATGGCCGTAGCCTCTGCATCGATAGCATCGGATTTCCCCTTCGAAATCATCGTTTTCTTTTTCTTTAGAAGGTTTTGCAACGCCTTTGAGTTTAGAGGATTTAGAACCCGATGATCCTTTAGATGGTTTCGTGGATGAAGATCCATCGGTTCGATTCTTCCAAAATTTCCGACGAAATTTCTTTGTGATCCGCGCCAGTTGTTCTTCAAAATCGGCAAAAGAGATTTCATCGTCGGAACTCGATTCGTCATCTTCTTCCTTTGTTGATTTGAATGCAATACCTGTAAGCTTAGAAGAAGACTTGGAAGAATTTTGATTAGTAGGAAAAGTCATCTCATAAGTTTGCAAAGCACCTACTAATTCCTCTACACTCATCTCATCCGGATGACTAACGGTTTCAATGGCGGTAACCTTTGCCCTAAACCGTTCCGGAAGAGTCCGAAGTATCTTTCTTACAATTTTCGACTCCGGGATCTTTTCTCCTAAATTAGCACATGTATTAATTACATCTTGAAGTCTAGTGTAATAATCTGTAAACAATTCATGCTCTTCCATATGAATAGAGTCAAATTGACTTGTAAGCATCTGGAGCTTTTGAATTTTTACAAGATTAGTACCTTCATGTGTAATTTTGAGAATATCCCAAATTTCCTTCGCGGTTTCACACGCGGAAATTCTTGTAAACTCAGTCGAGGAAAGAGAATTATATAAAGCGTTCATACCTTTCCCATTGTAAGAAGATCTTTCGATTTCCTCTTTAGACCATCTAGAGCGAGGTTTTGGGGTAGTAGAATTTCCTACTTCCTCAACCGGATGCACCCAACCGTATTCAACGGTTTGCCATACCCGCTCATCAATAGAGATGAGAAAAGCTCTCATCCGCATTTTCCAATATGCATAATTGGTCCCATCAAAAAGAGGAGGTCTAAAAATATTACCACTTTCACCCATCATGATAGATAAACCTAAAACCCGCTCTGATACCAATTGTAGAGTTATTTAGGATCCACAAGGATCTAAATAGGTACTATCAAACACCTAGAGGGGGGTGAATAGGTGTAATATTATAAAAACCAATCTCAGTGCAAAAATAAAAAATAATGCGGAAAATAAAAATCAACACACCGAGATTTACGTGGAAACTCCAATCCAGGAGAAAAACCACGGGACCAACACGCAATAACAATCCACTAAGAATTGAAGAATAACAAGGTGATTACCGACTCCACGGACTCGACCCCTCCTTCAAGTTCTTCGGACCTTGCGCTGACCGGTTGGATGTCCACGCAATAACAATCCACTAAGAAACGAAGAATAACAAGGTGATTACCGTCTCCACGGATTTAACCCCTCCTTCAATTTCTTCGGACCTTGCGCTCCACCGTTTGCACGTCCACTGCACACGTTCGAATCCACGAACGCCACTCGAATCCACGAGCACACGTTTCGAATCCACGAAACGCCTTCAACACACCGAATCCACGGTGCCACGTCGAATCCACGACGCAAACTCAGCCGGTAAGAATATTGGCTTCGATGGTGATCCTTTGCTTAGATTATCAATGAAGATCCATGGGAAAAATCTCTAAGCAAAGATTAGATCAATTCGACAAAAGATATGTTCTTGAAAGAACCATCGAATTGACCTAAAAGAGGCTATAAAGAAGAACGATAAAAACCTAGCCTCTAGGGTTGCTCTCAAGTGTTTTATAAATTGATCGGCCGTGCTCCCCACGTTCTTGAGAAACCCTAAGTGTCTATTTATAGTTTAGAAACCTTTGGAAAGAGATAAGAATCAAAAACATACCTTATCTGGAATTTTTCAGGACGGCGATCCGGATCGGATTTACTGCGATCCGGATCGTCGTAACGAGATTGACGATTCCAGAAAACCAAGGGTTCGGGATCCGGATTGCAAGGTCCGATCCGGATCGTTCATGCAATTCAGCAAAATCTCATGTTCGGGATCCGGATCGGAATGGCTTGTGATCCGGATTGAAATTGCCAATGAACAATCACCCTTCGGGATCCGGATCGAAATGTCTGATCCGGATCCTGAACATGTCCCATGTCCAGTTTTTGATTTTTATGCAATTAAAAATTCATCCAAGTGTTTCTACACTATAAGAAAGTATTCGGATCACCAAAATTATTTAGTTAAACATACCTGATCCTTTTGAATACTTTCTTCTTGAGATTGATGTAACTGATCCACAATTCTTCATCTTCAATCTTCAAGACTCAAGACACTGAGTGCCAACTTGAGCTCTTGTTGAATCTTTTCTAAGTCTTTGATTGCTGATTGACAATTTGATCCCTTTAAGACTCCGACTCAACTCACTGACTTGACTCACGAAATATGCCAACACCAAAAAGCCGTAACATTTTATACCAGAGCAGGTGACCAGCGCTTCGTGTACGCGGGAAATCCCATGTGCACGGCGGATCTGTAGACGGGCCCGGGTCCTGATTTGCACCCGGGGCGTGACAGGGGTACCTCTACTCACACGCACTGAAGATGACGGGAAGGGATCTATCTCGCGACTCCCTTACCTCGGTCTGAAGGAGCTGGATCAGCAACTGGAGCAGCAGGAACCGGAGCAGAAGTCCCTGGGGAAAAGACACCACGACGGGTGTGAGAACTACATCCCACAGTAGTTCTCAGTGGGTGCCGCCAACAAGCCCGACGGTCTGCCCACTAAGTCTACTAGAGGAATAAAGTAACAAATACAGTGCTGTAAAGAAAAGCTGGAAAGGTAAAGTCTACAGCTACTATGCCTCTATCTAGATGCTCAAGGAGTGGAACGGAAAGACCAGTATGCCACAACTAACTCTCACTGAGATCACCCAATCTAAACTCACTGCCACATCGGGTCCAGTCAAACCTGCGCCTACCTACTGCGGCACATCCTCAACAGGACGGGTCTACCGTAGGTATGTCCATAGCTGCCAAAACTGGCTCAGCCAGAGGGACAAAGCGTTGACAAGTCGCGATAGAAGAGCTCAATCTCACGCCGGTACTACAACCCGGTAAATAGCTCAATCTCAACGCCGGTACAACAACCCGGTCTCGCCTACTCCGGAGTGGCACTCGAGGGGAGCGACCCACACGAGTAAAATATCCGCGCATCTCTGTCGAGCACAAATGTGGCTCATGCAGGCTATGATCCAAATCCTCGATCAACAAGATCGACTATAACCAACAATCACTGTCTCACTCACTGGCTAGAATCCACACAACTGAGACTCACTGTCACTCAGACAGCTCCCAAGAAACCCAGATCTAACATCACTATCACTCACCCAAAAAAAGCTGATCTACAGACTGCTATCAACTCCACTCGGTCCCCAGACACGAGTGCAAATGCATCCCACAACCACCCGACCTCCCAGCCCACAACCCGGGCGAGAAAAGCTAAGTCCAGAAATGATAATCATAAAAGGTGATATGGGAATGTCTAAAGCAATAAAGAAACCTAGCCCAAGTTGAAGTTTTCTACAGTCTGGCTGAACATGATACATATGACAGGGGTGCTAGGTCAAGTTCCAAAGTTTTAATAATTAGCATGTTGTAGGAATCACAATGAGATCAAAAAATTCGACAACTAATATACAAGAGTACAAACATACAATTTTCACATGCTTTTTAATTCATTTACTAGCATGCATGCTCCTACATTTATAGAATTAGCGTGCAGTCCATAGATTTTGAAAGCAATGTCACCCACCTGAACGTGCCAACTGTCCGGGGTCGTACAGCTAAAAAAGCCCAGATACAGCTATATCAGTACATCCACCAAGCCAACAGTACCAAAGCAGTGCTCAAAACATCCTGGGTACAAAATACATTCCAAAAATTACACTTAATTCCACAAAATTCCAAACATACAAAATTTGCGGTGAACAGTCCTCTTTCTGCGAAAATTTCACCTGTAAAACCATCTCCAAAAATTCCAGTAAAAATATGACGGCGATCCTCGCGAAGAGTAGATGTCGATAGAGTCCTGAATCGTCGAAATCCGATGTCCGGATGTGGAGATAAAAATCCGACAAGTAGGTACTGTCCAAACCAACCATCAGCCGCAAAGGGGGTTAAAAACGTACCCAAAACCCCAAGAAAACCTCAAAATCAGAGAAAGTGGCCAACACGAAAATTGTAGATATACCTCTTGTGAAACCACTGCCGCAGAAATCGTCCAAATCGGAGGTTGGGGTAAGCCAGGAGAGTCCGCACACCGAAATGCGACGCAGAAGAACACCAAGGAGGAAATGTCGCGTCGCGCCGGGAAGATAGAAATCTCGAAAAGCATGCCGCCGAAAAAAATCCGGGGATCCACGGTTGAATGCAGCTCTGCTAGGAGAACAACTCTCCTTCAACCCTCAAATGGCGCAGGGATCTCTAAGTAGAAGAAAATCCTATAAGAAGGCACCCTCGGATGCAAAAGAGAGCAAACTCAAAAAAAAAAACAAATCAAAAAATACCATTCGTATCCCCAGAACAGGGAACAGCCGTAAAAGGCCTTCCCTGGCTGCCGCGTGCCCCGGCCACAGCGGGGCATGGCGCCCCGCTCGCGCACGCGGCCCGAGGCGCCAGCGTGCGCCTCCGTGCACCCAGCGCAGTGAGCCCGCCACTCGCACGTCGCCACGTGTCACTGCGCCGGTCCATGCACCCACGCGGAGTTTCCCTGGACCGCGCGCCTGCGCCCGCACCAATCCGGACGCGCCACATGGCGCGCCGGGTCCGTGCACCACTCCGTGCCACTTGGTGGACCGCGTGCTGTGATCCGGCCAATAATAGGCTGCCACGTGTCCCACCGGCGGTCCACGGTTTCCCCCATGCACCAGAATGCGCGAAAAACTTCCGGGGGTCCGTTTTTGGGCATCCGGACTCCGAAAAAGGCAAGTAAATAGCCGATTTTCGACGTTTTTTCGCGCTGAATCCAAATATGACCTCGGATTAGCCTAAAGCCTTTTCTAAATTCTGACAAAAATAGCCGGAAGGCAGGCTCAATCCCGAACCCTCACAGAGTCCGTCCAACGCATCCATTTGACGCGTTACGAGTCCCACACACCAACAATAGGTGTTCTACAACACGGGTCATGGGAGAAGCAACTCGGGGGTCAGGGTCACTACAGCGCAGGCCTGACTGGACCAGATTTGGCAGTCACTGAGATTGGGTTGATGCGAGCGAGTGGATGCATACCATCATCTGTGTTTTTCCCATTGACCATAGTAGATAGAGGCATAATAGCTGTAGATACTTTTCCATCTTAGCTTTTCATTATCACAGTCTTTTTTTTTCTGTTATCTTATGCCTCTAGTAGACTTAGTGGGCAGACCGTGGGTCTTGGAGACGGTACCCACTGAGAACTACTGTAGGATGTAGTTCTCACACCCTCTGTCCATGATAGGTTGCCGAGGCTTTTTCTTCCGTTCCTGCTCTAGCTGGCTTGACGGACCGAGGACAGGGAGTCGCGAGATAGATCCCTACCAGCATAGTTCATTTTGGGTGAGGTAGATGTACCATCCCGGACTGTGGGATTCACTGTATACTGTTATATTTCTAGCTCTTAGTTATCCCCCCTTTTTGAATTCATAGATGTTGTATAGGTGGATCTTTATTTGTATCTTTCCTGTGGATCTGACCTTGTATTATTCTTGTATTTGGGAGATGGACCTTGTATTTATTTCAGTTTTACAGTAGTTTGATTTTATATTTACAGTTGTTATTTTCCGCTCTCATATCTTTGTAGCTGTAGTTACTATCTTTTGCAGGTTGGACGCTTCGTCTATGCGGGGCTTTCCGTATCGACGGCGGATCTGTTGGCGAGCCCGGGTCCCAGTTTCGACCCCGGGGCGTGACACCAGGGGCTGCTGACGTGGACCCTGTAAGGGTGACTGTGGTAGCTTCCTCCCTCACCCTTTCCACCACTTCGGCTGGCGGAGGCGCTGCATCAAGTGCGGAGCGGGCTTGGGTGAGGGCAAACTTGGCAGAATCTCGGAAGTACAATCCGCTAGTGTTCGAGGGAGACACGACCGATTCTTGGGTCGTAGGAAAGTGGGTAGGTACCTTGGGGTAACTCTTTGAAGATTTGTTGTTGGAGTGCGAGCGAATTCCTCTAGTAGCTCATTTCCTAGAGGGGACCGCCCACATTTGGTGGAAGACAGTGCCCCAAGCCATTCCTTCGGCAGTGGTTCCTAGACCTACGCCGGGGGCTACTGGCATGGACCCTTTTGGTGCAACTGTGGTGACACCACCTTCCTTCCTTTCCACACTTTTGAGGGTAGTAAAGTGACAACATCTAGTAGTGCTTGATTTTTGTCCCGGGTATATCATAGCGGGTGTTGACGAGGTAGCACCTTGTTGGGACTTACCTAATTGGTCCTATAGTGATATGTTTACAGCGGTTAGTCAGTCGGATATCATAACTTGGGCAAGGTGAAGGTGGAAATAAGGAATCCCCCTATAGTTATTGCCCGTAGTTTTGGCTGTTGCTGTAGTTACTACAATGGCGTCGGTAATTTTCGTAGTATATCTTGAGGTGCTCTATAGGGTTAGACAGAGATCTCCGGGTATTAGGTGACAATTTCAAAAAAGTTTGAAAATCAGTTGGAGAGACTGTGTCCTATTTGCACGAGTGTGCGTATGTGGTGACTCAATGTCGCGGGGTGTCTGATGCTGTGTTGAGCCGGTTGGATTCCTTGGGTTTTGGCTCCGAATTGGGTCTCTTTGTGTCCTATGCAAGACAACCAGTTTGGGCTATCTGGTAGGGAGGTTAGCATGCGATCGTTCTTATGAACGCGGAGGACCTTAGTAATTTCTAGGCGTTGCACGATAGGGTTATTGTCGCTGCAATCGATGCACGTCCTTTTTTCTGACATGGTTGAAAATGAGCCTTGTTGTGTGCTTTGTACAACTGGAGGAGTAGATAGGTGGGACGGACTTGGTTGTTGAACTGGGCTAAGTCTGGTTGTAGGTGCATAATGTTGCGGCACGCGAAAGCGTGTGGTTTGGACTCATCTAATACCGAGGATCCAGGGTGTTGAGTACTTTTGAACTCTTATTGACTCAATCGCCATTTTGGTCTTTTGAGTAACAGGCATATCAGGAGCTCATTGAGATAAGAACTAAGTGTAACCCAAAAACATCGATCGCGGAGTTCCTTGGGGAGGATGTGATGAGCCGAACCAGTTGTGAGCCAAACCAACTTGTGGAGGAGTCGAATGCCTTGAGGCGATGTGGGGACAACATCTCGGCTCATACAAGCGCGATCGGCTCATGCTTAAGTCAACAGGTTTGATTGGTAATGGGACAGCTGCCAAAAACTACACAGACATTAGGAATTATTATTATGAGGATAAGCTGGGGTGATGTGCCGTGTACTCAACTCTGTCACGCCGCATGCGCCGCCTGGTCAACACCACCCAGTCACTTCTGTCCCCTTTGTATCCAACTGGTTTTCCTTACAAATAGTAATGAGAGCGAGTCTATCCAGAGGGAACTCTGTTGGATATTGTGAGAGGTCAGCTCGAGCCGAAGAACCGAAATCTTTAGAAGACTGTGGAGTTCAAGGACTTCTTCCTCGAATCGGCTCGTGCCCGAAAGAGCATTCTTCGGTGATCCAAGCAACCGACTGCAACCTCCTGTGAGTTCTTCAGTCTGAGATGGGGGATATTATCAAGCAGAGGTGATCTCTTACCTTATCTACTGTTTTGAGCTTTAACTGGTTGTTAGCTTCTTACCTCTAGTTGTAAGTGTGGGTTGCGGAGAGAGTATTGTGTAGATCTCCCTGAGTCTTAAGGTTTGGAACCACAGAGGTTAGTGACCCTGTGTTTGGGTGTTTTGTTTTGTGGACCTTGGTAGAACGTGGGATGGTGAACCGAGGGTTCGGTTGAATGTGAGAGTTTGGTAGACTCTATCTTAGGAGTAGCCTAAGAAGAACTAGAAACGAGTACTATGATATGTTGTGAGATGGGTACCTGGCCTTCGGGCTATTGTGTGGCGTGAGAGCGTTTGGGCTATTGTGTGGCGTGAGAGCGTTTGACTAGAAGTAGGTCGATACTTTCGACTCCTCTAGAAACGGGTGTACATAGCAAACGATGGGTGTGATGGCGTGGGTGTAACCCGGCCTTCCATTCGGTTTGTGGTGAAATACCCACCGGAGGATGACGTGGGTTTGGTCCCGGTCCTCCAGGCGCCGCGCAGTTTGTGGTGAAATACCCACTGAGGGTGACGTGGGTTGGGTCCCGGCTCTCATGGCGGTAGGATTGTTTAACCAGGTGGTGCGAGTGCGAACTCTTCGGCGCCCCCACTGGGCACCCAGGACCAATCTGGGGAGTGTATGGACAGCTAACTTTGCCCAAATGAATGTACGAGTCGCCAATATGAGTGCAGTGCGAGAATTCGACCTCCACTCGGAGCTCGTACAGGTCAACCGATCAGGGAGGTGAGACCATTTTCGGTTTTACCGCAGGTGAGGGAGCTCGGCATATCTGAGCTGAAGGGGTTGGTTTCGGTTGGGTGTTGGTGAGGGCATCTGGAGGTTTCTGGAACCTTTGTGGTTTTCCTCATCTGCTTGCTTTATCTCCATTTGGCTTTTGTAAATGCCTCCTGTAGATCAAGTAAGTATAAAACATTCTTTCTCAGTGGTTGAACCCACTGGGAGATTTAATTAGTTCTCACTCCATGTGATTTACTCCTTTCAGGTGTTGGATCGGTTGGTGAGGCACGCGACCGCGGCAAGATCGTGTTCGAGTAGCGGAGCTAGGAGTCTAGCCGGTTGTTCATTGTTGTTGTGTCGTTCGGTTGTTGTTTTATCGAGCCGAAGGGTCGGTCGTCTGTTTCTTTTGTAACCGAACCATTAGACGAAATAAAATTATTTTGATGTTTTATCCCTTGTACTCTAATACTGTGTATCCTTTTGCTTCCTTTTATCAATCGTGAATAGGACTGACCGTTTCGATCGGGTTGAGCGTGGCTTACCCGTTTGACAGAAAGTTTGTTCATGCTCCCGAATCGGTCAATCGGCGAATCTAGGGCATGGCACTCATGGATAAATCTTTAAGACTGAACAAAGGAATTGAATCCCGTAGATTCATACTCACAATCCATTTAATCTTTTTACTAAATTGGTTTTCTATTTTATGGAAGAAGTCTTTAAATTTGTCAAAAGCGTCACTTTTATTTTTTAGTAAATAAACATAAATATATTTAGAAAAAAATCATTGATAAAAGTGATAATGTATCTATTTCCTCCACGAGTTAAAATACCTTCAAATTCACAAATATCACTGTAAATTTGTTCAAGTAATTCAGTATTTCTTTCAATACTCTTAGAAGGTCATTTATTGATTTTCGACTTACTAAATGTTTCACATTTATCAAAATCACTATTCAATCTAAAAATTAATCCTAAATTACTCATCAAGCTAACATATCTGCTATTAATATGATAGAAATGAGTATGCCAAAAATGTAACGACCCGGCCCACGAGCAATAATAACTCGTTGGACCCAAACAGCAGCCCAAAATGCTTAAGCCTAGTTATTATTACTAGTGTCCATGTCTCTTATATACCCAATCACAACTCCATTCCCATCCAATGTGGAACTATTGGGGTGTCACAGACTGCCCCCGTTTAGACCTGACGTCCTTGTCAGCCATAGGCCTGACGTCCTCGTCAGCCCAAACACACACACAGCCCAAGATCACAAGCCGATGAGACCCAGGCTCAGCTGAGACTCGTCACACACTTCCGGCTGGTGATTATCTCTGATACCAAATGTAACGACCCGGCCCACTAACAATAATAACTCGTTGGGCCCAAGCCACAACCCAAATGCTTAAGCCTAATTATTATTACTAGTATCCATGTCTCTTATATACCCAATCACAACTCAATTCACATCCGATGTGGAACTATTATGGTATCACAAAAAATTCACAGAAGAAAGCATATAAGCAGAGCAGAAGATACATTATTTTCAATATTTAATTTAAACATGCCATCACATGCATAACCTTACTAACAAAATTTCAATTCTTAAAAATCATATACTAATCAGACTCAATAATCTATTTAAAGCTAGCTTTGTTAAGAAGAAAAATGGCATCCAGTTCTTCCTAATGGAAGGTGTATAAAACACATCTTCCAGAAGTAAATTTTAGCACAACCTCGCCGCTTCTTAATACTTTAAAAGTATGTGAATTACTAAGCACAATTCTTTTCTTGATTGTTCATAGGAAGTATATGTTTAAAATTAAGTCTTATTATAACAGACATATCTATTGGCACCGGAGTTTGCCAACCATCATTTAGCATTCTCTACAAAGAATATTTCTTTTAACATTGCCACAACTGGGCACCGGAGTTTGCCAACCATCATTCAGCATTCTCTACAAAGAATATTTCTTTTAACATTGCCACAACTAGCTTCTCGATAACGTTAGCTTGATGTAAAACTTTATATTTTCAAAATTTGTAAATTCAAGCAATAAACCCACTTTTGCCACCGATATTGCAAACAATAGAATTTTTTCCTTGAGAAGGAAGTCCTTAGTTGTTATTTAAATTTTTCTTAAATTGGGGCCTACTACTATTTTTCCCAATTTTCTTCGTAGGCTTCTAATATGTGTTTCCAGAACAATTGTTATTAAGTATTAGACTATACTAAATTTACCTTATTAGCAGTAGCATCCTTCTACTTCAAGTGCATCTTGGCCTTTTGTCTCCTCTTCTACGTGAATGCGTGCAATTAACGTCTTGACAGGCATCTCCTTTTGTTTGTATCGAAGAGTCTTTTGGAATTCTCTCCACGATGGTGGTAGCTTACCAATGATCCCCAGTACAATCAAGTTATACCTAAACTTGACTTCTTCGTATTGAACTTCATGAGCGATCATCTAAAAATCTTGAACTTGCTCCACCACATACTGCCTTCAATCATTTGATCGCAAAAAAAGTAATCTAAAAATATTGAACTTGCTCCACCACAGACTGCCAGCTTGTTCTGCATAATACTTTAACTACAATGCCTTCCAAATTTTTTTCTTTGCGGAATAGTATCTATCTTCACAATAATTATAAAATTAAGCTGAAAGGCAGTTGATGAGATAATATCAATTGAGATAAAATAGTACTTTTTCTTTCCACTTTTGAAGTGGGTTCCTTAAAGTGATAGGTGTAACGACTCGACCCACTAACAATAATAACTTGTTAGGGCCCGAACCATCAGTCCAAAATGCTTAAACCCAGTTATATTACTAGTGTTTATGGTCTCTTATATACCCAATCACAAAGTCATTCTCATCCGACGTGGAATTATTTGGATGTCACAAAGGGTTAGTTGAGATCTCTGATATTATCGATTGGCTTCTCTGGTATAGTCTTCATCTTTGAATCTCTTTACAATAATTGGTGCAAATACACAAATATAAAGGTCAGACTACAAAAGAATGATAAAAGTATAAATCGAGTCGATCAAGCCGACACATGAAAATCTCACTCTCTTTAAGGAGGTGTAAGCCATCTACCGTTGAAGAATCTCTCAAACCGATGCATCAAAACACTAGCTTGTCTTCTCTAGGATACAACGAGTCAACTATTGTCGTATGGCTTCACCAATTCTATACAAGTAGATGAACCCAAGGTTCCTCCAAAAAGAACATGTCTTTGGCCTCTCTCGAGTATAGTGGAATACAAAAATAGAAGAAATAGTATGTGAATTGTATTGGTGTGTGTTATGAAGAATGAAGAAGCTCACTATATATAAGCTTCACAAGCCTATAGGTTTTACTAGAATCAAAACCCATAGATTACTAACTATTTAAAGGTGTTGAGTTACACAACTTAAAATAGATATTTTATAGGAAAATGAATGCATATAGATTATTAAAATTTTTGAAAAGGCATAGGTTATAAGAATTTCACCATGAATGGATGAATGTAAAGAATTGTTACTCCATGACATTTAGGACATGTTTGTTTCATGATTGGAATGAAAAAGGGAAATAGAATTAGAATGCATTTGAATGAAAAATAAAATGACAAACCATCTAAAATATATGGTTTATTATTGGAATGAGAATCGAAATGAACAATTAGGGCACTTAAGGATTTTGAGAGAGGATTTTGATTAAAGGAGAGGAGTAATGAAGGGACATGAGGTGGAGGTGTTTGTGTGAAAGAGCTTTGAATGGTTTATTCTAGAATGGTCAATCTAGGATTCAAAATTAGAATGGGCCATACATGGATTGGATGACTCCTATTCCAGAGTGATATGAGAATTAGGCAAACCAAACAAGTCCTTAGTCAAGTACAGCCAAAATATATATATAATTTTTCATTTTAATAATAAAATGTTTCTGCAAATAGCTAGCTTCTTCTACTGGTATTAACTGCGAGTTCTCTGAGTGGGTAAGCTGGTGCTTTCGAGATCGTTTTTGTAGAATAGATGGGGCAGTGTTGGGTCACTAAATGGTTTACTCTCTGGAACTGGTGTGGTTGAGGGGTTCGTTCTCCTGGAAATATAGATGTTTGGCTACGTCGACCGGTGGCTTCGGAGCTGTGTTTTCAATGATTGGGAGGTGCTTCTTCCTAGTCATTAGGTGCTGGGACTGGAACACAAAGGCCTTGCGTCTTGGTACATCATACAGTGACTAGCTCGAGTCGGGAGTTTGTTCCCAGTGAAGGCGACGGCTGTACTTTGTCTAATTTACCCTGTTGTTGGTTTACTAGGGGGGTCATGTGAGTTGTTGTGTGTTGTTGGTTCGGGAGTGGGCGCACTTTTTGTATTGGGTGTAGGGTGGGATCTCTACCTGTGTATTTTCAGTCCTTTAATACATGACTCAAATAGGGTATATCCCTGTTTAATCAAAAAAAAAAATAATAAAATGTTTCAACCGATGGTAATGCTTTTTTTCTGAATCAGTAACCAAATTTCGTTGAACACAATGAAGAGAATGAGCTAAGATAATATTTCTAATTCACATTTTGATAACAGATTCAGAAACAAAAGAGTTGTCCATCTTCCTCGGAAAAGATTAAAACAGAAAAATATCAATTTACTCTCAAAATGCTTTCCCAGCAAAGATAAACACCTATGTACTGTAACAAAAGGCTCAAAAATTAATATTCTTCAAGTGTATAATTAAAAAATGGATATTACGAAGTCTGATTATACAATAAAAGGTCAGAACTCAGAAGCAGAAGCAAAAGCTTAAAACTAAACAATCTGCAGCAGCGGCTGGATGGTGATTGGTTGAGGCCTATTTTCTCATAGGGAATGGACTCAAAAGGTTAAACTTAAAGCAAAAGTCCAGTGCAATAGCAGCAAAGAGAAATATAAAGATGTTTTCAGCAACATACACTGCGCCATTGACAGAGAGTGAAATGAAGTTATCAATGTTTAGCTCCGAAGGTTTTACTACCTCCACGGCAGCAAGACCTACAATTGAAAGCAGCAGATTTAAGTTATAACCCTTCACGCAGAAATTTTCTTGTCAAAGAACAAGAAAAGACAAATATTTATATAACCCCTTTATTGTTTAACCTAATTAATTCCACTTTACTACCCTATGGTTTGGTGCATTGTCCTGAGATTACTGTTCTGATCGACCGTTGTGAACTCCAGTTACCAATCAAAATGGACAAAGTGACAACACATAGCTTGTCAAAAACGAAGCAGGCCAAAGGACTGTAGCACTAGATTTTCTCTTCGTGAGAGGAAATTAAGAACCCTGATTGTATCTGCTTTTCTAGTCAATGGATCGTCTAAAGTATTTAACGAAGTGCCGTGACACTGCATCATGTTGAGATTAGCTGGCACAATACGAAATAGTATGTGTCCTGCTGTGCCGATAGCTATCGGTCACAAAAATACCTATGTGCCGACACACTATAGCATAAAATATTAATTTTTTTTAGCACTAATGTATTTTAATTGCTTATTATATATTTTTATTAAATATTTCGTATTTTATTAAGTTAACTACTTACTAACTTCAAATAAATGAGGGTTTTGAGTCGTGTCATAAGTACAGGAGTTGAATTGTGCTGATATCTTAATAGCATAGTATGGCACGTTGGGCACTTAAAATCGATCGTTAAATGCACTAATACAACATAATTTAACCAGAGTTACTAGTTACTAACTGGAACTATGACCTCACAGTAAAAAACTGCTATGGACCGAACCATGGGATATTAAGTGGAATAAAGCTAAACCACTAGGAGGTATCTTTAAATTTTACTAAACACAAAATTATAAACAAGTAAATTTATAAGATTGGTAGAACCACCATTTGCTAGATACCTTTAACTAAGACAAAAGCTGCAGATGTCCCAGTTTTGAGTTGAATGTTGTCTATATCTCTTCTGATTGTATACCTGAATGTAACTCCAAACAAAGCACAACTAATGAAAACCACTGACAAGTGAACAATCAGTTCGGAGAAGCTGTTGGTTTGATAAAAGGATATCAGTAAACTGGCTAGTGTTCCAATTACAGAAGAAATTGCTGCTGCTTTTATGGATTCTATTCTCTCTCTATTTTTGTCAATATCTTCACGTACCACATCTCCTGAGCTGCTATCTTCTATATTGGACCATAGAGAGCGTTGAGCTTCGTCAACCATTGCTCGTGCTTCCAGCAATTCCTTTTGTGATTCTGCAATCTTGAGTAAAGAAGATACAGTGTGTCACAAGCATGCTACTCAAATTTTCATAGCATGTAATCACTTTTTCAAGAGGTAAACTGTAAACCTCGCATGCTCTAACATACACTAAGGCCTAGTTTGTGAATGCACACAAAAAAAATGACTTTAATGCTTTAGAGCACACAAAAAAAAAAAAAAAAAAAAAAAAAAAAAAAAAAAAAAAAGGGTGCTTTAAAACCCTACTCTTCTGATGCTACAAAATGCCATAAAACAGCGGAGGAAGCAGAATATCACCTGATACCTCCCTGGTGGAGGTTTTCTTCATTTTATCACATCCAAGGAGAGCAGTGTTAAAGCACTTCTATATTTATTGGGAGTTCTAACGCATCGAAGGTGCTGCTTTGGAGAATGAATTTCAAAGCTATATCTAAGAGTACGTTAAAATGTTTTCCGCCTTAGATGATCAGTAGTTATCATATTTCTGAAACAGACGATTTCAAGAAGCTCAAATGTATGTTTGTTTGACCCAGCTAGGCATTCTGCAAAAAAGCTATTTGAGCAGAGTTTGTTTGAACAAGAACCAAGTAGGTTTTAAATCAAAATACCCTCCAATATTGTTACAGCACAAGCAGAAATTTCAAATTAAAACTTCTGCTTTTGCGATCTAAGCTCATTTCAGCTTCTCATCACAATAAAAGCTCTAGATTCTTTTATCCAATGCATGTTTGTTGCTTTTCAAAGTAGCGAAACTGTTTTAGAAACCAAGCCAGACAAGGACTGAAAGCAACTCTGTTGCCTACTTGAATCAACACCATTTACTAGTTTCTTAAGCAGAAAATGCAACCTTGGTGGTAATTAAATCTTACATACTTTGAAGTTTGAAGTACAAAATGATCATCACTGTTTAGTGTGTCCAAGTCTTGCATGTCAATCCAGTTAGTCTAACTATGTAGAACCTTATCAAAAAGATCAACAAGAAATTATTATGTGATAGCCTTAGAGGTATACTTTCTCATCCTAATTTGGTATGTTCAGATGTAGGAAGGTCAAAATGATCTCATCATACCAAGAAGTGTGGGAGAAAGGGACCGCTCCGATTGTAATTTGTAGTATAATTAGTTCCGACTTTCTAACTTTCAAAAATTTTGATTTTCCTATCTAACCTTTTCAAATTGTTTGATTTGTATCCTTAGAAACTATCAGTTGAAACCCATGCACCCGGACATTGCTGTACCGCACCTCCATTCTTCCGTGATGCATCTCATACTTTCAATTTAATCATCCAATTCTTAAGTAGAAGAATATAATTTGTTGGGGAACAGAGATTGAATTATCAAATGAAATGGAGGGTGAAAAGAGGAAAGGTGCACAGGCGTACTGGTGCAGTGAATGGTGGCAATAATTTTTCCTGAGTTGTCATATGACCCGAATCAAATAAAACTAAAGATTAAGTGGTAAAAGTAATTCTTCAATAATTAGATAGTCGTTTCTAAATAGCCCAACATTCAAATTAGTTTTGTACACGAAATTGACGGTCAAAAGCAAGAATGCAAGCAATGATTCTCGTCGTAGGCATAATTTCTGTTAGGATTTGATTAGATTTGTAGTTGAATCCTAGTTGTATTGGTTCCAGTTTTGTTGAGAGGACACGTTTACGGTAAAAACCCGATTTGACGTTTCCGCTAAGGAATCCCAACTCTAGGCGGTACCAAAGTGGATTACGGTACCGGAACGGGTTGCGGATTCACAGAATCTGGTACTTGCCCCGGTACCAAATTCTGTGAATCCGCAACCCGTTCCGATACCGCAATCCACTGCGGTACCGCCTAGAGTTGGGATTCCGCAGAATCTGGTACCGGGGCGAGTATCGGATTTCCCAACAATTGGTATCGGAGCTAAAGGTTGCCGATCCTCAGAAGAGATCAACATCAAAGTACTGGATTACCGATCATCATGGGAGGCGATCATAATTTGATGTTGATCTCTCCTGAGGATCGGTAACCTTTAGCTCCGATACCAATTGTTTGGAAATCCGGTACTCGCCCCGGTACCAAATTCTGTGAATCCGCAACCCGTTTCGGTACCGCAATCCACTTCGGTACCGCCTAGAGTTGTGATTCCGCAGAATCTGGTACCGGGGCGAGTACCGGATTTCCCAACAAATTGGTATCGGAGCTAAAGGTTACCGATCCTCAGGAGAGATCAAATTATGATCGCCTCCCGTGATGATCGGTAATCCAGTACTTTGATGTTGATCTCTCCTGAGGATCGGTAACCTTTAGCTCTGATACCAATTGTTGGGAAATCCGGAACTCCCCCCGGTACCAGATTCTGCGGAATCCCAACACTAGGCGGTACCGAAGTGGATTGCGGTACCGGAACGGGTTGCGGATTCACAGAATCTGGTACCGGGGCGAGTACCGAATTTCCCAACAATTGGTATCGGAGCTAAAGGTTACCGATCCTCAGGAGAGATCAACATCAAAGTACTGGATTACCGATCATCACAGGAGGCGATCATAATTTGATCTCGCTAGGCGTGTTGGATTCGAAGGTATGTGATTTTTCGGCTTTAGGTGGAGCTAACAGAGTCCAAAAGCGAAATCGGAGATGCAGTCGCTCAAGGTGGAGCGGAGGGGAGCTCGATGTAGCGATTGAAACTTCAAATCAAATCAAGGCTGAGATTGTTAGGATTTGATTAGATTTGTAGTTGAATCCTAGTTGGATTAAGATTAATATTTAAATCTTAAAGAGATAAGTTTGTTAAGATTTAAATATTAATTAGAATAAAAATCTATTTAGACTAGAATTTGAATAGCTTTTGATGTAAGCTATAAATATAGCATATGTGCTATTATTTGATGGTGATGTTATGATGGCCACACCCACGGTGGTGGTAATATCTATGGAGGTGGTGGGGGCTAGAATTTAGCCACACCCATATAATGATATCCACACTCACGATAGTGATAACACCCAAGGAGGTGGTGGGGGCTAGAATTTAGCCACACCCATATAGTGGTGGATATATCCATGGTGGTAGTCACGCCCATGGAGGTGGTAGGGGTTAGGATTTAGCCACGCCCATAGTCTTCTAGGTTTATAGAAGACGAGAGAAGGGTGAGAGAGATTCAGGAGGAGAGCTCGGGTTGAAACTACTCTATTGCAGAAAAGAAGAGCAGTCGGTGTAATTCTTTTCTTGGTTAATGAATCTTATTTCATCCGCATATTTTCTGTTTTGGTTTTTCTTCTCTTTGTGGTTACATTGGTTCCAGTTTTGTCGAGAGAACGGGTTTATAGTAAAAACCCGATTTGACGTTTCCGCTACGGAATCCCAACTCTAGGCGGTACCGAAGTGAATTGCGGTACCGAAACGGGTTGCGGATTCACAGAATCTGGTACCGGGGCGAGTACCGGATTTCCCAACAATTTCAAAAATAATTAGGGCTCTGTTTGGATGGATGAATATCTAGTTCAGCATATCACTTTGATTTACTCAAAAAACATAACAGTATTAATTGATGAAAAGTGTGATCAAATGTCTAGCATGGCATACCGGTTTTGGCATTTAAATTATTTTTTAGAATAAAATACCTTGCGAATGAAATATGCTATCCTAACAAATCATGAATGCCAAAGAACTTTTGAGATGCAATAGTCAAATTCTTAGGTCTCATTTAGTATTGATGTGGTTTTTCTTTTTTTAAAAAAATAGAATTTCTACATGAAATAGTGTAGAAAGAGATGGTGGATTGCTGGTGTAGTACCCGAGAAATTCAAATTTGAATTTGAAGAATTCAAATGTGAATGTGAATGAGGAAATGCAAAAATAAACCTAAGTGGTCGTATACTGGTGTGCATATTGCACAGTTTTCAGAGCACTATTTCCCGCCTTTCATATCCGAGTCTGATCTTGAAAATCTGAAATCGCCAGTGCGACCGTCTCGTCGAATCGATTGAAAATAATATAGACCGATTTTCGATTTGATGGTCGAATCATCTAGAAATCGGCGAAGAAGTTAGTGGGGCCCACGACTTAAGTGAATAGTGAAATGAATAGTAACCCCTGATTTAATTCCCTCGCCGGCCAACGTCGGCCGATCGACTGACTAGTGTCCGAATCTGACGATTCAGGTAGTCGATTTAAATGGCGTCGTCATTCTGAGAGCAGTGGCGCTGACGAAATTTGTGTTTGACGAGCCTAAAGTATCATAAAGCGTGACGAACTATATAATTAACTGTGTAAGGTAGATTTAAAATTATCGAAGCTCGAATTCAGTGAAGCAAAATCACTAGTCAATAGGTTTCGTCGAGCCAGACGTCGTGGTGGTGTTCGTTTTTCAATTTGGCGATACTTTTGCCACGAAAAACGTAAAATACGAATAAAACCTATTATTTTATGGACCATATTGTATGAAACTTGGTGGAGAGGGTCCTTTCAGCATATTCTTGCTTCAGCTAAGGACCAAGTGTTGGAGGGCCTTTTTGCATATTGTTGCAATATGTATATTAAGCAACCTAGGGCTTTCTCTTTGCAACCCTACCCCGAGTCTCTTGCACCCCAGCCACACAAGAGGACTCCTCACCTCCCTCTGTCCCTGCTCCGACCGTTACACCCGCAGCCGCCGCCGGCCATCGCCGGAAAAGGGAGAAGAGGCAAGTAATCAAGTTGATTTCGTGTGGGGTTGATGAGGAAGCTTTCAAACTTAGAGTTTTTGCACCCAAGCCTTTCTGGAGTGATCTTCTACCTCTGGAAGCATGCCCCGAGAAATCCCGAGGTCTAGCTCTGAAGCGCGCCGCCGTGGGAGACACTTCTTCTTCCTCAACTCCGGCCAAGGTGAGGTTCCTTCTCCTTTGGTTTTGTCTACCCGAGACCTCTAGAAGTAGGTTATTTGGTCCCTGAGGAGTCATCCAGCCCGGCCCCGAGGTGGGAGGTGCGCCGGTTGGCCGACGGTGGTGTTGCACCAAGCCTAGCTCCGCCTCGGGCAAGCCTTGTTTCCGGCGGCTTTGGCCGGAAACCAGGATGCCCAGCATCTTCTGCTGGACCTTCTCGTGACCCTCACCAAATTTGGTGAGGTGTGGTGCACCAGGGAGCTCGGGGTGGCGTGCCCTAGTTTGGGGATGATGATGGGTTGGCCGAGCTCTTTGCTCCGCCGCCGCCGCTACTCCCGGACGTCGAGGATAGTCATGGATGACTTCACAAGGCCAAGAGGAACTCATTCGTGCCTTTGCATACGGCCCATGCGGCCTATGCGGCTCGAATAAAAGTCCGCCATTAAAGGTCGAAGGATTAATGGCGGCCGGCCATCCGCCGCTCCTCGCCGCCGGCCACCGCTCCGGGAAGCTTCACCGTATCAAGGACAAGTACCCTGGACCTTTACTTGGACCTAGAACCTTATGCATGAAAATTCGCCATTAGTGGTGCTCATGGTAGGCCGCACTACCTTGCTCCGGCCAACCGCCGCCTGCGCACGCTCACGGCCGACCTGGCAATGATCCTGGCAATGCCCGCAAGTGGGTAGAGGCAATGCTTGCTCAAGATCTGCTCCAGAACACTGGTTCTGTGTTCTTGGCCATGGTGGTGCAAGTGCCCATGGCCAAGCCTGCTCCATCTTTGGTTCTAGCCATCCAGCAAGTGTCCAGCAATGAGCCCTCAACTCTCCTCAGTCCCAGGAGCTTGTTGCTCAAGTTATTTTGGCAGATGACTGAAAGGATGTTTAGCATGGACATGCCAAGCTATAGCTTGGGTTAAGTCATGGTTGGTGCTGCTCCGGCAGCTTTGCAACTTCAGTAGGGCAAGCCCTTGTGTCCTCTTGATCCCAGGAGCTTGATGCTCCTCTTAATTCAGCAAATGACTGAGTGGTTTAGTGGATCTAGTAAGCTAAGTTCTAAATGGGCACTTGATGGCCCTTAAGCTATTCCAGCAGGTTGGTTGCACCCTCAAGGTGAGCCTCTGAGTCCTCTCGACCTACTGAGCATGATGCTCACCCAAAAATTGGGTTTGGTCAAGTGTAGATATAAAAATTAGCAATTTGAGCCAATTTAAGCTTATTTGCATAGTGTATGTTGACCCGAAGTTGTCCTCGGGTTCTGCACTGCTCCCAAATGGTGAGCACGGCGTTTAGTGCGTCGAGGCCCACTTACTGGTGGCCTTGGTTCAATTCAAAAGCATTCAAAAATGAAATGCAAGCTAAAAATGACTTAAAAAGAATGTGATTTTGCAATTTTGTAAAACCCTAGGGGTCTAATTGCAATTGTAGCCTCATGGGCTATTTTGGGCTGTGTGCCCATGATCTCAAAACCCTTCGTTGGAGATCCGATGGCTTTTGTTGAGCGGGATTTGGTTTCCGAACCGTAAATTGGCAAAATCGTCGGTTTATCGGCGATTCGGCATTAATCACGCAATTCGAGGAATTGCGGTGATTAATTATTGTTGCTAGATGTTCTCGACTGTTCCCGACGCTGTCCTGGCTGGTCCAGTGATTTCAGTTTAGCGTTAGCGACTTCCGAAGCCGAAATCGGCTTATTCGGATGTGTTTTCGGTATTTATGGCACCGTATGAGTATAGAGTCGCACCCAATGGAGTTGGTGTGCCCGAACGTCTTCAGTGAAGCATTCCGGGGCAGCACGTCAAGTTCCGTTAAATTTGGAGACCTGTAGTTACAGATCGAATCATAATGATCGATTGGCGGATTTCCAGAAATTCCGAAAGATTCCGGGACTATCCGGCTCAATAGCCTCAGTGATACAGCTTCTTTCAGCATCCCAACAGGGATTATCCGGCTCATTGCCGATTGTTCAGTCTTTTGACTGCGAGCTTGAGCATCAGCATTATGATCGCCATAGCAATAACTGCTCATTTCACGTACGCCGTGGGACTGATCCCCCACAATGCGTTCTTTACAGGTAAAGTGGTCGATAGTGGCGACCCGTGAGCCCCAGGCTGCACATAGTGGACAATAGTGGCGACACGTGTGCCCCTGAGTGCACTAATGGTGCCGAGTTATATGTCAGTCGAACGTGCCAGCTTTTGGCATTGGTCTAGGTCCTCGTGACTGATGACAGCATTGATTGGGCATTTCAGTTCTAGCATTGATGCATGATTTGCATTGTTACTTCAGCATTTATTAACATGACTAGCACATGATTATTGGTACTCTACTTTACAGCTTGACATTAATGTATTGTCGCACCTGCCTGTTCTACAGCATGATATATTGACATTGTCCTGATTTATGTGATGGTTAGATATAGCCTGTTCAGCTTATTTCATGAGTATCCGGTAGGTACGACTTGCTATTTCTCGGCCCGTCGTGCCCACTGGGATACATTTATGTTGTATCTCACACCCTTTGGGTGACCACTATTTCAAGTCATTCAGGTGCTGAGATGTCGGGACGATCCAGTGAGCTGTTGCGATAGAGTTGACCCTGCTATTGGCCGCAGTGGCCCAGTGCTAGTATTTACAGTTTCAGTTTCATTAACTTAGTTTTGTCTCTGTATTTTTGAGTTGGAGTTATTGGGATTATGTCTTGTGGATGTATTTAGTATAGAAGTTTATGTTTATGTTTAGCTAAGTGATTGCTGCTCTCTGATTGCATTATTGTACTTGCCTAGCCGAGCATGTATAGGGGAGACTCTGTCCATGTGGACAGAGGATTTTCTATGCATATGGCGGTCTGCTCACGTCCTGAGTTTCAAGATTTTGAACTCTGATAAAAAAAAAAATTCTACCGCTGTTTTGAAACTCGGGGCGTGACAGCTGGCGATCCTTACATCTAAGTTATTTATTTGGCAACAAAAATTATAATTTTGGAATCAACTTTTTTTTCCTTTCCCAGATATTTTTTAAACAAATTGTCATCCATCACTTAGTTGGAGTGTACTACAAGCTAACTAACATGACAATAAGAAAAAAAAAAAATTCACCAGCATATCAAATTATCTAGAACTAACATTTAAAAAATAGAAAAAGGGCAACGATGATGCCCACCAAAGTCTTAACTATCAATCACAAAAAAATGGAAAAACTTTAATTTGCCCCCTTATGGATTAGCTCATTTTCACTTTACCACCCTTTGTGTAGCGCCGCAATTACGGAATGCGCACTATCAAGATACTAACCACACTGATAAACAAACGTGCTGTATCTAAATCACCCACAAAAAAAATTATGCCAAAATTGAAGTAAAATGAAGTAGAAAGAGAAAGATCCAAGCACAACCACAATACAAGGAGATTTACATGCTTCACCCAAGCCGAGCTACATCCACGAGCACAAAGAAGATCAAATTCACTATCAAATTGAGGAGATTGCAAGATTTGGTTAGAAATTACCACTCTATTATAATGTGCATACAACCATCCAAATGGAAAAACCCTTCTTGCTACACGTTTTTTGAAGCTGCTTCCGATCCCGCAAATCCCGCTTCGAAATGCTCTCTTGGAGTGCCTCCAATCAACCTTGAAGGCCTTAAATCAAGCAAGAAAAACAAGAAAGCTCCTTTTCCAACCCTCGCTACACCTCTCTTCTCTATACCAAGAAAGAGAATCCTAGAGAGCAATTGTTGAAACTCTCTACTATAACCCACTGAGAATCTCTCTCACAACAACCCACTTGGCCCAATATGCTAATGGGTTAACTAAAGCCCAAACCAACTACCAACTAACTCACTTCATGAGTTTATTAAACAAAACCCAAAATAAACCAAATAGGTTAATAAGTGAGTTTGACATCACCAAATCCAACAATCTCCACCTTGATAGTAAAATCATCGCTCTCCATCTCCGTGTCAACCATGTGTCTTTATCCTCTACTCATCTTGAAGCCTAAAGAAGTTCAACTCCAATTCAACTTCTCTACTTACACCGGATTTGTGAGCATATCGATCACATTCTCATGAGTGCCTACTTACAGCTCCCTCACCTTGTCATCTTCAATGAGATCCTAGATGTAGTGATATCGAACATCAATATACTAGGTTCTTTTGTGATAAGCCGAATTTTTTAGCCAAATATATTGCACTCAAACAATCACATAATAAACACATAGGTTTAAAGTTCATACCAAGCTCATTCATCCAACCTTGAAGCTGCCTCCTTGGTTGCCTCAATGAGTGCCATGTACTCAGCCTCCATGGTTGACAAAGTCACCGTTACATGAAATTTGGGCATCCAACTAATTGGACCATTTCCATGTATAAATACAAAATACGTTGTAGATCTTCTCTTGTCAAGATCACCGACAAAATTAGCATCAACTTAATCTTGCATTGTCCTTGAACATTTACCATACATGATTGCACAATCACTTGTACCTCTCAATTACCAAAGAACTCATTTCGCCGCCTCTCAATGCATCTTTTTGGGAAGAACACCAACGGCATATGTAATGTCCGGTTGTGCACACCATAGCAAATATCAAGCTACCTACAACACTTGTATAGAAAACTCGATCCATTAACTTCTAATTCTCCTCCGTCTTTGGACTTCGCTCGGAAGATAACTTGAAGTGAGATACAAAAGATGTCTTTATTGCCTTTACTTTACCGATGCCAAACTTATCTACCAACTTCTCTACAAATTCTTTTGTTGGAAGTGACAATGTGTCATTTTGTCTATCCAACCAAATCTCCATTCCAAGAATTTGATGTGTCGATCTTAGAACTTTCATTTCAAAGCATTTACTCAATTCATTATTGAGTTCATTGATCCTAGCCTTGTCCCTTACATACGATGAGCATCTCATCCACACAAAATACCAAAACCACAAAAATACCATCTTTGAAGAATCTTACTTAGACACGATGGTCATACTTACTTCTTTGGAATCCACGACTTTACATAAAAGTGTCAAACTTTCGATACCACCATTATCTTAAAACTTGTTTGAACCCATACAATTATTTCTTTAGCTTTATATACAAGATGTTCTTTACCCTTCTCTATGAAGCCCTGAGGTTAATGCATATAAACTCATCCTTCTAATTTTCATGTAAAAATGTTGTTTTAACATCTAGTTTTTTAAGTTCCAAATCAAAACTAAGGACAAGCCGAATAGAAACCAATTTAACAATAGGAGCAAACACTTCAAAAAAATCCATACCTTCCTTTAGGGCAAAGCCTTTAGCAACCAATTTTGTCCTATACTTTTGAATTGTGTCATTGGTTCCTCTTTTGATTTTGTACGCCCAATTGTAACCAATTGCATTCCGGCTCATTGGTAACTCTACCAAATCACAAGTTTCATTTTTGTGAATTGTCACAATTTCTTCCTGCATTGTTCCTTTCCAATGCTTTGCATCGATAGCATTTATGGCTTCTTGAAATGTACATGGCTCATCTTGTACCGCATTACTACCCAGAATGTATTTGTATCAACAAAATCCTTCAAATGCATAGGTGTGTGTGGCTGTCTTATAGAGCGTCGAGGTAAGTCATGTGTTTCTCCACCATCATGAGAACTTTCTCTGTTATTAAAATCTTCATGGATTTGATTCTCAACTTCACCATATTCAACCAGTGCATCCTCCGATTCAATGTCTTCATTTGGTGAAAAAGTTACAGATGGTAGTTCAAAACTTTGAGTATTAGCTCAGGCATCTTCCTTCTCGACGCTTTCATGTTCTATGCTCTTTTCCAACACATTTGATTCATCAAAATGAACATCACAACTTGTGATAATTTTGCGGACCACGGGATCCCATAATCGGTATCCTTTCACACTTTTGTATAACCAACAAAGATGCAATTTCTTGATCTTGAATTCAACTTTAATTCTTTAACAAATAGGAACCAATTTATAAGTATGGCAACCAAATATTTTAAAATTAGAATAAACACGAGTTCCGAACTATTCATCCTCTAGTGTCTTTCCATCGATAGCCATGGAAAGTGAGCGGTTGACAAGATAACATGCCATGGATACGAACTCGGCTGACAACTCGTGTTCCAAACTAGCGTTGCTCAACATGGTACAAGCTCGCAACATCAGTTCACAGTTCAACCTCTCAGCCACCCTATTTTGTTGTGGATCGTATGGATTTGTATAGTCTTGAGATGCCCTTCTCTTTACAAAAGAGCTCAAAACTCCTTAGATTTGTACTCCAAACCATCATCCAATCGAAGAACATTAATGCGATGCCGGGTGAGGTTCTCTATTTCGATCTTGAAGTGCTTAAATGTTTGAAATGCCTCACCCTTAGACTTCACTCAAACCTTTCGTGGGAATCATCAATAAGTGATATAAAATAATTGGCACCACCATGAACTTCATACATCCGTATGAATGTAGTAAAAAAATACCTTTAGTTGTGTGACTCCCAGCAATGAAGCTCCACTTATGATGATTCCCATAAACACAATGCTCATAAAATTTTGAGTCACTAATAGTATCCGGTATAAGCTTCCACTCTACCAAAATCTTTATACCTTCTCACTCATATGATTCAACATCCTATGTCATAGCTCAGGAAGATCATCATTCTCCACCGCCACATAAGGTTCATCCGTCATTATACTGCCCAATAGCTTGAACAAATTTTCAACCCGAATGCATTTCATGACAGCCAAATGCACCTTTGGAGACTTTTATAACTCCACCTTACCCGATAAAATGTAGCCTTCGTTGTATAGTTCGGAAAGAAAAATCAAACCTTTTGTCAAATCCAGAGCATATTGTACATTTTCAAGCACCCAGACCACGCCATCAAACATTCTCAAGTGCACCAAACCAACTCCCACCGTTCTACTAGTTGAGTTGTTGCCCATCGAAATGGTACCACCGTCGCATTCCTCGTAAGTACTAAACCATGAACGACATGGACACAAATGATATAATAAGTAGCGCAACTAGCAAGAATCCAATTTTCATAAAAAATCAAACTAGAATCCACCATCAAAACCTCATCATCAATAACACCCGATGTTGTCTCTTTAACTTGATGCGCTTCATTGTCCAATTTCGAGTTTTGCTTACCGCTACTTGATTCACCATTGTCCATTCCGATATTTGAGCTCTTTCTTTCTAGACAATCCTACTTTGTATGCCCAGATTTGCCACAAAACCAACAAAGCCCTTTGTCATTCCGATTTCTAGACTTCGATCTATTTTTTGACGTACTTCTTGAAGAATTTCGACATACCTTTACGTTCTTTATAATGACCTCATACTACAAGTACTATCGTTCCACCCTCCGAACTCTCCAAAGTTGTCTTCTTTCGAAGTTCATAGGCTAACAATACACTACAAACAGTGGCCAAGATAAGAGAATCTTTCTTTGTGCAACTTAAACTTGTAATCAAAGTCTCATAGAAATCCGACAATGTGCATAATAAGGTGATGGCATTGTCTTCATCCTTCATCTTCTCTCCGATGCTCTCAAGCACAATAAACAATGTTGTAGAATGTAATAGGAGACCTTGGTACCTTCTTTCATTCTCAAAGAATACAACCTTCTCTTTAACAAAATCTGATTAATAATTTATCTGTTTTGATACAAATTGTATAACTTTGCCCATAATCCAATAGTCATCTTCTATCCAACTATGTTGAAATTATCCACCTAGCACATACGAATAGTAGCCAAAACTTTCAAGGAATAAAGTGCCGCGACACGGGGCGTGCCGTTGTCCGCCTGGCACGGTATGGCACGGGCAAGCTTCCATGCCGATACGTAGCACGTTTGCGTGCAAATGGATACGCATGGCCTCCCAGTGGCACGCTCTGGCATGTTTTTTTATAGTTTTTTTTGTTTTCAATAAATTTTTATAATATTATTTTGAAAGATTTAGTCAACTAATTATGAATATTGACTATATATACCTTACTATACTAATCAATTAATATAGTGGTAAGCTTTTTTAAATGTAAAAAATAAAATTATAGCTCATAGAGAATAGAAATTAAAATATAATAATAAAATTTACTAGTAAAATTCACTCAAGAAAGTTAGAAAAAGAACAACATGATGAAAAAGAACAATATGAGCAATAAATTATATGACAAATAAATTAAACAAATTTAAGTATCAATTGATTTAATTTAGCTTTTTATTTTATCAGTATTTTCAATTTTTTAAATTCAAAAATAAAATTTTCAAAGTAAAAATTATTTTTGTTGCAAATCTTATAAAAAATATTAGATCTATCCAAAATAATTAAAAATTTAACTATATAATAATTAAATCAAGTATATTTATTTTTAACTTTTTATAAACTACAGATAAAAAATTATCTAATTTTATTTTTTTTTTTAAAAAAGAGCTCTACAAATTAAAAATATTCAAAAAAAAAACCACGTGGGGGATACAAAGGCCAACCCCCAAAAAAAAAAATCACCAAAAAAAACAATCGAATAAAGGACATAAGAACCTACCAAAAAAAAAATCTACCAAAGAAAAAAAAAACAAATGAGAGACACAAAAACCCACCAAAAAAATAAATAAATAAATAAAAGAAAAAAAAACCCACAAAAAAAAAAAAAAAAAAAAAAAAAAAAAAACTACTTGAAGAAAGAGAGTAGGGGGCGGCGGCGGAGCATTTTGCACCAAAAAAAAAAAAAAAAAAAAGGAAAAAAAAAAAAGACACGAGACCCGCCGTGCCCTGATACCCACGCGGGTATCACGATGTCTCGCACGATACCCGCGAGGCAAAGAATTAAGTATTCATTCGTGCCTTACGGCACGAAGCGATACGTATCGTGCCACCAATTAGGCGACACGGTACAGAGGGGGTCTCTCTTGGCCCTCCTGTGCCGCGATACCTTCTGAGTATCGAACGAGACAGAGCGATATCCAGAGAGTATTACGGTACATACCGCTGCATGCCCACACATGCACACAGTGTTTTTAATTTCTTTTTTTTACTTCGACCTTTTATATTTTTTAGTTTCTTGCATAAATCTTTATCTCTCTCTCATCTATTTTTTCTTTTCACTTCTAACTTTTTTTCTATTCTGCGCTTTCTTTTCTTTCATCTCATATCTCTTACTCTATTTTTTTTCCTTTCTATTTGTTTCTTCCCTTTTTTCATAATTTTTTTTAAAATTTTTCCTTTCAATCACTTATTATTTTTTGATAACTTCAATTTTAAAAGAAAAAGTAAAGAAATAGTAAAATCGAAGATCCACTTACTAGGTAAGTCAAAAATTTACAACGTAAATTTTTTTTCCATACATTTAGAATATATTTAACTTCTAAAATTTTTTTTATAAAGAAATATGAAATTATACAAATTTTTATTAACAATTTATAAAAATTTGAAAATATATCCACTTGATTTAATCATTATATGGTCCATTTTTAATTTTTTTGTACGAATTTAGTATTTTGTGCGAGATTTAAGATATTCTTAACTTTGAAAATTTTATTATTAGATTTAGAAATATAAGAATTCTAATAAAATCGAAAACTAAATAGAAACAATTGATATTTAAATTTACTTAATGTATATGTCATATGGTTTAGTATTAAATTTTCATAAATAAATTGCACAAGTTTTCTTATTTAAATTTAAGAAAAATTAATTTTCTTGGATGAACTTGCAAATTTTTCATAAAAATTTTAAAAAAAATAATTATCTGGGATTTATATTTTATAATTTTATAATTTTAAAAAATAAAAGATAAATCAAAAAAAAAAATAAAAGTTAATCAATTTTTATTATTGCTTAATTTATTCATAGTATGGTTTATTATTAAATTTTCATGAAAAGATTTTATAATTTTTTAAAGATTTTAGAAAAAATAAATTTCTTTAATTTTTCATCAATATTTTATAAAAATTTGAAAATGAAAAGAAACTATTAGTGCACTTGGGGTCTCATTCTAGTTTAGTCTAGTCATCATATTATCCTTTATCGAATCAATACAAATGGATTTTACAAATTTTTATAAAACTTTAAAAAAATATATAATTTTCTCTATGAGTTGTAGTTGTATTTAACTTCACCTATAAAAAAGACTACTACTATATTAAGCTATTAACTAGTAAGTTAGTAAACTAGAATGAGACATTACATCAAGACAAATCAATACATAGCCAAAATTTACAAATATTACTCTAAAACTTTTAAAATAACATTCTAAAGCCTTATTGAATAAAAAAAAACCAAGGATTTAAGTACCGTGGCACGTGGTCGTACCGAAAACTTGCCGGCACGGAACGGCACGGTGGGTGCCGGGCCATGCCGGCGAGTGCCAGTCACAAAAAAAACATGTGTGCCGACACATAATGACATGAAATATTTATTTTCTTTAGCAACAAAATTTGTTAATTGCTTATTATGTATTTTTATCAAATATTTTGAACTTTATTGAGAAAATTACTTAGTAATTTAAAGAAAAAAGGTTTTAAATTGTGCCATTGGCACTGGGGCTGTATCGTGCCGGTATCTTGTTGGCACGATACGGCCCGTGCCGATAGATACTTAAATGCTTGGAAAAAACTA
Source organism: Tillandsia fasciculata (assembly GCA_029168755.2). Classification (NCBI taxonomy): domain Eukaryota; kingdom Viridiplantae; phylum Streptophyta; class Magnoliopsida; order Poales; family Bromeliaceae; genus Tillandsia; species Tillandsia fasciculata. The sequence continues at coordinate 10,940,229 of CM054945.1, forward strand.
AAATAAGACCGTGCCAAAGCGCGCCACTAGGAAGTTGTGCGTGTCCGTCGGCACGCAAGCATGCCTGTGCCTTATTGTGCCAGGCAACGGCCGGCACACCCCCGTGCCACGGCACTTTAATCCTTGCCGCAAGGGTCTCGCGGGGCATGGTACGTGCCGCCCCATGCCATACGGGACGGGGCGGCACTTCAAACCTTGCTTTAAAGTCCATCTCCTCCCACGCATTATCGGTCATCCACTCCGGTTTCTTATCTTTTCCAAATATAGTATTGCCCTAGTTGTACTAATAAATCACGAATCTTTGACTTCCAAAATTCGAAGTTTCTTTTTCCAGCAAATTTATCTACTTTCAATTGTAGCACGGCAATTACGGAATCCGTACTATCAGGATACTAGTCATACTAATAAATAAATATATTGTATCTAAATCACCCACAACCAAGATGTGCAAAAATTAGAATAAAATGAGGTAGAAAGAGAAAGACCAAAGCACAACCACAACACAAGGAGATGTATGTGGTTTACCCAAATCGGGCTACATCCACAGGCACAGAGAAGGTCAAATTCACTATCAAATTGAGAAAATTATAAGATTTGGTTAGAAATTATCACTCTATTATAACAGAGATACAACCATCCAAATCGGAAAATACTTCTTGCTACACTTTCCTTGAAGTACCTTCCGGTCGCACGAATCCTGCTTCGGAATACTTACGATCAACCTTAAAGGCATTGAATCAAGCAAGAATAGTAAGAAAGCTTCTTCTCCAACCCTCTATACTTCTCTTCTCTATACCAACAAAGAGAACCCCAAGGAGCAATTTTTAGAACTCCTGAGAATTGCTCTCATAACAACTCACTAGGCCCGATATACTAACAGGTTACTCCAAAACATTTACTATCAAATACGATAGTCAAGTAAAAAATTTTCATAACCACAGGTTAGATAAGTATAACATTTTATACACATAGTGGTAAAATGAAATTTGACCTTTGCGACAGGATAGCTAAGTACAATTTTTTGAACTACAAAGTGGTAAAGTAAAAATAAACTAAACCAGTGGGGAGAAAATTAAAGTTGACCTAAAAACAAAAAAAAAGGAAAAATCTCATACCGAATGAATGGCATCCAAATATAAGAAGCAAGGCAAATGATCAAACAGAAAGCGGGCGAGGAATGAAGGGAGAGAGGGAGGAGCCGACCGACCTCGTCGCGGCGCCGCTCGAGCCGGCGCACGAGGTCCCTCGAGCGGCGGGCCTCGGACTCCTGGCGCTCGACGTCGGCGAGGGCCTCCCGCGCCCGCTCCACCCGCCGCGACGCCGCCTCCAGCCCTTGGAGCAGCGCCCGGTTCTCCTCCCTCCGCAGCAGCTCCTCCACCATCCCCGTCACCGCCTCCTCCGCCCTCTTCCCCTCCCCCTCTCCCTCCTCCGCATCTTCCCTCTCGCCCGAGCTCGTGCATCGCGCCGGAAGGCGGAGGCTGCGGCGGCGGCGGCGGCGGAGGTGGTGGTTGGTGGTGCGGGTAGGGTGAGGGAGAGTGGGGATTAGGGGAGGGATAAGAGGCGGTTGGAGTGGGCGCAGGAGAGTTGGCGGTGGATGCATCGCGCGGGTTATTTACAAAACTAACTACACTAACAATTCTATTTATAAAAATAGCCTTCTAAAAAAAATATATATTTATAAAAATAGGTATCGGTGTGTCAGACAACCCAAATACGATAAACCATTCACCGCTTTCTTGAAAAGTAAAAAATGATTCACCATATTCACAAAATTTATTATAGTCCCATGAAAACGGTGAACTATTCACCGCTTTTAAAAGCGGCAAATGGTTCACCGCTTTTAAAAACGACAAATGGTGCACCACTTTTTAAAAACGGTGAACCATTTGCCGCTGTGAATGGTTCACCGCTTTCATGGTTTTCACCCACAACTAAACTTTATATAAAAAAAAATCATCAATATAATTTTCATACATTTCAATTACAACATTTTTCGTACAATTCGATCACAATATTTGATATTCATACAATTCAATCACAACATTTGACATCCATACAATTCAATCACAATATTTGACATCCATACAATTCAATCACAACATCACAACAAGGAATATATCAATCACACCACAACAACAAAAATATTAATCACATCACAAAAAAAAAAAAAAAAAAAAAAAAAATCCATCACAACATCAAATGTTCTGAATGTTCTCAACATCAATTATAAATGTCCGAATTATAAAAGAATGAATATAATAATGTAAAAATTATATATGCAAGAAATAAAAGAAGTATGAAAATACGAAGATGTCCTAACAAAATCAACTACTCTCCACGCCCTCGCGACCGTCCACGTTTTCGTCCGCCTCTACCTCCGCGTCCGCGTCCGCGTCCACGCTGCCCACCTAGTGCTCGAATAGGCACATCATCATCATCCTCCATCTCATGTATCTCATCAATATGCTCGATGGAGATGCCCTCGACAAGTACATCCGTCCTCTGCGTGTCAAGCATTGATGACTGCATCCCCTCTTGCGTCTCAGGTACAGGCTCAGTAGTAATATGATCGTGGCGTCGTCGCCTCCGTCGATATGTAGCACCAACTGGACTCACATCTGATGTGAATGGAACATCCGATGGAGGGATCGGCGCAAATAAAGTATCAAACTGATGTACCTCGGATGTAGATGGGACGTCATATGAAGGAAGTGATGCTGATTGGAAATCGAAATGAAGGGCGTCTGATGTCGAGGGAACGTCGGATTAATGAATCGGAACGGATGCGGATGGAAAATCGTATGCAGGCGTGGAGGTGGAGGGAATATCATCTGGAGGTGGCTCTGGATGCTGTACAGAAGCAGCTAATGTCGGGAGTCTCTCTAAGACATTCTCGATGTCCAACCTTATATATCCTAGAGCGTCCATCAATCCAGACAGCTCTAGAAGATCATCCATCAAATGTCCTAGGCTCCTGACAGTACGGCGCAGAGTATCCACCCATCAAAAAACACATATTTATATAAACGAACTTTATATAAACCACTACTAATATATAAGGGAAAAAATATTAAATGATCTTACCAAAGTTCACTCGATATGCCCCCGCGGCAAAAAAGTGAGTGAAGGTCGCTGTACGGGATGAGAAATCCACCTCTTTGTGATATCCCAATACCACTGCATATACAAGGAGGTGGCTCGTGCTGGATCTGGGTCGACGAAGGCACTCTGCTCCGCAATATGATCTAGACGATCAGTCTATCGTAGAATATAAGAAGCATGAAATGTTGCCCAGTCCTTTCCCGATCTACCCTGCGATGTAACCCGCCGTATAGCCTCCACAGGCTCTGGTATATGCTGGACTAACCCAAACTGGCGAAAAACTCGATCAGGTAGATGTAACTCCACTATGTGGAAGCATATCAAGCAAATCCTGGCACGCCACACTGCGGAGTCCTCGAGACAAAAATGTGGAAGACCATGCAAAATCTCCTCAGTATAAGGAGTTCAAGTAACCTGCAAAAATTAATAAATTTTAATTAATATAAAATTTAAAATTAATCTATATGTATATAATTTTAAAAAATTTTACGTACTTGAGACTCCCGCTGCTGATCAAGCTCGTCCCGATAAAACTCAATATCGGTCGCTCTGACATTCCCGCGAAAACGTAATCTCGTATTCCATCTGCACAAAAAAAAAAAAGAAAAAAAAAAAGAAGATAAGACATTATATCACAATACCTAAAATCAATGATGCAAATTATTGTATTAATCATCGAGGCATATATAAATATTTAACGTACCGAGATCCGAGTGGACAATCATCAAGATCTAGCGGAGCCTCAACTCTATCGGGACGACCGATATGTATATGGTCCCACGCCCAAATCTATAAAGAAAAAACAGATAATTAAAATACTGGTAAAAAATTTTAGATTATTATATTTCTAATATGAAAACTAGTGATTTTACCTGTAATAATGTACCGAATGCACAACACTCGGCCCTCCCCCTCATCGAGGCATTCCCCAATGCGCGATATAGATGGGCCAAAGTAGCTGCGCCTCAAGCTAGCCTGCCACATAGATCAAAATTCTCAAGTAGCGGTAGCCACTTAAGATGTACCCGATGTCCAGTGGGGTTTGGGAATAAGCTGCATCCTCTAAAATAATATATATGCGCGTGCAGCAGCTGCAACCATGTCTGGCGGAGCATCTAGTGGGACATGATGAAACTGCTGGTATAACCACTCTAGTCGGATATGACCTGCGACGACACTACCTGGCTGCATCCCTAGAAGTCTATGACATAAATACGGCCAGTCGCCAGATGCTCGTCCCGTCACAGGCTCGCCAGATACTCGTAGTCCAGCTAGAATGACCACGTCGCGTAGCGTCACTGTCATCTCGCCGTGGCGTAAATGGAATGACTCCGTCTCGCGTCTCCATCGCTCTGTCAATACCCCTAACAGAGCCTGATCTAGCTGAATTCGTCTGAGGCGAGAGACATAGAAAAAACCAGCCTGTCGTAGGAGGTCCACCACCCCCGGATGCTCCACCGTCCACGAGTTCAGTTTACGGCCATGCTTCCGCCACTGAACTGGTGCGTACCCCTACACAGTAAATATATTAGATTTAAATTTCATAAAAATATATGGTATGTAGTTTATAAATGAACTTACCTCGGCTCGTACATAGCTCGAACGGTGACTCGCCTGGTCTAATAGAACAGAAGGATCAACTGGCCCGATCTCCTCGTGATGGTCCATCTGCAAACAAAGTATACAAACTATTAGCCTTTGATTAGAATGTGGTAATATAATTTGAAAATTTTTAAAATTATAAGTAGACAACCATAAGCAAACAACTTAATACTCTACGTCTATGACTTTCAGTTCTTCTATCTTGATTATTAGGACAAGTACTCCTATAATGTCCCTGTTGTTTACAAATAGAGCATATAGTCCTTCGCATCCCCTCTCTATCGTCCATGGCATTTCGAATACGTGTGGATTTGGGACGACCTTTCTTCCTTCTTATAGGTGGGGGCGCCAACGGTGGTCCTTGAGGTCGTGGCCAGCTCCTTTTGTCAGGAATAGGGTGGAATTGTGGGTTATAAGCATTACGGTAATAGTCACATGTATACCATTCAGAACATAAACTATAGTAGTCAATGTTTAAATGATCATTACTGCAAACGGCTAAAAGATGTGAGCATAGCAATCTAGTTAATTCAAATTGTCGGCACGAACATTTTGAGCTTCTCCCATCAAAAAGCACCTTATACATTTTATCTCCAGTACTAACTTGAAATTCCTTTAGGCCGTACCGATGTACATCATGTCCTCTACCGAGTGTCATATATTGTCTAACTAGGGCTTCTTGTTTTGGTGCAAATATTGTAGAGTATGTCTCACCCTTCTCACGATGCTTTAGAAAATAACTGTTCACCTTATAAAATGTAGCTGCCACAAATGCCGTAATAGGCAAACCACGTACACCTTTAAGTACTCCATTTAAACTCTCTGACCGATTGGTTGTCATTACCCCAAAACGCCGACCTCTATCGAATGCCTTCGCCCAATATTCCTTTTCTCCTTGAAGCTCGTGCACCCACTGCCAAGCCTCCGGATTCATCTCTTTTAATTGGTCCTTTTGCTCATAATATTCTCTTGCGGTTGCAGCACTTCCTATACCCGTATAAAATTTATTGAGCAAGTTTTTATTTTTAAACTCCGCTTTTTTCATATTAGCTTTCAAATGGCGGAGGCACCAACGGTGAGTATGACCGTCGGCTCTCGAAAACTCCTCAAGAACAATCTCTTTTAGCTCAGGGAAGCGGTCTGAAATCAGACAAATAGATCAATCACCTGTCACAAAAAATTTTAAATGGCGTAAAAACCAACGCCAACTAGCCGCATTCTCTCCCTCACAAATAGCAAAAGTCAACGGGTACAATCCATTATTTGCATCTACAGCCGTTGCAATCAATGCATGCCCCTGATACTTTCCATACATATGAGTTCCATCGATGCTCAACAATGGTAAGCAAGAATAGAACCCTGTAATTGACGGCCCAAACGCCCAAAATAAGCGTCCAAACTGCTTAACCCCATCTGGCCGGGTCCTGTTATCGAGCCGTCATTTAGTTCCCGAGTTCGCACACTGCAACACGGATAAAAACCGACCAACATCGGTGTATGATTCCTCCCAACCACCGTAAATGATCTGTAATGCTTTATTTCTGGCCTGCCACGCCTTCGAATATGGTATCGACACGTGTAATTCAGAACACATTTTTTCTTGTATTTCCGCCGGCGTCAAAGAAAGTTTGACTTTCAATGATGGAAGAATGTGTGTACATATAAGAGATGAAGTACAATTTCTATGGGTAGTGTTCAGCACCGGAAGTAAACAAGTATGCTGCCCGGCATATGTTTTGACTCTAAAATAATTCGCATCCTTTGGTATCGAAGCATGTAATCTCCAAATACACGAGTCAACCATGCATCTCACTGTATAAGCTTTTGTGGTCGACTTTAACACTTTCATTTGCACGTTGTGAGAAATGTGCCATTCCTCAAGAGTATGCAATAAACTTGATTTTTCACGGAACACACGCCGAACCCATGATCCATCAATAGTAGGAGGGGACTCTTCAATTTGAGCACGATCGAATTCAGTGTGATCGATTTCATACTGATCCATCCATTCGGCATCATCTACAAACTGCTCTGGATGATCTATGAACTCGACACCTTCATCTGGATCATCTACAAATTCATTATTGGCGGTTGGATCAGCGACATTAGTGTATATGATATCTGCAAGGACCCCCAGTCCGCCGTTATGATCCGCATCACTGTAGTGAACCTCCGCCACATTATCATCATCCTCATGATCAGTATTATTTTGTTATTCAAATATTTTTTGTTGCACCTCCGCTTGAGTCTGATTTTGTATCCCCTCAAACTCGGTTACCGCATGATAGGATCCAAAGTCACGTACATCTCCCAATGGATAGGATCCCAAGTCATGCACATTGTGAGAAGACAGATTTTTGCATATATTTTTCATTATTAATCCCTTACTACAAAATTTATATAATAAAATTAATTATAATGTATGCTAACCCATATTCGTATGTATCGTTTTGTTGTCCACCAAGTGGAGCGTGCGATCTGGATGCCGTGGCACGATCACTAGTACGTGGGAGAGACAGAGAACGGACAACTACATTCGAAACTCCGTACTCTCTGCAATTGAATAATTAATCAATTTAAACATTTATTTTAACTAAATAATTATATAAAGCCACAATTTGTAATACGAACCTAGATATATTTGCTCCATCTCCGATGTCATCATGAAATGGTTCTCTTTCAGCCATAGGAGATATTACATCTACGTCTAATTCACTATTTAACATTCTTGAAAAATAGCCGTGAGATGCAACCATCTGCTTCTCAATGTAGATTATCAAACATAAACAATTCCGATATAATGCCATCATATCACACAATGAGTCATCATCCGTAATTTCGATCACATCATATTGATTTGCTCTCATTGGATATCAAACTTTAATAATTAGAAGACACTCATCTCTTCTTATATTGGTAATTCTATATATTTTTCTCTCAAAATTCCTAAATATAATATTCATTGGAATGCCACTTAATTTCTTACGACCTCTAATATACTGTGGATTATAATCTTGCATAACAAGTTGTCCATCCCAGTTAACACTAATAGCTACATTATGAGCCATCCTAATTTCAAAAAAAAAAATATTCACAAAATAAATACTAAAAAAAATTTTAATATCACAATTAGATATTATATAATGCATCTAATTATATAATAATTTTCTATTTAATTTCTATTTAAAGTACCATACTAAAATAACTCACTAATTTAAAGTAACGTATTAAAGTAACATACTAAAGTAACTCACTAAAGTAATTCACTAATTATATAATGCATCTTATTATACTCCATTTAATTAACATACTAAAGTAACTCACTAATTTTTTAATTAATTAGTGATTTTCTATTTACTAATTTTTTTAAAAAATTTTTATTTAATTAATAACTGAGGCAAACAATACATTTAATTATATCATAATTTTTAGGAAAGAATTAACAAATAATAAAGTTAATTAATTTTCTAAACCCTAAATAAAATAAATTAAACTACGAAAAAATATGTAGGGAAGAATGTAGCTCAAGTAAGAAGTAGAGAGAGAGCTCGAGCTCAAAATGCGGGAGAGAGAGAGAGTGTGCAGTGTGCAGTGTGCAGTGTGCAGTGTGCACTGTGCACTGTGCGTGAGAGAGAGAGTGAGAGAGAGGAGAGTGTGCAGTGTGCGTGAGAGAGAGAGAGTGTGTGTGTTTGCAGTGTGCGTGAGAAAGAGAGGGAGAGTGAGTGGCTGCGGGGAGAAGAAGAAGAAGGCGATGGGGCTCTGTGCGGGGAGAAGAAGAAGAAGAGAAGAAGAAGAGAAGAAGAAAAGAAGAGGGTGCGGCGGGTGGGCTAGGTATAAGTGAATGAAAGCGGTGAACCATTCACCGCTTTTAAAAGCGGTGAATGGTTCACCGCTTTTAAATGCGGTGAATGGTGAACCATTTACCGCTTTCATAGGACTTAAAATTTTATGGAAGCTTATGAATGCGGTGAATAATTTACCGCATTTAAAAGCAGTAAACCATTTGCCGCTTAAGACTATTTCTGTAAAAAAAAATTTCAAAATATTATTTTTACAATTATAAAAATTTATAAGATTATTTCTAAAAAAAATTCGCATCGCGCTGCGCCGCGCTACACTATTATTATTATCTGAATTATTATTTCTGAGCTCGAAAATACCGTTTTAATAAAAAAATGAATGTGTGATATACACCACCAGTGAAAAAAAATTTATTCTAAAATAAATAAAATTTATATTTTACACTAATATATATATATATATATATACATATATATATATATATATATATATATATATATATATATATATATATATATACCGGTAATATTGTTTTATTTTTTTTTATTTAAAATTTTTTAAATTAGCCATAAGTTTAGCGTAATTTAATTTTACCATTTTATATATATATATATATATATATATATATATATATATATATATATATATATATATATATATATATATATATATATATATATATTTTATTTTAAGGCGATCTTATTTTTGATTTGCTGTAAGCGCTTACAGTATATACTATATTTTACTATTATATTTGTTTACAAAGTGTAATATTTTAATACCTCATGATTTATAAATTGTATTATTTTACAATCTTTTTTACAAAGCATAAAAATAAAATTAATAGATAGCAAAATACACAAAACCAAGCATATCCTAATCCAACTTTCTACTTAAAACGGTAGTTTAAAATCAATATCTACCAATCAAGGAAAAAATAAATAAATACCAGCCAAACTACCGGAGAAACTGAACAGGGCCTCACATCACTTCAGACAATCTTTACCACAACATACGAACAAATGCACAAACAAAAAAAAATCAATAGATATATCTCCGAGATTTTTCTATACATGCACCAAGGGAAATCGCTTTCTTTGCAGATTTGGTTGCAATCAGGTTACTGTTTGGACTTGATCAGAGCTCAGAAATTTATTGATCAGTTTCCATGTCTTGATCCACGCCAGCCAAACTCGCAACAAATTTCCCACCTCTCCTGCTCAAAACTAGTATGAGCATGACTAAATCATCCCGTTCCGGTTAAGATTGCAGAGAAGGCATGAAAACAGTGTCACATGGAATTTTTCAGCTTCGCTCGCTCAATCTGCAATCACTGCTTCCCTCTTTCCCATCATTCTCACCCGCACATCACCGCCTCCGTTTGCTGCAAAGATTGAACAAGAATGACTGTAGATTTTCTGCAACTCCGGTGTGCCAAAAATTCCAACACAGGTTGGCCTTGTCATTCATCATAAGAGGGGATCAATTTGATCAAATTACAACCACTCACTACTGCTTTTTATCCAACTATCAGGTTTCCTTTACTGGTTGATATCAATCCCACCAGTTCTGCAGATGGAGAAGATCTATGCGCTAGTATGCCCCACAATAGGTGCTGCATTTTCTGCTGCATCAGTAGATAGGAACCACATAAGACCTACGAATGTAGTATAATATCGCATGAATCCTATAGGGTTCACCATGAGGAACGATAAAATTCTTTGTTTATTATGCCGCAAAAATGATAACAAAGCACTAATTAAGGACAGTGCCACAGTTGTAGCATTTTAGATTCCTCTGTTAACTGAAATCGCATATGAAATATAATGAGCAAAAATATACAGATACCATATAGATTAGCCGCCACAAACCGATATTACAGATGTGCCATTGAAGTTAGTTTCCTATCACCTATATAAACATGCTAAAACAATGATTGGTTATTAAACTATATTCAATTTTTTTTTTTTTTTTTTTTTTTTTTTTTTTGAGAGAGAGAGAGAGAGAGAGAGAGAGAGAGAGAGAGAGAAAAGTAGCATGCTTCCCGTTTCGTTTATTTTTAAAATAAATTTAGCTAGAAATGTGAAGCAACTAGACTTCAAACTCGGATCTCGTGTATCAACCACCAAACTTTTTGCCACTTGTGTTAGGGACGGTTGATTATATTCAATTTTTTTAAATCCAAACTAGAAATATACATGGTTAAATGACACAGTTGTGCAAACTGCTAGTGTGCAAAGAGAAATGAATTGAATATTTGATATATCCATATTCATATGAAACATACAACTTTGAACCAAATATTCGCCGAAATGAACAGAACAAAGAATTACATTGATAAAATAGCAAGGATAGCATATCTATTATTACGATAAATAGCAAGGATAGTCACTTCAAATACTTCAAATCATATTATCCTATCTAAATATTTTAGATTTCAGCATCCAGCAAGACTCAGATTCACAAGCCAGATGAATAATATAATCGACTCTATGCTTCGTTTTTACCAGCTTCATGCATGCTTAATTGACATACTGGTTATGCAGAGCAGCTTATCAAGCTATAATATTTTGTCCAATAGTTGTTGCAACAAAACTATGCCAAGCAGAGAATAACCAAAGAGGCTAAGACTAACATGGGAAAGATAAATGTCTAGCCAAGTTACACAGCTAATTGTTGTCAGGGTACAAATAAAGAGAGAACGAGAAATCAAAGTATCACAATGAAAAGAAATTTGGTGATTTTGTCGCGATTTCTTACTCAACACCCACAAAGGAGTTCAGGACCTTAACTGTTGAAATTGCTGCTTGTAATGTTGGGCTAAATTAGCAAGGTAGTCAAACATGCCGCAAACCAGCATTCTTGCTTATTTTCTCTCAGCAAATCAATATGTTTTATTTTTATGAAGTGCTGCAAAAATTAAAAAGAAGAAAAAGATATAAACACAAACTATAAATAATTGATTTTATTTCTCTTCATATCCTTTTATTTCCTCTCTTGTTTTTAGGTGTTCTACCACTAGATAAAACAAGGTTATCTTAAGAATTCCCATGCTCACCACTATAGCCTTCCATTAAGCTTTCGAACCACTTCCGCCTGTATACCTAATTCTTTAACGCAACAACACATTTTAAATAGTATTTGTACCTTCAAATAGGCTTCAACGTTTCATTCTGTCCTGTAGAACTATGTATGTTTTAGTAGATCTAATTCAGCTCGATTCTGATACTTATAAGTTGATGCACAGTCATATTTTTCTTCCAATTATTAAGAGATTGAATTGCATGAGAAACAATAGCCAGAAGAAAATTGGGAAATAAAGTAAATTGAAAATTATAACTTCACAAGTTTTATGGTTATCAACAGTATTCATACTGGAACAACTGAAAACTATCTGGATTAGGACCAGGAAGCAACCTCTATATAAGCAATCAGTAGGTACTGATCTCTAGGACAAGGTAAAACCATAGATGGCAATAATTCTTTCAAAGGAAACTTCCTAACAAGTTAATTATTGTCATTTAAAAATACAGATAGAAATATGATCTATCAATGCTTTGTGTATCTTATTACTAGTTTTTAGTCAATATTAGTTTCTAGATATAGGTTCTATATACCCCGAGGACATCAAGCAGGAGAGGAGACAATGTAAATGTTACAAGACAACATGAGAAAATCTTCTTTAATTAGAAAAGCAACTAAATGGAACTCAAAGCATAAAACAAATCAAAAGAAACCCCAACCATTTAAAGCACAAGAAAAGTAAGACTAACGAGTTTTAAGAGATATCCAGGATAAAACTGACCGATAAAATTGAAGGTTGTGAAGGAATAAGTTTTGCCATTTAAGGCACCAAAAATTACCACAATCTGAATGATACATCTCTTAATTTGTGCAGGTCATAATAAACAAGGTGCCCCACAATATACTTTAAAATAACAACTACTTGGCTTCGTTCTTGTGCTAGCTCGATCAACGATTTGGGAACTACTAACTGTATCATTATCAATTTTAGCTCCACACAACTTTGGGTAATGCCGATCAAAATTAACTGATTTGAGTTGTCTTATAATGATTTTAGACCAATAACTACATTGTAAATTAAGTGAAAAACAGTGTGCTATTATCCACATTTAATAACTACAATTCAAATTAACTGAAAAACAGCATGCTCTTACCCACATTTAAATCCACAAGAATAAATGCAGGAAGAAAAATACAAGCTTCAAGGCAATTGCAAACTATAAAAATCACAAACCACATATAACATAAATGCTACGATTTCAGCATATTCATGGAAACTCAATTCAATGGAACCCAGACATTAGTAAAGCAAACTACCACAACAAAATTGCAACACAAGTTAATAAACGCATGAAATACAGAATAACTCAAATAAAATATAATATTTTACTTATCATAACATAAATTTAAGCATGCAAGAGTGTCTACGTGTTTTCACATGATTTTGACTATCTCCTTAACTGTCTACAAGCCAAATATTTGTTTTCTGGAAGCAAAACAGTTTTCTTCGCCTACTGTATCATACTGTCAGTTAGTCCAGTGTCTAAAACTGCTCTGTAAAAGGGCCACAAGCGAAACATGTGGACAATCACAAAGTCTAGAGATTTTGGCATTACTGAGATGCTAAAATGTTCTTCGGAATGCTTATGCTAAAATGGTCTTCTAAATGTTTGAAGTAGAAGTTCGAATGGAATTTTATTTCTAGATTCAGCATGAAGTTGTCAGGGGATTCCAGCAGAAAAGCACTTCGGGTTTCTGAAAAATCTATTCTGCGGCTACGCAGAAGCTAGCTTCTTTATCCACTTCTCATTTACACCAGTGCTACAAGTTCGATATCCACCCGGAACTCAATAATGTATATGCTCATTAAAAACATATGTTCACGCCTCTGAACCGACAAATATGGAGTTCACACTCTCTCGTCAAGGCCCTAAATGAGTTGTAACTTACAACAAAGCTCTTATACCGACTACGGAAAAGTCCTGCAACTGCTATTCTAGACAAAAAGAAACTCACTGTTGTTGAATTCCTTGGGAAGTGCCGGCAAGGAGAGAGACTCTATGATAAAATGCAAAATTTCTATAACTATGCAAGCTCGCAATTTGCCCAACAAATAGATTCCGGCTATAGTAAAGCTGATATTCATACAAGAATCTGACAAATGAGTATTTACTATTTAATGCATGTATGATAGAAGAAGTCGCTACAAGTACAAACCTTGAGGACTATAAACAGCACAAGCTCGGGAAAACCCAAATCTTGGGCACATGCGCTCTCGGGTGATGCGGAAGCGAGCTACACGGATGGAGAGAGATGGTCGAGAGCCTCCGATCCTCCAGAGGGAATTCATAATACACGCTCCCGAGACAACCCGCATAGTATATACAGTTCCCTTTCACCGCCGAGCAAGTCGGAACCACGGAAGCGGTGAACCTTCCATCTTCGAGAAACAGAGCCCTTCCACCCAAATCAGGCAACTTCTGCCACCCACCGCCGCCGCCTTCAAAGTCCCAGCGGTAGACGCTGAAGCCCCTCAAGAGATTGATGCCGACAAGCAGCAGATTCCCGCCTGATTCGGCGAGCATCCACCCACCGTACTCGTTATTATCCGGCACATCGGAATTGGAACTAATGGTGGATCCTATGAGGGTCAATTCGGGTTGGGGGACGAGGTCCACGGTGGCGAGGCGGTTGCCGGGGGTTAGAGCGTATAGGCGGCTGCAGAAGAAGATCATGTCTTGAATGATCGGGGAATTAGAGAAGAAGTGGAATTTCCACAAGGGATCTCCCAAGGAGCAGAATTGGATGCCCCGGGAGGAGGGGCGGAAGCAGACGATGGAGCAGGCGGAGGAGGCCGGGGAGGAGGAGAGGATGACGCGGGGGAGGTTGCGGGGGGATTTGGGGAGGCGGATGCGGGCGCCGGAGAGGAGGTTCCAGAGGAGGAGCTTGGAGGGTCCGGCGTCGGAGGCGGCGGAGACGGTGATGAGGAAGCCGTGGAAGAAGGCGAGGGACCGGCGGGAGGGAGGGGACCAGGGGAGGCGGGTTGTGTAGAGGCGGCGGCGGAGGACGTCGTAGAAGGATTCGGACAAGGAGGGGAAGCGGGGGAGGAGGAGGAGGGGGGCCTGGGCAGACAGGGCGGGGGAGGGGGTGGGGAGGGAGCGCCAGGAGCGGCAGACGGCGCGGAAGGCGAACAAGTCCTCCAGGGAGTTCAGACGGGAGAGGACGGAGTGGAGGGCGGCGTCGGTCAGCGACGCCCAGTCGCGGCATTCGGCGGAATGGTTGGGATCGGAATGGAAATTTATTAGGGTTTCGATTGGAGAAGCTGCAGCAGATTGGGAGAGGGAGTGTCTTCTGGTTTTGGTGGGATTCATGTCGGAATGGTAACTGTTAATTTTCTTCTCTTCCGTACGGACTGATGCGTTACAACTTACAAGAAGATGATGAGGGCGGGCGAGAGCGGGAGGGTTTTCTGTCCCAAGGAAAATAAGGCGGCTGGCACCGCAACGAAGGAGTACAACCGTAACCAAAAAAAAAAAATTAAAAAAATAAAAAATAAAATAAAATAAAATTATTCGCCCTTAAAGATGTAAACCACTAATGCTTCCCTGGTAGGAATATAAAAGAGAATTAGTAGTATGAGATAAGTATAAATTTTAAAATAATTTAAAATTAATATAAATTTGTATTTGGTTGGGTATTAAATTACTATCAGATATAAAAAAATAGTGTTTAGAAGTAACTAAAGAATAAGAGAAATAAAAAGTTGATTTTTGTATTGAAAAACTAAAATACCCTTATTTTTAGTTAAGTATTAAAATTGATAATTAAATATTATATTATAACTTTTTAAATATAATAATTCTTATATATATTATTTAATAAATTAGATGCTATATGAAATTATATTTAATTTTTATTGTTCTAAAAATTTATTAATATTATCCAAAAATTAAAATGTTATCATTCTGCAAAGATAAAATTTTAGAAAATCAATAATAATAATTCAAATTACTATTAAAAATTAAATAAATTATTTAAATTTTTTAAAAATCAATAATAAAAATTTAAAAATTATCATCAAATAATAACTATCTCACAACTGTACTACCGTAGGAATTGAGTATCACGTCACAATAATAATTCAAATTATATCCATACACGGGGAACACTTGTTTTTAATTAACAGTCCAATTAACATTACATATAAACAAAATAAACTATTTAACAATCTGACTAACATAATATTACAACATTAATTCTAACTTTAATATTATAGTCATTTTCAATGATTTATCTAACTTCTATTATTCCACAACTACTCGGTAATGATTGTCTGCTTATTGTACTTGTTGCATTTATGTATCCTTCGTCAATGAATATGATTATGACTTGCACCCAATAGTCATCACCATCATCTAATATAGTCAACAATTTTACAAGAAAAGCAGAAGAAAATACACTTCGATAAATTGAAGTATTCATTAAAGCTGCAACGGAATTGAAGTCATTTAGCCAAGTTTGATAGTAAACAGACGTGATATAACTTCTATAGATATGTAGCTCAAACATTCACTCGATAGTATAAATCGTTCATCAAAGTGCACAGCTACCATTAATTAAAAAGCATGATAAAAACATATGCCTAGTAATTTACAAACAGTAAAATAATGTCAAGCATAATATTAAAGGCATTAACGAAATCAACATTTTTGGCATACGAAAGATGTGATTATTACAAATTCTTCTTGTTTGCACACAATTGGAATAGTGATTTTTTATGTATACGGGCTCAAGTGGTTCCCAACAGGCATGGGGGTGCAGTGGATTGAAAATCCATGCCATCCATCAAACGCCTATGGCAACCGTCATCATCGCCTAAATTTGTATGAATCATGCTACTTTACCGATCAAACATTCATATCTCGCAGCCGACAAATATAGTGTATATTATGATATAGCATAGTCATGTATCATTAGAGACAAGTGGCAACACAGATTTAAGCATGGCATATGTGATATAGTATCGAACAAACTCATGTAAACGGTAATCGAAATTATGATACGACAGCCAAATCTGGATCGCAACGAAAATGACGGTTACTCACAGTGAGCAACACTAGGGACAGGGCAATCAAGATTAGTTGGCCCAACAGCAACAGAGGCAGCCCAACAGCAACAGAGGCAGCCAATAGAAACAGAGCCAGCCCAACTGTAACAGAGGGGGTAGCAACAAGAGGTAAGAAACAGGAGGCACGGCGCACAGAACAAGGAAGCAAGGCACGCCGGAACAGGACGGTGAGGGAGGCACCACCGCGTCCACGCAAGTACAACGGCGCAACGGGTAGGCCAGCAAAAAGGCGCCCCGGAACACGAAGGTGAGAGAGGGTAGATCGCGGCGACACAAAGCACAGGGGAGCAACCCGCAAACGGACGCAAGCATGAAGGCCCGCCAAAACAGTCAGGCTAGAACAGCCCCACAGATCGGGCAAGCTTGGGCCAAGATTTACACCACCGTAGGCTAACACACCCCCGAAAAAAGAGATCGGGCGCAATAAAGCACAGACAAACCGGATCTCGGGGTAGGCAGCAAGGATCGAGGCGATAGATCTACCAGATCAAAGCGGCAAGAGGGATCACAGCTTCGGGGATGCACGGAGATCGGCGGCGACAATGAGGAGGTACGGGGGAGAGCGCAGATGAAGGCGGTGAGGGTGAAGGCAAGGAAGGCTTGGAGGGCGAAGATGGCGGTGAGGGCTTGGGGGAAGGAAGAAGAAGCAAGAAAAGGAAGAGGAAAGTAGAGCCCCTCAGGAAGCGTGAAGGGGCATAGAGGAGAGAGGGGCTTTGTTCGGGGGGTGGGGGAACACCTATCCCCCCCAGTTACCGAGGGGGGGGTGGGGGAACACCTATCCCCCCAGTTACCGGGTTGTCCCGGTTTTGACCGGGACAACCTGTTAAGGGGGGGAACAGGTATTCCACCTTGTTCCCCCCCTTAACCCTATTGTGTTTGGGTACAAAGGGGGCTTCTTCCCTCTTTGTACCCAAACCAAATATACCGTAAATCTTGAACAATGATACTATTCCATTTCAAAATTGAGTATACCTATTTTATATTCTTCATATTTTATTTATTATATTATTTTTTAAAAATTTTAATAAAAATTATGTGAGTTTTTATGAACCCTAATTTAAAAATCTAAGATCTGCATCTTTTTTTTAAATGTACAAGTAGATATATTGACAATTAAGTTCTCAAACGATTCAAAAATCGCGATCAACTATCCGATCAGTCATAACCTCTTATGTGTGTGACCCCATAGGTTCTATTCTATTTGGTAGTGAGATATATTGTGATTATCATCAACAATATCGCTGAAACTCTTTTCAGTGGGTTAGAACAATTCAAACTCAGCCCAATAAGAATTATCGATCATCCAGATAATTCTCGTGAGTCCCACAATCTACTAGTGACGCCTAGCAGCATGTAGTGGCATTTCAGTAGAATGGAATACTGAACCTCTAGGTACAGTTAACATGTAATACAATCCTTCTATCCGGAGTCCCAACTAGACGAAGGTCATGGAATTGCTCGTCAAACCCTATCGTCTGTCATATGTCAAATTTATTCGACTCGAGTGTCTAATATCGAAAACCCTTTCCGTTATTTACTCTGCCTTGGCCAAGATCTTCTAAACTCGATCTCATAAATCACATAGGACTAACTCCCTTATCTACTAAGGGCGATAGATTCCATATAGGTGTACACCTTATTCCTACAACGAACCTACTGCAGCCAACATGCACTGCAAGGGCCCGAATGGCTAGGGACCAAGTGTATGTACAGTCAAACTACAGTAACGCCATTGTGAATAGCCGAGACACCGCAGGTCAAAGAACCAGTCACACTACTGCAACATCGAGTAAGTCACTGACGAGTGAGTAGACATCCAAGTGACTTCTCGTGATGGTCACGCTCGGTGCCCTTGTTCTCCAACAACCACCTGCACATTCGCTCCAGTGTCCCCACACTGTTGACTCAAGACTCGTCTACCTTAGAAGGGAAGCGACCTGTGCACCAATCTCACTGGATCAATCACTGTCCACGTGATGATCCATCGATCGAGAACATTTAGGAATTAATCTTTAATGATACATGTCTCAAATTCTCAACTCTTGAGAATACGTATCATCAACTTAATTATTCCTTGGACAATTCATGGACACATACACAATATGAATGAAAATAAAAATCCAATAACATTCATAATGTAAAATATCAAATACTAATTTATATTCTAGAAAGAATATATATGTCGGCCAAGTTGGCTTCTAGGGCATACATCTAACACTGCATACCATGGGTATGGAACAAGAAAGCTAGCACACCCTATTGTCAGCCCAAGAAACTAGCTCGAAGGTGATAGCTAATTTTTTTACTCTTTCCCTTCGTTCCATTCATTGTTGTCAGGCAGTTCATTTGCTTGCTTTCTGTTCCTACTCTTCAGACAATTTCCTTAAAAAACATAACTTGCACTTTACGAAAACCCTCATAGACATGACAGTTAGAACGAAAAAAGGTTCAAGGCGGAGTTCTAGCTAATCGGTTTGGTATCCAGTTTACAGCCAGAATGGGTCATGGGCGGTTCTATTCCCTTCAGCCAAGGGGGGAATTTGAATTTTAGAGTTTTGGATGGTAATAAGAGCCACATGTTTTGCATGGTAACCAACAGAATGGTAATGGAAGCCTAATGTTTTTTGCGGTCTCGGATTCTAAAGTTATAAATGCTAAAAGTCTTCATTGTATTCTCTTATTTCTTGACTGGTTTCCTGTTGTGTTCTCGGATGATGGTTTTCCATATGCAGTTTGCTGGCTTTCCCTCTTGATGGTTGTTTACTTTTTGATGTTTAGTTGTGAAGTTTTGAGTGGTAAAATTCTTAATTTCAAGTTTCTGAATAGTGAAATTATTGATCCCCCTCTGCTATTTAAGCAGTCAGTTGGCGATAAATATTGTGAAGTATCTGTTTTTCTATTCTTTCCTGTTTTCTAGTAAGACATTCTCTGACTTCCTATTTTACTAAGCTGGTATTGTACGGCTTCTGTTTCACACTTCCCTGTGTACTTTATACTGATGGACCTGCGTATGCATTTACGTATAGATATGTAGGAACTTATGTGCTCTGTGCTCATGGACTTAGGTATTTACAGATATGTAGGAATGTATGTGTTCGACGCTCATATGGAATATGACGATTTTCCCTCTTGACAGAATCAGGCCTTTTTTTTATATATGCTTCGGGTAAGATAGTGAGAGAATTGTGCAGATACTATTTCTAGCTTACCATGAGCATACTTTCGATAATGTAGCCTACACGCACCCGGATGCTCTGGATTGGCTTCATTTTCTTAGTTCGATTTATAGAACTAGTGAAGTACCCGCGCTGCGCCGCGGGTATAATTTTTTCAACAAATATTATTTTTCATTTTATATTTTTGAATAAATATTACATAATCTACAAAATAACCATGCAGTCCACCGACACAGGTATAGGACAAAAGTAAGGTAAACAGAAAGGAACATAAGCAAGTTAAGTAGAAAGGACCATCATAATAAGAAATTAAATTTACAAATAAATAATCAAAGTATAAAAGTAATCATGCACACAAAATAATCCTTCACACAAAATAATTCTTCTATAAAATAATTCTTGACAATCGAACCAGTTTAAATCTGGAAACTACAGTAACATTCACTTTACATCTGGAAAGTTACAAACTTACGAATTTACAACTAAATACTCAAAGTACAAAATACTTCCACGAAGTAATTCTTCACAATGGAATCCATTTTATATTTAAAGAGTACAGTACCATTTACTTTACATCTGGAAACTTACAAACTTACAAAAGGAATTAACCTTATAAATTGACAATAGAATCCATTTTACATTCGGAAAACCATAGTAACATTCACAAATGATTCGCAAAGTGCGTTAACATTCATGTTTGAAAACTGCACTAAATGGAGGTTGGGCAATATATTTTAGGATTAAATGAAATTTTTTAGGGTCAAATGTAGGTTGGGCAACATATTTGTTTTGTATTTTTCAGACAGGAACCTACAAAAGAACCATTCAGTCCACGAACACAGCTATAGGACCAAATCATCACCATCATCATCACCTGCATTACTACCCTTCTTAGTATTGTTGTTGTCGTCAGTGCCATCACTATTGTTGCCGCCTTCCTCTGTCTCAGCATCAAACATAAAATCATGCTTCCCTTCCTCGCTTTGTAACTGCTGCCCAAAGTCAGGAGCAAGTATAGCTATCATGGTATTTAAAGTTTCTTGGTTCGGCTGCACCAAACTCGATCAAACGAACGAAATGAGAATATGTTGTAATGGGCATTCTTTTGTAAAAAATATATGAAAATAGAAAGGAAGTAACCAAACCGTCCGCAGATCCAAGCAGGTCAAATTTCTGGAAAATGGAATCAGTTCAAGTTTCCAAAAAGGGAAACGAAAATAACTCGGTATTCAAAGCAATGAATGTTGTAGCATACAAGAAACAATTGCAAATAAAATGAGGGACTTAATAGTATTTAAAAATATAGAATTGTAGAGAGAATGAAAATGCGGAATTAATTTTAAGTATATATTTTGCTCAGACTGCCCATTAATTAAATATCGACATCATTTTATTGAGCGAGAACACTATTTTCTTTCCGTAGCCAATAACACGAACCAAGCCGAGAGTATGCTGTATCAACCAAACCAAAGGCATAAGGTAGTGAGGGAAAGAGCAAATTGTAATATATAGGGAAGCGAAAGGTTGCCTACAAAATAGGCCGTCCAATATTCGCTAACCATAAGCCTACAATTTACAACTCACAACTTACCCATCAAGGATTTAGTAGGGCTTCGACTAAATAATGAAATGTGAAAGTAAAAATATAGTCAACCATATACAGTAAAAAGGTAGTTTGATTTGTTAAAAAATGATGCAATTGACGAAATTCCAAAAAAAATTAACAGAATCTTTAAATTATAACAAAGTGTACAAAACCAACTGTAACAAACAGTAAATTCGTACTGTAAGGAAAGCTCAAGTACAACATAAGGAAATTAAACAATTCAAATTACAACAAATTGCAATATAACATAAGAAAATTAAACAATTCAAATACAAATCACATGTTTTGTAGGGAATACATATTATCGGTTTACTGCATACAATTCTCCATATTTATTATTCATATCTTTAAAGTTACAAATTCTATATAGTTTTTTATTTGTTGTCTCCAGCTTCTTCATTAGCATCTTTGGAGCTACACATATAATAAAAAAACATTAGTAGTTTTATAGATGAATAGCAAAATGCTTAATTAAAAGAAAGTTCAATAGTAAATATCACCTTCGACAGTGTCTTTTTGCAGGAGGAACTTCAAATGACTTTGTGGGTGATTGTGTAAAGCTACATTTAAAAATCAAACGATAAATATAACAAATAAGAGTGCCTGTTTACACCAAGTGCCCCCTCGTAATTACCGAATTTTATTTAGGAGGCAACGACGTTAACGGGAATGGTAAAATGACGAAAATGACAGGGGGTAAAGTGGAAAAGCGGGATATGACAGGGAGGTTTTCCGTAATTTAACCAAGAAAATATGAAAGATTATTATATGTGCTAAAAAAATGAAGCTTCATAAAATCTACAGCTGGCTAGAAAGCCACTTTGCTGCTAATGATGATTCAGATGATGAAATTTCACACAACTCAGAAGAAGGAGAAAATAATATGATCTTATAGCAAAAGAAGCGAAACATTAGTTTTAAATTTAAGGTTAAGAAATTCAATTCTAATTGTTACGTAGAAAAGATTTTTAGGTCAATCTCTTCATGAGTGCTCCAAAGAGTAAAAAAAAAGAGGGAAATATGCATGAAATCTCTCACTTCAATTCGACAATTTTTTTCTTATTTAATCATAATTATCTTAATTTTTACTCTGATCTCTGCTATTTTTTCGCACTTGTTTTTTTGCTAATTTTTTCATATTTAATTTAACTTATATAACTAAAATCTCATCAAATTCTTATTAGTGGGGTATTCTCATTATTTGTTTTTTTTTTCTGGTAAATTATTCTCATTAAAACTAATCTAAATTCTAAGATTATTATATTAAAAATGCAATTGTTATTTGTCCTATGCAAGAAATAGTTTTTAAGAAATATAAAATGTTTCTCTAGATTAATTTGCTATTTTTTTTTTTTTTAAAGAATACTACTAATCATTACATATACGAAACCGAAACAACTACATGTAAATATAAAACAACAACAACATTAAACAAAATAAATAATAAAAACAAAATTTGCAGCTTTTTTTTTGCCATCTAAGCAATTGGTGTCGTTCTTCTTTTTTTTTCTGCAGGTTTTTTTTTTTTTTTGTCGTCTAAGCATTAAAAACTAAGAAGTAATTACATTAAACCCCAAATACACTAATTAGGCAAAGTGGAAATGAAAATACAAAAAAATTATTTTGTTTGAGTACCAATATTAAATTCTTTCATTCCTACAGTTGTTTCGACCGAAGAGCATCAAATCACCATTTAGATATACATATACATATAAGCATCTAAAACACTAATAGTATTGATGAGTATATACTATTGCTAACATATTAGGCTCGATCTGATAAATACATAGGACAGAACTTATAAAGTAACAGAAAATAGTTCAGCAAGCGAGCAGATTTCAATACAAAATAGGTATATGTAAACGGCAAAAATTTAACCAGACATTATTAACAGAGGCTGTAGCAATTACTAACAGCCAATTCAAGCCACAATGCCTTCTAGATCCGACATTCAGAATGCAACGTATTTCATGATTGAAACTTCCTCGCAAGCAGTCTCGAAAAACCTAAGAAATAAAAAACATAAAAAACCAATCAATTCTAAGCGAACTGAACAATAATCGAGAGCGAACCGAATAGAAAAATAGCACGGACAAATCACAGAAGGAAGAAGGTAAAGATCAGAGCAAACAGTTAAAGGAAGAACTAAACAACGTTCCACGCATTGCTAACCAAAAAGATGCTACACATTAAAACATTGTTCAAGCCTGCAAATCTTGACATCATCGCCTCCGTAAACCCAGCATACAAACAAAACAACAAACAAAGCTAACAAAAAATATAAGAATAGAATATAAACCACAGGAAAACACAGGAAAGAAGACCAAAAGAACCAAAATCCAAGACAACAAAAGCCACTGCAGGGAACCCACAGAAGGAAACAGCAGTTGCGACCACACCAACGGACCCACCAGTATCCGGCAAACATTCTCAAGTAAAGCAACTTGTAAGCATCATCTCCATAATTGAGAAGTTTGGTGAGACATAACTTTGTGGATCAATTCCATATATTATTCTGATTAATATTGCAATTAATAAAAGCTTAAAGTGTGACACTAACTGCTACTACTCCTACCATGATCTTAGGTTAGTTATTTGTGGAAGTGTAATTGTTCTAAAAGGTCAAATGACCAAAGTTTAATCACAACATCAATTCCGAAAACCCTAAAAGTATATAAGACAAAAAAACAAAATCAAAAGAATAATAAGAAAACTCTGGAGAAAAATTAGAGTTGGAGACTCAGAAACAGCAGAATCTGAAACATGGAGCAAAATAACCAGCAACAAATAGCTAAAAGTGCAGATCCTTGGACCACAATAAATCAGAAGAGAATAAACCACAACAGTCACAATACAAAAGAGAAAAAAAAAATCTTTAACAAAGGATCAGACAAAGACAAATGAATAAGGGAAAAGGTAAAGAATGCAACAAAAAAGCTAACAGAGAGAGCATCATGACCAATCCAAATTTATTAACAGATCCGAGGACTACAACAGTGAGACTAAACCAGGGGAAAAAAAATTTATATTAAAGCAGCAGTATTTTGCTCAGTAGAGTTAGGATTGCATAAGATTTTTTCTAAATTAAATCGGTACCTTATATGCAAGTTTTTTTCTCCCAAATTAAAATATTTCCCACGTATAAATATATGGGCGAAGCAATTCCAGCGTGATAGAAAAGCAGGAAGGTAAAATCAAATAGAAGTATTATGCAAAGAAACTGTAAAGAAGTAAACAAATTGCGCAAAGGCAGAGGGAGAAGGGCGTACCCAAACTGGAGGAATGAGTTGGTATTTATAGGCAAACCTGGACAGAGAGGGCGTTCTCAATCGTCTTCACAGAGCAGGCTCGGGATGAGATAGGCATGTGAACACCCTAGAGCTAGCCTGCTGAACAACAGGACGCGGAACCAGGAGGGGAGGGAGGGGGGTTACTCACCAGGTAGGAGGCTCGGTGTACGGCGTCTATGAGCGACGAGGGGGAAGGGATGACCTCACTAACAGGACATCCGAACCTTAGGTCCTGCGGTAGGGACCCAGGGACCAGCACCATATCAAGAGGCCCGGCGTACGGG
The DNA here is from genome assembly GCA_029168755.2 of Tillandsia fasciculata. NCBI lineage: Eukaryota > Viridiplantae > Streptophyta > Magnoliopsida > Poales > Bromeliaceae > Tillandsia > Tillandsia fasciculata. Next base: position 10,965,242 of record CM054945.1, read on the forward strand.
ACGGGGGGCCCAGCACAGAAACCGCAATACCTAGCGAGGGCAAGGACGCCCGACCCGCAGGTAAGGAAGGGCACGAACAGCCGCGGTCGCCGAACCAACCCGGGTCGATGTACGGCGGCGTAGGTACCTAAGGATCGGACGAACAGGGGGGGGGGGGGCGCGGGGGCCCTCAAATCCGACGTCAGGAAACCAGGACGAACAGGGACGGGCGGCGGGCACCCTCAAATCGACCAATCACAAAAGGGGTATCACAAAGAAGGGGAGGAAGGACAGCACAGTGCGCACCCATGTGGAAGGGCGCGGGCAACCCGGCGCGGGAGAAGCGCACAGCAAGAGGGAGTAACAGGGAGAGAGGAAAACCTAGAGGAAATAAAAGAGAGAGACCGAGAATGAGAGGGCTCTGGATCGGAGTCCAAACCACACACACGAAGCACGGCTAGCCGCCACGTCGGCTCGGAACGACTGAGAGCCCTCCACGGAGGCTCGGCACACTTGAGGATTTATATCTTCTATTGATACTTTTCCATAATTAGACACACCGTGCCTCTCTAATCTGCCTCCATTTCTACTGCAGTTTACAAAGTACTTTTATCGTAATCAATAACTCTTTGCTCCTTCTCAACATTACTGTGTGTCTACACACTCATACATATATAGAAACTAACTGTTTAAGTATCAAGCACATTTACACACAAGCCAAAGGAATAAGTGGGCAATGGTCTGTTATATTTGCAATTCAGGTATGAATAATATAATATATTTACATTGTGGATGACCAGTGCTTCTCTTCTTTATGGATTGAATTTCTCTTCTATTTCTTCCAACTTTTTTCTTCTTCTTCTTCTTTTTTTTTTTTTTTTTTGCGATGATGATGCATAAGAAAAGCAGCAATTTTGGATGGTCTTAGGTGGTGAACTACTGTTTAGACAATGATGGTTTCCAAATGAATGCCTTATAATCTTACGTGGCATTCAATGATCAATTGTATTTCGAAAAAATATGCTGTGTAGGTTGCCTCTAATGTTTCTACTCGGAATCGGGTTTATTTTTGGGTCTGTATTTCTTTTTGTGAAATTATTTTTGATTGGTTGTGCATTTTTCTGGTTAGAAGAAAAGCACTTGAAATTTTTTCACCGGCAAATCTGATTTCTTTTTAGCCCTGTATTTTTTCCCATCGGTTTGGGTTGCTTTGGATTAGTTGTACATGTTTTACATTCTTTTTTAGGCCTATAATTCATTTTGTGTTTCTGATTTGGATTGGGTGTATTTTCTGTGGGTAGGAAAAAAAAAAAAAATTGGGGTTTTCTGTTGGCCTTTGACAACCAATTGCTGCTTGCATGATGTTGATGCATGAGAAAGAATATCTGAACCTCCTATTTTTTTGTTTTTTTTTTCTTGAAGTCACAATGCATGAATTGTATTTTTGTTGGTCCGTGTCCTGTCCTTTCTTATTGAGTTCGTCGTGTCCAGCTCAAACTATCCATTTTCTTGGTTTGGGTTGAGATATTAAGTGAGCATTTTTTTGTTTTGCTTTTTTTTTTTTTATCATTGCTTAACCATATTCTATCGTAGATACTATCGATTATACTGATTATATTTTTTGATTTGTAGATTTGATAAAGTCGCTTCTTCGTATAAAGAAAATAAGTGAAGAACTATTATCTATTTTATGACCTGCCTATGATGAACTATCTATCTTGCAATCAGTCTGTATATTTAATATACGTTTAGTGCATACTTTTTTAAAAACATTAATATCTGTTTGACCAATTTCTATATTCCTACAAACATCATTATATTAAATATTGTAATATTATGTCTCCAAATTTTTTAATCTGTATGTTATTTTTTTGTACAGTTTGTTTATTAAATAAATCTACTTAATGTTATCTCTCAGGTTACAATAAAAAAAATAAAATAAATGCATCATACTTGCCTTATTCGTATATGTCTCCAAATTTCTTTATCTGTATATTATTTTTTTGTACAGTTTGTTTGGTAAATAAATCTATTTAACGTTATCTTTTATATTATAATAAAAAAATAAAATAAATATATCATAATTGACTTATCCGTAGCGAACCTACACTAGTTATTATAATCCATGTGGTACCTTTAATTTATGAAGTTCATTAACTTTGCACTTAAACAAATGCTCCACTTTCTTATGAAATAGTGATATCCAAATTTCGCCAGTATCATCATCAACTTTTATATGAAACATGAACCTGTAAAAACTTAATAAGCACTTAGATTTGCATATAGTTTTAATATTTAAATATAAATAACATTGCTAATATTACCTATATTCAACGACTGAATTGGAATAAAATTTGCATTTTTGAATACCGTTAATTTCTATAATTTTCTTGTGGCAGACCTTACAAGCACCAAGGATCTTTCTTTTTGTTTAACTTCACAACTTGTATTTTTAACTTTCATAACTGAAAATAATATATAATCTCAATTCATTTATATTTGTATACAAATTATAAAAATAGTATACCTGTTTAAATATATTAACAAGAACTCCAGTAATCTCTACCATGGATACTGAAGATTATTATTTGAACATAGTAGAAATTCATTTAGCAACGTTGAACGAATATGAACAATTTCTGGCATAAATCTCAAACTAAAATTTGGCATAACCAAACTATTATGTGCAAGGACAAATTCCATAGATAAACTTATGTCAAATTGTTGTGAGAATAAGCCAAACGGTCTAGACAATTTTTGACAACGACCCAACATAAATTCAAATGTGTAAGTTGCTCTGTTAAAATAGAAAGATATTTGTCGAGTGTACAGAGTTGACAAATCAACTCTAGTGAAAATTTCTATTAAAATATCACTTGGTAGTTGAATACTCTCTGAGACACGTCCGGAACTTGGATTAGTCCTATATATAAATGATATAATATGACTAAATCTCCTAACCCGGCTATAGCATTTTGTGTGGTAGCAAGACCCAAGAGGTTAAGAGAGTTAAGCGTGCTAGTGCTAGAGCTAGAGTAGTTTTAGGATGGGTGACCCCTTGGGAAGTCGGGGCGTCACACTCTCCTAAGTATCAAGCCAATATTGAAGATAACTATATGCTAACGACATTGTAGTGCTTCGGCTTTCGCTAAAATAGCAAAGTGCGGTTAAATCACTCCGAGTATATTTAAAATGCGATTAAAAAATGAGTTAGAAATGTGTTGGTTCGAAACAAAAGTCATTCAACCAAAGTTGAGTTGGAAAGCGAGCTTGGAAAGACAAAATCTGTAAAATTTTAGACTGTTGCATGGAGTACCGGTACCTCAAGGCACGTACCGGAGCCCTATTAAGACTAAAAAATCTAGCTCTCGGGTTGGAGGAATAAGGGAAGACGTACCGGAACCAGTGTCACGCCCCGGGAGTAAACCAGAACCCAGGCTCGTCAACAGATCCGCCGTGTATACGAAATTTTCCACGTTCACGAAGCATCACAACCTGCTCAAGTATAAGATGAGTATACAAAAAACCAAAAGAAATAGAACTGTAAACTAAAACCATCACAGACTAAAACTGTATAAGTAAAAATATAAGTACATCAACACCTCCCAAAATACAAATATACAAAACCATCTCTCATGAAAGTAATATACAACCAACTGGCTAAATGTCACGCCCTAGGGTCGAAACGGCGACCCGGGCCCGCCAATAGATCCGCCGCCCATACGGAAAGCCTCGTATGGACGAAGCGTCTAACCTGCAAAAGATAATACTACAGCTATACAAATATCAGAGCTGAAAAGCATACTACTGAAATAAGATAATACATCTCCAAATAGTACAAGTCTGAACCTCACAATATATAAGTCTCTCAAAAATAAAACTCTCAAAAGTAACTATCTACTATAATCCAGCAGATTGTACTACAAAGCTCCAAAAAGGGTACCACTATACTCCAAGGACGGGTAGGGAACTAGCTCGCGACACCCTCACCTCAAACTGCTATCTCCGCTCGAACAGAAGCCGGAACAGCTACCTCAGAAAAACCTGTCACCACAGCGGGTGTGAGAACTACACCGTCACGTAGTTCTCAGTGGGTACCGCCACCAAGCCCGATGGTCTGCCCACTAAGTCTACTAGAGGCATAAGATAACATGAAAACTGAAATAATGTAAAGATAAGCTGGAAAGAAATCTACAGCTATCATGCCTCTATCTATAATGCTCAAAAGGTGATACAGATGAAAATGATGCATCGACTCTAACCGAATATACTCAATCAACCCAATCACAGTGACTGCCACATGGGGTCCAGTCAAACCTGCGCCCACCTACTGCCATTACATCCACGGAGGACTGGATTTACGTAGGGCGTCCGTGACTGCCAAAACTGGCCCAGCCAGAAGGACTGTGTCGACAAGTCGCGATAACAAAGTAACAGGCCCAGCTCCGAAGCGGCACTCGAGGGGCGCGACCCCACCGAGGAAAGTATCCGCGCATCTCTGTTAAGCTCAATATAGCTCATGCAGGCTATAATCCAAATCCACGATCAACAAGATCGACAATAACCAACATCACATCTCTAACTCACGGGCTGGAAATACTCGACAGCCAGTGTCAAGCCCCGGGGTCGAAACTGCGACCCGGGCTCGCCAACAGATCCGCCACCTATGCCAAATCCCGCATAGGCGAAGTGTCCTACATGCAAGAAAAGTACTACAACTAACAGATATCAGAGTTACAAATGAAAATCTGCTGTATAACTAAAATCAACCACTGTACAACTGGAAATAATACAACAATGTCCATCTCCCAAAAATGATAATCATACAATATCCTCATATACAAAGCTCAAAACTCAACAGGGAGGTATCTCCAATAAATACATCAGTGTACAGGCTCTCAATACATATCATATCCTCACTACATGAGTCTCTCAAAAGAGGAAAACAAAATAGCCAATCTACTGCAGGTCTCCTCTGAAGGGGTACCGCTACTCTCCAACGACGGGTAGGAATCTAGCTCGCGACTCCCTCGCCTCGATCAACAACTGCAGAATCAGCAACACCTGCTAAGACTCTGCAAAACAAAGGAGAGGAAGGAAAAATGAGGGGGAAAACCCCTAAAGGGTGTGAGAACTACACCAAAAAGGGAGTTCTCAGTGGGTACCACCGCCAGACCCGACGGTCTGCCCACTAAGTCCTCAAGAGACATAAAATAACCAAAGCAGTGAGAACTAAACAAGAATGCTGATGACACTCAACAGCTACCCTACCTCCATCTAAATGCTCAAGAGGGGAGAATCAGAGAATGGTATGCAACCACAAGCATATGAAGTGCACAATCAACCCAATCGAGCTGACTGCCATATCTGGTCGAGTCAAACCTGCGCCCCACCTACAACCACCTCCCACTGCCGGGCAGGAATTACGTAGGGCGTCCAAACGGACTAACTCGCTATCGAGTAGTGGCTCATGCAGGCTATAGTCGAAATCCACGCTCTCTCTCTCAGAACGGATAGTATCATGATGCTCAACCTCTCACCTAACGGTCAAAGTACTCACAACGATACGGGACCACCGTCAAACCGAACGGCTCCCAACAACACTAGCACTGGTCTAAACACAGCTACTAGACTCCACTCAGCCCCTAGGCACGAGTGCAAGAATAAAGGTATCTGACCGAATAAACCCAATCGAATGAATCGGTATAAAACCCGGTACTGCCTGCTCTGCTGTCGAACTCAAGAACCATCTGTTGGAATACTGACCGACTACTGACCGGTACGGTCGCATCCCAAAATAGGTGACATACCGACTACTGACCGGTACGGTCGCACCCAAAATAAGTAACAGACCGGCTCCTGACCGGCACGGTCGCACACTCCGGAGTGACACTCGAGGGGAGCGACCCACACGAGTAAAGTATCACTGTAACCCGTATCATATGTATCATAATATAGCAGGACTGGATCACGACTCTGATCAAAGTGGGAAAACCCATCCACTAAAGAAAGCCTCGGTCCTCAGCCAGATGCAAAAGTACTCAAATAATGGGAAACTCCGTCCACTAGAGAAAACTGATACCCAATCTGATGCAAAAGTAAACATCCGGTCAACCGCCCAATATCAGCGGTTGCCGCAATACCCTGCCGTCTATAACCAAGTCCTATAGCCGACCTCCGGTCAACCGCCCAAAGTCCGCGGTTACCGCAAAACCCTGCCAACCGCAATGCAGCACAACCCGTCCCTGACACCAATGTCTCGGCTACACTACCCCAGATCCCTACTCGCACTCGAGCAACACAGACCTCCTGACTAACAAAGAAGGAGAAAAGGAATAATATGGTTTCTCCTAAGTCAAGTTCCAATAGTAGTGCAGCAGTAAAAGATGGCCTAACTAGGTGTCCATACAAGCATGCAAATGTCCTGAAGGAAATGAAAGGGGGTAAAGCATATAATAGATCCTCTAGGAATAAACAACATGCCGGAATCCTTAAAGAACTACACCTGTCCACAATCCAGGGTCCATCAAAAGAATGATCAGAATAATACCCGCACATAGATATAGCCCCCTACTCCATCGAGTAATCATATCATAAAAGACTATGTGCAACCTGGCATGCTAAAAGATCATTACTAAAGCATATCAATCTGTATGATCTAGGCCATTCTTCAAGCTTTTCCTCTCAATGCTAAATATGGATTGTACATTAAATATGTATGCTATCAGTCATAGAGGGGTGACATTCCCACAAGTGCACTTACATTAACCATAACATAATCATCCATAAAAGCCTTATCATTTCCTTATACAGTTACCAATATTAAGCTTACCCACCTGAAGTGCTCAATCCAAGGCAAACCTGAGGTCGGTGAAGAGCGTGGCCACTTGCACGCACAATCCGCTGAACCCGTATCCACGGTACATGTCGCGCAAACCTCGGCTCCTAGCAGTGTTCCAAAAACACTCGCGAACCTTCCTGGGTACAACCAAAGGTCCAAAGTTACACTTTATGTTAAAAAAAAATCCAAGTAAACACCATCTGCTGAAATCAGTCCCGAAGATGTGCAATTTTCACCTGCAGAACGGACTCTGAAAAATCCAACAAAAATACTGTCGCGATCGTCGCATCGAGCCCTTCGAAACGAGTACCTGCATGTCAAAATTCGAGTCCCGGAGGCCGAGTTACAAATTCCACAACACAGGGAGCGCAAAACCTCACAACAACACAACTGTAATAGTCTGCACAGTAAAGGGGGAAGAAGTATACCTTCGGCCAAGTCTCAGAAAATTCCCCGAAAAATACGACGGTAATCCTTGCGACGCGTAGATGCAAAAAGTATGCAGGCACTCCTCAATCCGATGCCCGGATGCGGAGATATCGCCAAAACATCGAGCCGTTGTCCAAGTCTCAACCACAGTAAAAAGGGTCACAGAAAGCTTGGAAAAACTCCTCGAAAAGCACAAAACAAGGGGAAGCAGAAGGTACCAAGATCGAAGCCCTGTCTGTCGCCGTTCCAACGGAGCAAGAATCGCCTGAAAAGGTAGTCGGGGTAGGTCGGGGGAGCTCACACACTGAAACGGGACGAAAGGGAACTCCGGCGAAAGAACGTCGCCCCGCGCCGAAGAAAATGGAACCTCGAAAAGCATGCCACGTAAAATCCCCAAAATTCTCAAGTGGGTGCAGTACAGCGCGGGGATCAACTTTGCAGAAGGCGTCGTGGCGAGGGGAGGCTCGGAAATGCCGGAAAAGGGAAGAAGAAGGCGGCTCGGGTCGCTTAAATAGGCTCCAGAAAACAATTCACAAAATACCCGTGGTATCCCCACATTCGGGCGCCCGGATTATTCGGGCCGCTACAGTGTTGGGCCCGGCCCAACACTGTGCGGGCCCGAATCCCTCATAGGCTTCCACGTCGCCTGACAACCAGCGGACAGCCGTGCGGGGCCATCCACCGCACGACGCGTGGCCCCACACGGTGTCGACACGTGGCGCGTACCCTGGTCAGCGTGCGCCAACAGCGCCCACGTGCCTGCCAGGCACGCAGCCCGAGGCGGCCCCGCCTGCACCGTGGTCCCGGTGCACTGCACCGACCTACCACCTACTGCCACGCGTCCTGCCGTCCAGTGCACGCCGGCCCCATGGACCGCGCACCTGCCCGCGCACTGCGCGCTGTCCGCGCCTGCCCGCCGCCGCGCCTGTGCCTGCCCGAGCCCGCGCCGCCGCCTTCCGCCGTCGCCGGCGCTGCCCCAGCTGCCGGAACAGTGCCCCCTTGCCTCGAAATCCGTGCGCGACATTCGGGCTCCGAAAAATACAAGTGAATAGTCCATTTTCATCGTTTTCGCGCGCTGAATCCAAATCCGCTGTCCGTTTTGCCAAATTCCAACTCTAAAAATTGCCGAAGGCATTCGGAAAGGTTTTCTTTGTCCAAACTTCGCGCTGAGCCCAGTTTTAATATCCGTTTCGCGCGAAACCCCTTCTACACATCTAACGGGGTCCTCCGGTCACTAACATGATCCATTTTATGCCCGAAGTCCACCACTTGTGTCCAAATTGTGCACAAACACCACCGACACACCTCGTAGGCCTCCAGAAGCTGTAGATGTAACCGTAATCCATAAGTGGAAATTTCGGGTCCTCACAGTCAGGACCGCCGTCAACCCAACGGCTCCCCAAATAGGACATCAACTCAACATGCAAACTCACTAGCTGGGTATACTCCACAGCCGACAACAATGAAGGGCCCGAAAACCCCGAAAGACTAGAACCTACAACCCAAATCAAACAAGAACAGGTTCTAGGCATAGCCTTTCATTATTCTCGACCCAAAGAAAAAGGCAGCCCTTAGAATCCAGATCACTCAAACCTTCTCGGGTGAAGAAGTTTACAGAAAAGGTGACATTTATAACCGAAAACTATTTTTACTCGAACCCACACGGGGTGAGGACTAAAAGTAATTCCTTTTTGTAAAACCATCTTGATTTAAGGAAACACATTTTAATAAATTTTAGCTATTTTAGGAAAATCAGTTAGAAAAAAGTTTTATTTCCAAACCCCGAAGGGCTAATGCCTTCGCCCAATCAGACAAGAATAGACTCCGGCGACCCTTCGACATTTGGAAGAAAATATTGATTTACTGAAATCATGTGTGTCCAAAAAGATTCTGGATTCAAGGTCCTGCTATCACTGGTACACCACTGCCACGAACACAGTGGCGACAAATAAATCGAAGAACTCAGCAACCCGGGACCACCGTTTAACCAAACGACTCCCGCCACTGGTACAAGACTAGCTACATCTACCATACTCCACTCGGCCTCCAAGCACGAGTGTAACATGCATCCTACACTAAGAGAAATCCCGACCACTCGGCCCACTACTCGGGCGAGAAAATACTTTGTCCAGGGATAGAATGTAAAGTGTGGATGTCTAAAACATAAATGAACCTAGCCCAAGTGGAGGTTTTCTACTAGTCTGGTTGAACATACATCATATGACAGGGTGCTAGGTCAAGTTTCATTAATAACAATTATTAACACAAATAGGAAGCATTAACCGATATGATCTCAATAACAACATAAGAAAAATATCATCTCTTTCCCTAACATGCTTCCTAACACATCTCACAATCATGCATGCTTGCTATTCCATAGAATTAGAAAACCGTCTACCGGTTTTGGAGACGGAGCAACCCACCTGAAAGCGCGCGTCGATCTAAGGTCCAATCTGAACGTGGATAATCCTCAAGTTCCCACGATTCCAACGAGCCCAAAAATACCAGAAAACTACTCTTAGGCACAAAGATACAGTCCAAACATCGCGATAAGCAAAAATCCCCACGATCACAAATCTGCGGAAAGATCAGTCCGAAAGAATCCAAAATATCACATGCGAGATGATTCCTAAAAATTCTAATAAAAATATGGCTGCGATCCTCGCGAAGCGTAGATATCGATCGAGTCCTCACAGGTTGAAATCCAATAACCGAGCATGGAGATAAAAATTCGACAAGCTCCATTGTCCATGAAAATCACCAGCAAGAAAGGGGTTCAAAGATGTTCCAGAAACCCCAATAAAAACTCAAAACTGAGACGAGCGGAAAGCATGAAAACGAAGATCTACCACTCGTGAAACTGATGCCGCGAAAATCGGCCAAAAACTCCATCCCGTCAGTCCTAGGGAGTTCGCGGAAGAAGCGTCGACGAAAAAACTTCGTATCAAAGGCGCGTCGAAGCTCGCGATGTCGAGAAGAACGCAGATGGCACGACTCCCAAAAATCTCCGGGATCACAAATATCGAAGAAGACTCGCAGAAGACGCTCCCTGCCAAAGATGGGGTCAGAAGCTCGGAGGAAAAGCCCAAAAATGAAGCCCACATGGGCTATTTATAGCCCAAGTCCACCAAAGGAGGGGATTCGGATTCAGGCGCAAGAATTGGGCGCCCGAATCCGGCCCGGCCCGTTACTGTGCGCGCCCGAATCTCCCTCAGCACGCCACGTGGCCAGCTCCCCGCCCCGCGCACGCGCGCAAGCCAATCGCGGCGCGCCGCGTGGCAGCGCGGTCCACGGCGAGAAGCGTGCTCCGCAGTTCACGCCGGGCCAGGCGGGTCGCTGCACCCGCCAATGGGTGGGCGACACGTGGCCCGGCGCGGTCCACCGTGCGCTGCGCCGGGCGTGTAGGACCCCTGAACCCCATGCAGCTTTTTCCCGTGAATCCACTGTGGAAACACCTGTTGATGGTGTGTTTGGCCCATAATGCATCAAAGGGATGCCACAGATGGACCCTGTGTGTTATTGTTAGCTGGGTTGGCCTTCGGCTACTTTTGCCGAATTTTAGAAAAGGTTTTAGGCCAAACGGAGGTTGGATTTGGATTCAGCGCGGAAAAACGCTTGAAAACGGCTATTTGCTTGTTAAATTCTGAGTCCGGATGCCCAAAAAGGACTCCCGGAAGTTTTGCTGGATTTCTGGTGCATGGGGGAGCCGTGGACCGGCGGGGGTGCCACGTGGCAGCCCCTGATTGGCCGGCGCAGGCGGCTTTGTCCATGGAGTAGCAGGGGTGAGGCCGGGGTGCACCGCGGGAGGCGTGGACCGGCGGGTGTCCACGTGGCAGCGTCGGATTGGGCGGCCCACGCGCGCTCGGTCCACGGGGGCGCGCGGGGGGGAGCGTGGACCGGGGCATGCCACGTGGCGGCCCCGGGTTGGCGAGTCCACAGGCGCTCGGTCCACGCAGCGCGAGGGGCAGGCGGGGGCAGGTGGGGGCGGTTGGGCCGTACGGCGGGCAGGTGGGCAGCGCCACGTGGCGCCCGCTGATTCGCGGGCGCCACCCACCGCGTTGACCGCGGGCGGGGACGCGTGGCGGCTGCTGGCGGGGCTTGCACGGCTGCCGCGTGTTCGGTGGACGCGTGGCAGGCCCCGAGGCGGGTCGGACGGCGGCGAGCGGGTCGGATGGATCCCGTGTGCAGGCGGGATGGGCCGGGCCGCACTGTGCGCGCCCGATTTCCTTTCGGGCCGGACCGGGCGCCCGAAAGTGGGGACAAATTCGGTATTTCCGGATTTGTTCCCCACAGTCTATTTAAGGGCAGCCCGAGCTGCCTTCTTGGGTTTTTTCCTCTCTTTCCAAGCCCCATCTCCCCGAGCCCTCTTCTAGTGATTTGTTCATCTTCGAGTGCTTGATCAACCTGCAGAGTTTGGAGATTTTTAGGAGCACGCATCCCGAGGTTTCAGATTTTACGGCGCGGCGAGACGTTTCATTTCCGGTGTTCTTCTTCGTCGCAGTACAGTGTGAAGGCTCCCCTGGGCTGTCCCGACCTTCGTTTTTAGCGATTCTTGCGCCGACATACTCCTAAGAGGTAGGGCTTCATCTTTCGTACTGATCGTGCTTTCCCATTCTGAGTTTTTTGCATGAATCCCGAGGTGCCATTGTGACCCTTTTTCTGTGTGGATTTTTGGGACAGCATTGGAGTCTTTTGGCGATATCTTCGCGCACGGGCGTCAGACGGAAATGTGCTTATACAACTTTTTCATCTACAGATCACAAGGAACGCGCTCGTATTTTTCTTGGATTTTTCCGAGATTTTATTGGAGGTGGAAATCCCTGTTTCTCTGTGTACAGTGCTACAGTTTTTGATGCAGGAAATTATTTGAGTGCACCACCTTGCCGAATTTGTATTTTGACCTACCGTACTTGGTGTTGGACGTGCAGGTATCCGTTTCGAAGGTATCGACACGAGGATCGCTGTGATATTTTTCTTGGATTTTTCTGGGCATTTTCTGCTGGTGAAATTTGGACATCTTTGGGACTGATTTTGTATGTGGCTGTAAGGGTCGTTTTGGGAACTTATGTGTATTTGTGGACCTTGTGTTGTACCCAGGAGAGTTGCGGGTATTGCTGGACCCATTGGAGTAGGAGATTTGGATTTACCTGCTATTTTCAGCTGTTGGGATTTGGACAGTCAGCTCTTCAGGTGGGTGGTTGTTGTACTCCTCTCCTTTGGTATGCCCACTAGGAACATCAGAGTATCCCAATGCTAGTGAGGCTTAGCTTATTGTTGGTAGCCTTGCATGCAATAGGGAATTAAATAATTGATAGATTATCCTTGATGATGACATTATTGGCATGAGTTCGGTATCATGATCACTTGTTTAATCACTTAATTATCCGGGACAGCATGTTTAGTGGTAGGTTAGTACTTAATGACTTTGCAATAAGAATTATCACCTTGAGAGAATAATCCTGACATTTGTTGCTTTATTCTAATTATTCCTGTGAAATAGACTAAAATACTGGGACAATTGCATGCTTAAATTGGTCACCTAACTAAGTCACTATTTACTGATACACTATCTTTTGGGACATGACTTAGGAGAAACCATGCTTCTATTTTTCTTTCTCTTATGATTTAGACTTGGGGGATAGTTTGCTCGGGTTCGAGCGGGGGCTGGGATAGTGTAGTCAGGTTGCTGGGGATTTGGGACAGGCTGGGCTTTGTGACAGGGTATTGCGGCAACCACGGATTTTGGGTGGTTGACCGGATTGTACTATTGCATCAGATTGGGTGAGGGGGATCGGGCTATCTTTTGTGGAGGGTTTTTCCCACTTGATTTGAGTCACGATCCAGTCCTGCTACATCAGGTTACTTGTGGTTATTTACTTTCCTCGTGTGGGTCGCTCCCCACGAGTGCCACTCCGGAGTGCGCGGCAGACAGACTTTGAGTCCTTGAGACTCCTTTGCTTCGGTGTTATGCGTAGGCTAGCATTCCCGTCGCGGCAGAGCAGGCAGTACCAGTGTCCACTGGTGGTCAGATTTGGTTATTTTGGCAGGCTTCTAGATACTGATGCATACTTTTTCATTCTTATTAGCTTGACATGTAGAGGCATATTAGGGGTAGCACTTTATCAGTTGTCATACTTAGCTTTTCCACTTTTTCTTCTCTTTTTGCCTCTGGTTGACCTGGTGGGCATGTCTGAGTTGAGGCTTTACCCACTAGGGGAGGCTACTGTTTTATAGTAGTACTTACCCCCATTGTCTTTTCTTTGTTTCTTTTCCCCCCTTGTTTTGCAGAGTCCTCTACGGGAGTTGCTGGGCCGTCAGCAGCTGATCGAGGTAAGAGGATTGCGGATTAGATAGCGAGCCACCCGAGTGATGTTAGCTGGAGTTTTTGGTGTACCTGGTTTTTCTCAGACAGTTCTTTTATATTTCTTTTTGGGTCTGGCTTTTGCCAGCTATTTGTATATTTGTGGTGAGCTGGGAGAGATGTTTGTATTTATTTTACAGTTGTACTTTATTTACTTCCAGCTTCTGTCTGAGATACAGTAGTTTTAGTTCAGCTCTGATTCTTATGCTCCTTTATGTATTATCTCTTCTATCTGAGCAGGTTACCGACGCTTCGTGTATGCGGGAAATACCGCATGCACGGCGGATCTGTAGACGGGCCCGGGTTCTGGTTTACACCCGGGGCGTGACAGATTAAGTTGGTATCAGAGCTTAGGGATAGGTCAGTTGGGACTTAGGAAACCCTAGGCTTTTGGGCAGACCCTAGGATGATAGGGCGTGAGTGGCGTGACATTTTGCGAAAGTCGGTGATTTATATAGTTGACTCTTCCTGTGAGTGAAGAGGGATCGACATAGTCTATTTTTGTTGAACCATTATGTTGGCTGCAGACAACATAAGGTTACAGAAATAGGGGGATGTCTTTTGACTTTCGCTAGATTGGGTCGTGTGGGGTTTTGTTGCTGATGTTTGGTTTCTTGTGGCAGGATGCCTCCTCGACGCCAGATTCCTACTCGGGGTACTCCTCTACCCCCTGATGAGGTAGAGCAGTCCAGACCCTCTGAGCTTAGCGAGTTGAGGGCTTTGGTGGCCCAGTTGGCGGAGGGTCAGCGCCGACAGGAGCAGAGGATGGACCAGTTTCTTGCGCAGAGAGAGGCACCACCCCCAGCTGTTCCTGAGGCCCCTGTGCCCCCTGTTGCACCTTTTGTGCCATCGGCGCCATCTTCTAGTAGTGGGGCACCAGGAGCTATCCAGCCATTGACTGCGGAGGAGGAGCAGGACATCGCCGACAAACTCACCAAGTTTGTTCAGCGAGGACCGCCTAGATTTTCAGGGCGAGATGCACAGCCCTGGGATGTTGGGAGATGGCTTTCTGCGATGGAGAAGCTTTTTCGGGACTTTTTCATCGATCCGAGGTACCGAGTGCACATGGCGGTGCACTGTTTGGATGGAGATGCAGATGCTTGGTGGCAGCGGGTAGAGCCACTAGAGTTCCGGATTACCCGACAGCTGCCTTGGGAGGAGTTTCGACGGATGGTATTGGATACCTACTTCTCGACCAGTGTGAAGAGGAAATTGGAGGATGACTTGAAGAACCTTCAGCAGGGCGACCGATTGGCTCAGGCTTATTTTCAGGAGTTCATGGAGTTGCTCAATTGTGTACCTTTCGTCGCTCGTGATGGTCCGCACCAGGTGGAGTTGTTCGAGGCAGGCCTCCGTCCAGAGATTTACACATTAGTGCACGCCCAGAGGTTTCAGACCCTTGAAGCGGTCGCAGAGCATGCACAGTGGGTTGAGAGAGGAGATCAGGTGGTAGCTAGACGGAGGGCCGTGGTCGCGCAGAGCTCCGACAGGAAGCGACCAGCCCCAGATGACGGGGGACAGGCCAGTTCATGGAGACCGCCACGACCGTCGCAGCCCCAGTCTTACGGCCGTGGGCGTTCTGAGAGGAGAGGGCCTGGTGGACCCCAGAGGCCGCCGCAGCATCAGCAGCAGCATCAGCAGTAGAGATCACAGCCGAGGCAGCAGAGATCTCAGCAGCAGTCCTCGAGGCAGCAGCAGCAGCCGAGACAGCCCCGGACTTCCGACAGATGCATCTTTTGTGGAGGTCAGCATTACGCCGGCACTTGTGATCAGAGGTGGGGTCGATGTTTTCGGTGCGGGCAGCCGGGACATGTGCGAGCTACCTGCCCCCTTACTACTTCCCCGGCACCTTCTTCGGCATCGGCTCTATATTCCCCTCAGCAGCGGCCACCAGCTCAGCGGCCTTATGCTCCAGCGAGCAGGCCATCTTCTTCATATCCCACCGATTTCCGACCTCCTGCACCGAGCGGGCGAGTATATGCCGCCCAGTTAGCGAATTCTTCAGCGGCAGACCAGGTGGTGGCAGGTATTATCTTACTCTTCGGTATTAGGACTCGCACTTTATTCGACACTGGAGCATCTCATTCTTTCATTAGTCGAGCATTTGCATCCCTTCATGGTATAGAGATAAAGTCCTTGTCACATGCATTAGAGGTACGGATTCCTGATCACGTTTTGCATGTCGAGGAGTATTGTGTGGCTTGCCCGGTGCAGTTGGGGCCTTGGATATTGTCTGCAGACTTGCTTGTCTTGCAGCAGCTTCAGGATTTTGACTTGGTGTTAGGGATGGATTGGTTGTCACGGTATTCCGCCACTATCGACTGCAGAGAGAGGACGGTGACTCTCCGCGAGCCGGGACAGAAGGAGTTCATCTTCAGAGGTTGCCAGAGCACGCTGTTTGCAGCGACTATTTCTTCGGCGAGAGCTAGGCGGATGATGAGCAGAGGTTGCCTTGCCTTTCTGGCCACTGTTGTAGAGGTGCCTACGGCGGCACTAGGACTCGAGGATATTCCTATTGTCCGCGAGTTCCCAGATGTGTTTCCCCCAGAGTTGACGACTATGCCGCCGGAGAGGGAGATAGAGTTTGTGATTGATGTGGTTCCAGGGACTGCACCAATCTCAAAGGCACCCTATAGGATGGCGCCTGCCGAATTGAGGGAGTTGAAGGCCCAGCTTCAGGATCTGTTGGACAGGGGCTTTATCAGGCCCAGTGTTTCTCCGTGGGGAGCGCCTGTATTGTTTGTGAAGAAGAAGGATGGGTCGCTTCGATTGTGTGTGGATTATAGGGAGTTGAATAAAGTGACCATCCGGAACAAGTATCCCCTTCCACGGATAGATGATTTGTTTGATCAGTTGCAGGGAGCGTCTGTGTTCTCGAAGATTGATCTGCAGTCCGGTTACCACCAGCTGAGGGTGAGGGCCGAGGACATCTCCAAAACGGCATTCAGATCTCGGTACGGGCATTATGAGTTTACGGTGATGCCTTTCGGGTTGACTAATGCCCCTGCCGCATTCATGGACTTGATGAACAGGATATTTCAGCCGTTTTTGGACCGGTTTGTGGTGGTGTTTATTGATGATATACTGATCTACTCCCGGAGTGATGTGGAGCACGAGGAGCACTTGAGGACTGTGCTACAGCTTCTGCGAGAGAAGAAGCTGTATGCCAAGTTTAAGAAGTGCGAGTTTTGGCTCCGGGAGGTCGCCTTTCTGGGCCACGTTGTTTCAGCTGCAGGAGTGGCGGTTGATCCGGCCAAGGTGGATGCTATTCGAGATTGGCCGAGGCCGACGACTATCACCGAGGTGCGGAGTTTTCTTGGATTGGCTGGCTACTATCGGCGATTTGTGGAAGGCTTTGCGAAGCTTTCCTCTCCCCTCACACGTCTGACCAGGAAAGGGGTTAAGTTTATTTGGAGCGAGACTTGCCAGAGCAGTTTTGAGGAGCTGAAGCAGAGATTGATGACCGCTCCGATCCTTGCTCTCCCGGTTATGGGAGAAGGATTTGTGATCTACAGCGATGCCTCTCACAGTGGTCTGGGATGTGTGTTGATGCAGCATGGTAGGGTGATTGCCTATACTTCACGGCAATTAAAGGACTATGAGAAAAATTACCCTACTCATGACCTTGAGCTGGCAGCGGTGATGTTTGCTCTGAAGCTATGGCGACATTACTTATATGGAGAGCACTGCGAGATCTACACTGATCATAAAAACTTGAAGTATCTGTTCACTCAGAAGGAGCTGAATTTGAGGCAACGCCGGTGGTTGGAATTGTTAAAGGATTATGATTTGAGTATCCTTTATCATCCCGGCAAAGCCAATGTTGTGGCAGATGCTTTGAGTAGAAGGACGAGTCTGAGTCTGATGATCTCGCAGCAGGCGCCGTTGGTCGAGCAGATGAGGCGGCTACAGATAGAGGTGGTATCCCCTGAGGTCTCTGCTAGACTTATGTCTATGGTCTTGCAGCCCACTCTGTTGGACAGGATTAGAGACACTCAGAGTGAGGACCCCCACTTGGCGAGGATTAGGTCGCAGATTCAGGCAGATCAGATAGGGGATTTTTCTGTGGATAGCTCGGGAGTACTACGGTACAGGGACTGAGTATGAGATTGACTCAGAGTGTTAGGTCGCAGATTCAGGCAGATCAGATCTGTGGATAGCTCGGGAGTACTACGGTACAGAGACCGAGTATGTGTGCCTATGGATCCTGAGATTAGAGACTATATTTTGAGAGAGGCCCATTATACACCTTATACCATTCATCCTGGTGGTACTAAGATGTATAAGGACCTCAAGGCACATTTTTGGTGGCCCGGAATGAAGCGGGACATTGGGAGATTTGTAGCTCATTGTTTAACTTGCCAGCAAGTGAAGGCAGAGCACCGGGTTCCTGCTGGCAAGTTGCAGAGTCTTCCAATTCCCGAGTGGAAGTGGGACCACGTTACTATGGATTTCGTCACTGGATTGCCGAGGGCGCAGAGCGGAGCAGATGCGATTTGGGTTATCGTGGATAGACTCACCAAGTCTGCACATTTCTTGCCTGTTCAGATGACTTGGTCGTTGGAGCGTCTGGCGCAGTTATATTTGGATGAGGTAGTGAGGCTTCACGGTGTACCTGCTTCGATTGTATCAGATAGGGACCCGAGATTTGTATCACACTTTTGGGGGAGTTTACAGTCAGCTTTGGGGACCCAGCTCAGGTTTAGCACCGCTTTCCACCCACAGACCGATGGACAGTCTGAGCGCACCATACAGACCCTCGAGGATATGTTGAGAGCGTGCGTTATGGATTTTGGAGGAGGGTGGTACCGACACTTATCATTGGTTGAGTTTGCGTACAACAACAGCTATCAGGCGAGCATCCAGATGGCTCCGTTTGAGGCGTTGTATGGACGCAAGTGTCGGTCTCCCTTGTATTGGAGTGACGTGGGTGAGAGGAGGACTTTGGGACCGGATTTACTTTTGGAGGCTGAGGAGAAAGTCAGAGTTATTCGCCGACATCTTGAGACAGCCCAGAGTCGTCAGAGGAGCTACGCTGATACTCGACGGCGAGACCTAGAGTTTCAGGTTGGTGATCATGTCTTCTTGAAGGTCTCGCCCTCGAAAGGGGTCCGGAGATTTGGAGTGCGTGGGAAGCTCAGTCCCCGCTTTATTGGACCCTTCGAGGTACTTGACAGAGTTGGCCCTGTGGCTTACAGAGTTGCCTTACCCCCACGCCTGGCCGGAGTTCACGATGTTTTCCACGTCTCAGCTCTGAGGAGATATGTTTTTGACCCATCGCACGTGATTGACTTCACTTCGTTGGAGATCGGCGAGGACTTGGTGTACGAGGAGCGCCCGTTGCGAATTCTTGCTCGTGAGGTGAGGGAATTGCGCAACCGGGCCATTCCGTATGTGAAGATCTTGTGGAGCAATCACGAGGAGCGAGAGGCTACTTGGGAGCTGGAGACAGAGATGAGAGATACCTACCCCTTTTTGTTCGAGACTTTCGGTTGAGGTACGTCTGCTTGTTTTTCCTTGTTTCGAGGACGAAACTTTTTTTTAGTGGGGGAGGATGTAGGACCCCTGAACCCCATGCAGCTTTTTCCCGTGAATCCACTGTGCAAACACCTGTTGATGGTGTGTTTGGCCCATAGTGCATCAAAGGGATGCCACAGATGGACCCTGTGAGTTATTGTTAGCTGGGTTGGCCTTCGGCTGCTTTTGCCGAATTTTAGAAAAGGTTTTAGGCCAAACGGAGGTTGGATTTGGATTCAGCGCGGAAAAATGCTTGAAAACGGCTATTTGCTTGTTAAATTCTGAGTCCGGATGCCCAAAAAGGACTCCCGGAAGTTTTGCTGGATTTCTGGTGCATGGGGGAGCCGTGGACCGGCGGGGGTGCCACGTGGCAGCCCCTGATTGGCCGGCGCAGGCGGCATGGTCCACGGAGTAGCAGGGGTGAGGCTGGGGTGCACCGCGGGAGGCGTGGACCGGCGGGTGTCCACGTGGCAGCGTCGGATTGGGCGGCCCACGCGCGCTCGGTCCACGGGGGCGCGCGGGGGGGAGCGTGGACCGGGGCTTGCCACGTGGCGGCCCCGGGTTGGCGGGTCCACAGGCGCGCGGTCCACGCAGCGCGAGGGGCAGGCGGGGGCAGGTGGGGGTGGTTGTGCCGTACGGCGGGCAGGTGGGCAGCGCCACGTGGCGCCCGCTGATTCGCGGGCGCCACCCACCGCGTTGACCGCGGGCGGGGACGCGTGGCGGCTGCTGGCGGGCTTGCACGGCTGTCGCGTGTTCGGTGGACGCGTGGCAGGCCCCGAGGCGGGTCGGACAGCGGCGAGCGGGTCGGATGGATCCCGTGTGCGGGCGGGATGGGCCGGGCCGCACTGTGCGCGCCCGAATCTGAGCGGGCCGGGCCGCACTGTGCGCGCCCGAATCTGAGCGGGCCGGGCCGCACTGTGCGCGCCCGATTTCTTTTCGGGCCGGACCGGGCGCCCGAAAGTGGGGACAAATCCGGTATTTCCTGATTTGTTCCCCACAGTCTATTTAAGGGCAGCCCGAGCTGCCTTCTTGGGTTTTTTCCTCTCTTTCCAAGCCCCATCTCCCCGAGCCCTCTTCTAGTGATTTGTTCATCTTCGAGTGCTTGATCAACCTGCAGAGTTTGAAGATTTTTAGGAGCACGCATCCCGAGGTTTCAGATTTTACGGCGCGGTGCGACGTTTCATTTCCGGTGTTCTTCTTCGTCGCAGTACAGTGTGAAGGCTCCCCTGGGCTGCCCCGACCTTCGTTTTTAGCGATTCTTGCGCCGGCATACTCCTAAGAGGTAGGGCTTCATCTTTCGTACTGATCGCGCTTTCCGGGACAGCATGTTTAGTGGTAGGTTAGTACTTAATGACTTTGCAATAAGAATTATCACCTTGAGACAATAATCCTGACATTTGTTGCTTTATTCTAATTATTCCTGTGAAATAGACTAAAATACTGGGACAATTGCATGCTTAAATTGGTCACCTAACTAAGTCACTTTTTACTGATACACTATCTTTTGGGACTTGACTTAGGAGAAACCATACTTCTATTTTTCTTTCTCCTATGATTTAGACTTAGGGGATAGTTTGCTCGGGTTCGAGCGGGGGCTGGGATAGTGTAGTCAGGTTGCTGGGGATTTGGGACAGGCTGGGCTTTGTGACAGGGTATTGCGGCAACCACGAATTTTGGGTGGTTGACCGGATTGTACTATTGCATCAGATTGGGTGAGGGGGATCGGGCTATCTTTTGTGGAGGGTTTTTCCCACTTGATTTGAGTCACGATCCAGTCCTGCTACATCAGGTTACTTGTGGTTATTTACTTTCCTCGTGTGGGTCGCTCCCCACGAGTGCCACTCCGGAGTGCGCGGCAGACAGACTTTGAGTCCTTGAGACTCCTTTGCTTCAGTGTTATGCGTAGGCTGACATACCCGTCGCGGCAGAGTAGGCAGTACCAGTGTCCACTGGTGGTCAGATTTGGTTATTTTGGCAGGCTTCTAGATACTAATGCATACTTTTCCATTCTTATTAGCTTGACATGTAGAGGCATATTAGGGGTAGCACTTTATCAGTTGTCATACTTAGCTTTTCCCCTTTTTCTTCTCTTTTTGCCTCTGGTTGACCTGGTGGGCATGTCTGAGTTGAGACTTTACCCACTAGGGGAGGCTACTGTTTTATAGTAGTACTTACCCCCATTGTCTTTTCTTTATTTCTTTTTTCCCCTTGTTTTGCAGAGTCCTATGCGGGAGTTGCTGGGCCGTCAGCAGCTGATCGAGGTAAGAGGATTGCGGATTAGATAGCGAGCCACCCGAGTGATGTTAGCTGGAGTTTTTGGTGTACCTGATTTTTCTCAGACAGTTCTTTTATATTTCTTTTTGGGTCTGGGTTTTGCCAGCTATTTGTATATTTGTGGTGAGCTGGGAGAGATGTTTGTATTTATTTTACAGTCGTACTTTATTTACTTCCAGCTTCTGTCTGAGATACAGTAATTTTAGTTCAGCTCTGATTCTTATGCTCCTTTATGTATTATCTCTTCTATCTGAGCAGGTTACCGACGCTTCGTGTATGCGGGAAATACCGCATGCACGGCGGATCTGTAGATGGGCCCGGGTTCTGGTTTACACCCGGGGCGTGATACGGCGCGAGACGCGCGCTGTAGCGCATGCGTTGACCAGCCTATCCCTGCGCGCCACGTGGCACCATGCTGCGTTCGCTGGTCCCGGTGCACGCTAAGTCCCGTGGACCGGCCTGCCCGCCGTCGCGCACGCGCCTGCCCGTGCCCGCGCCGCCGCGCTCCGCCGCCTGCCCGTCGCCGCCGGTGCTGCCCTGGCCTGCCGGAATAGTAACCTTGCCTCGAAATCCGTATTTTGGCATCCGAGCTCCAAAAAATACAAGTAAATAGTCCATTTTTATCGTTTTTGCGCGCTGAGTCCAAATCCGATGTCTGTTTTGTCAAATTTCACTTCTAAAATTTGTCGAAGGCATCCGGACAGGTATTCTTAATCAAAATTTCGCGCTGGGTCCGATTTTGAGGTCCAATATGCGCGCAACAATCTCCAACACACATCATAGGCCTCCAGAAGCCACAATTCACTTCGTAAGACTTTCGTAGAGATCCGGGTCATCACACTAAAGCCAGACCCAAATATATAGTAGTCTAAACAGTTAAACTATAAACAGAGTAAACAATACACCACTAGGCCCACCACTAGCTCTCAAATGGTAGGAGGTTTATCTAGCCACCGATCCCCCTCGCCACGATCCGCCGGCACTGGAACCGCTACGAAGAAATCTAAACAAAGGGTGGAAAAAAAAGAGAGCAGCAACGGGTATGAAAACTACAAAAAGTCAGTAGTTCTCAGTGGGTATATCATCAAACTCCGACCTACCCACCAAGTCTATTAGAGGCGAGAAAATGAGCAAGTGGTAAAGCAGGTAGAGTAAAACTGCTGATATAAAAAAACTAACACTACTATGCCTCTAATGTTATCATGTACAATAACTGGCGTATGTATGCATCACAAAAAGACAACTGTCGAGATATAGCTCATATTTATAGGAAATTGTAACTAATACTATATTGAGATATTCACTCTTGTACTTTACTTTCAACTTGTTATAAATTTTTTGTTTAAAGGTTGAATGTTATAGTTTAGCAGTTTTACTCTAATATGGTTTTTTCATTGTACACTTACATTGATTGAGATGGTTGTTCCGTTCTTTTCGGATATAGCGAGGTCATGCCCGATTGGCAGATTTGTTGGCATGTCCGAATTGACCAAATAGACTGTCTCGGAGCGTGACAGACATGTTCTGGTGTTATTAGAAAAAATTTAAAAATTAGTAGCTATCGAAGGAGAACTAAAAATACAATTTCAAAATAATAATAATAATAATAATAATAAAAGACAATTAATTTAGAAAGTAAAAATAAATTAATATACACTAATTCATCGAATATAAAAGCAAGTTAAAAAACCACTACATGTACAATTTTTATTGTATATAATTGATACAAGTCTGAGTAAATAATAATTTTGTTTATAAAAAAAATCACTAAAGTACGCATAATAAGAACATAAAAATTTTAAAAAATATATATAGAATTTTGCTGAACTTACCATTCAGTAAATGTAATATTCAGAATATATCAATTTTATTTTTTTTTAAACCAGTAAAAAGTAAGTATAATTTTCAAAATATCTCTTCTTAAAGGTAATTTTTTCTTCATGTTCAAGACATAGTAGATGCCATTGGCTATGGCAACAATACTTCCTTATATGAAAAGAAAAATAAAATAATAAGTAATATAAATAATTTATAAATATTTAATAAATAAGATAAATAATTCATAATTAATGGATCGGCTATAAATTATAACATTTTTGTTTTTCGAAAAAATTCATCAGTGAAGAAATCATAATCTATTCAGACTACATACATCTTGGGTACCATCATCATGAATACTAGTGAAGTGCCCGCGCTACGCCGCGGGTATATTTTTTTCAATAAATATATTTTTTTATTTTATAATAAGGAAATAAATATATATCGTATATTCAGAATTTTATGTTTGAAAATATGAAGAATGATCGAGAAATACATTTCCTTCTGTTTTTTTATACAGGAGTTCTATTTCTTTTAACTATAAAGAAAACCGTTACTTGCACTATGAAATCAGTTTCTTAAGAATGAACATAATCGGAAACATAAACAATACAAAAAATGAGAGTTAAATGGGAAGCAATCTCAATATAATGCATCTGAAGAGTTCAAACTGGGTTACATATAATAAAGGGATTTCTTGACATGCATATTTAATTAATTAAGTAACCAACGATTGCTGCCATATTTAATTACAGGTATGGTAGGAGAAGCCACCAAGCAGCTGGAATCGAGTCGTTACCGAAGTTGCCTTCACGTTGTTGCTGAAGTCGCCTTGTCCACCATGCGGGTTTCCACCGAGTCACCACTAAGCTATTGGAACCCACATTTGATTTTCCATTACAGGATCAAAAAGCATGGAATCAAAAAGCATACACTTTGCTTTTATAATACAGCAGACAGCGATGTCGCAACCGCATTTGCATGAGTATCAGCAGGAGTTTGTAGAAATAGTAGAAAATTTGTCGCAACTGCATACGCCCTGGAAAATAAAATAGTCATCCTGATTTTACTATGAAGGCAGCATATGAACTAAAAGAATAAGTAAATGATAGCACGTGCGGAGGACTGGAGCAGCATATGAACTACTCTGGAGCAGCATACCACTGGAGCAGCATATGAACTACTCTGAACGAATACCACTGGAGGATATGAACGAATACCACTGGAGGATATGAATGAATAATTCACTTTTCAAATTTGAGTTTTTTGGTTACTACATGTGAATAGTTTAAAAAATATTTATTAATGGGTAAATGTAACTTACTAAAATACCATTCATACAAAAGGGTGAGAATGAATTATTAATACTAATTAATTATAATAATTTCAAATTTAGATTTACTATCTTGATGTACAATTGACATTTAGAATAGAAATTCAAATTTTAATTCAAGATTATATCTTGGATAAATTATTTTAAAATATTTTATTTCGACTTGAAGGTAGTTCCTTAATTTTTTTTTATTTAAATCAAATCCACATCTTAAGCTTACTAAAATTTCTTAAGCCCAAAGAGAATATTGTTCTCTGATAGCTAAGTTCTCAAAAAATAATAGTTGTATCAAAACGGAAGATTCCGAGTTTGAATTCCAGCGAGCCCTTGTTGGGAAAAATGGGAGAGAATTATACAGCTGGGAAAACCACACACATACACAGCAAACTGCATTCTAGACTGTCACACATACACATATATATAGACATACACACACACGGTCACACACAAACACACTTATTGAAGGTGGCTTCAGTATGAAGCATGTGTTGGGAAGTAAGCATTGAAGGAATGAAATTATATCAAGCCGCATTTTAATTCAAATAAATATTGAAGGAATCACAGCAAACTGCATTCTAATTGTAAATAAGCATGACAGATATCAGAACAAACTGCATTTTAATTCAAAATAAGCAGTAAAGGATTGAGATAAGTATTGAACGAATGATATTACAATAAACTGCACCCTAATTCGTAGTAAGCATTGAAGGAATCACAAGAAGATAATCAACAAAAGAGGAAGAACGAACTTAGGAGCAAACCAAAAGCAAGAGGCACATTTCAAATCAATGAATCACTTAAAAAACGAACTTAGTTGTACCAATTAAACATACAGTTTCTTGGGAAATTGATCATTCATGAGAAGAGCCGATAATGGACATAACCGTCAACTTTTCATATGTAAAATATTAAAAGTCGGGAAATAAATCTCAGGTAATAAAACTTACGCAGCAATGTTATTTATGAAAATAGTATACGGCACTATGGCACAATATATAAAGTGAAAGAGCTATTGGGTACAAAAGATTTAGAGAGGTTACAGGCAAAACGCTTCTGTAGAAACATATCAATAACAAATCGGGAGCAAATTGAAGTCTGCATGCGCACTGGCATAGAAGGAAGAAGCAGGCAAGGTTTGATCAAAGGACTTGCGGTAGCCGAAGAAGTCCTTGACGGCCTCCGACTGCATGAAAATTTGACCACATTGGATATATTTCGCTACCCGGGCGAAATTTTTCCGAAATGGTTGGAGTTGAGTATTCCAAATCTTGTTCTGCTGAATTTATTTTCTTGTTTCAGATGTGAGACCCTCCCAAAATTAAGTCAATTGCATAACCTTGAGTCCCTTTCCCTCAAGATGCTTCCTGCCGTCAAGTCTGTTCCGCGTTTCGGGCAGTTGCCTGCTCTTAACGTCCTGCATGTCAGTCCTCTCCTGGCAGTCAAGAGTTTGGGCTCAGAGTTCTACGCTACAGGTGATGGTGCATTCCCAGTATTGGAGAACTTGAGAGTAGAACACATGCTGCAGTTGGAGGAGTGGTGTGAAGCGTCAGCTGGACAACATTTCATGGAATCAATTTGTCTTATAAGATATTCTTCTTCGGCAGAAACACCTGCAATGTGGGTTGAGTGGAGTAGAGTATGATCCAAGTCTAATATCAAAATTAGCTTCTTTTCACGCAGCAAATTCTTCAGATCAGCAAAGTGATTTTATCCAAAAATTACACACATTCCTGATAATTGGTAGAACCCTGCGTACCGTAGTTTTCCGTTTGGACTCTTATTATCTGCAGGGTACATAAAGATGCCTCCGTAGAGCAACGTGCGATGGACGTCGGCGACCATACTGTGGACATTTTAGGGAGCACAATCATGTGAAGTTGTAAATACAAAAAAGAGCAGATATTAATAAATCTAATTCACACATGCCATGATGATAATGTAATCTAACAGTATACAGTAATTTTCCTCGTTGAGACTACCAAGTAATGAGAGGATTAGCAGAAAACCACACCTTCCAATATATCTCAGAGATTTTGATGATAAGCAAAGCGAAATCTGCATAGTTTCCTCAAAATTTGTAGTAGGTATTGATATGTATCTATTCTGATTAGATTTGAAGTCACTATCTGCTATCTCAACACTGTTTTAAAAAAGAATTTCGAGAAGTTTAATAGTAACTGGAGCAAACAGGAAAACTGCAAGAGGAAAAAGAAGCTTAACAACCTTAGCTTGCGAATAACAGTTCCAAGAGTAAGCAAACTTCGATTAATATGGCAACCTTCTTTTAGCCTCACGCCAGCCGATAATGCCTGAGAAGCACGGTCGCTTCCAGCTACATCAACAAAATTCTGTATTGCAAGAACAAATTCAAAGTTCATCATCCCCTTTCAGATTGAAAATAAGAAATTTCATGACCGATTCATGAAAAAAATTTCATACCACACAGGCCGCAAGGGTGCTTGAACTATTTTTACCCAAGAATTCTCGAGCACGACTTTCAATTGTCTGCAAATAGGCAGAAGAGAAAATTTATTATAGCATTTAATTCAATTTCGAGGTAAGACGTAAATTATTGAGTTAGGGAGTACCAATTTGAGTATTTGATGAGATCTGGAGCTCATTTCATTCAAGGAGGTTTCTCCAATCTGCCTTTGAACTGCAACAGATGTCAGGCTATTCAGTTTAGTACATAAAAAAACTCAAGCAATAAAATGTCTACAACTCTAAACAGTTTTATTTCCACACCGTCTATATACACAGCCCTCCTTGAATGTCAGGAGTAGCAAGGGTCTTTTTCCTCAGCTAAAGACATAAATACACAGGTGAAGTATGAAAATTGCTCAAAAATTGTTATTGCAGTCGCTAAAGTAAGAACTATACCTCTGGATCATCAAGAAGCCGGAGAGGAGTGCTATCAGCACTCAAAAGATCCCTCACGGCTTCGTTGTATATCTCCATAGCTGAGAATTTTAGAGAGTATTGTTTGTAAAAAAGAAAAGAAAACAAATCTTTCATTCTTCTCAGTAGCAAGTTATGTTGTAGAACACGTATACAAATGAATCAAATTTCCGTGTGTAACTTAACAACTCAATTGAACATGGTGCAGTCTCTCCTGATCTGGCCAAGTTTTCCGGTCTTGATGCCGACCCGCCCGAGCTTGACCATCGAGTACGCGAACGCTGCGAAGAAGCTGTTCTAAATGGTTAATATGTACAACCTGTGAGTAGTTTCTAGAATCGAAGATACTCTTTTAGGTGTGAATTCAATCAGTGAGCAATCAGGAGGGTTACCTTGTGGATGTAACCAAAAGCAGTCCCTGATGCATCATCATCTTCTACCTGCCCACATCTCACGCACAATCCTCCAACAAATCCCGGATGTGGAGGGCATATATCATGAATAGTTTCATTACACGTACCTATTACAGAATATGCCACATATATAGTTTAAACGACCATCCTATTATGCACATAAGTTACTACAAACAAGAAGAACATATAAAAAAAACAAATGTTAATTAAGAATAAACGAAGGACTGCAGCTTCTTATAATTGTAAATACACACTGAAGGAATGGAAAACTGCATTTTAATTGAAAATAAGCATGGAAGGAATCACAATAAACTACATTCTAATTCTAAATATAATTCTAAATAAGTACTGAAAGAATAAATCACATATATTTACATACATAGACACATATACAGGACTGGAATGGCGAAAGGAGAAAAAACAAAGAGGTCAATTTAAATTAGGTGATCAGTTTAGATTGCAAGTTAAGAAACCAAGGCCTTCAAAATCAGAAAACAATTTTAAAAGATGGAAAGTTCTGTCAATATATAATAAATCAGAGAACATGCATAACAAAATTTGATCCTTAACCCTTTAGGTCCTACAGAAGTGCAAGCTAGCAACAAAGTATACATGTTCAGATATTAAAATTGGGAAAAGAAAAAAGAGTAGTTTAAGAATAAAAAAAACAGAAGTGGGTAAAGAATTAGAACTATGGAAAGCGGACTATGTGAGGCGAAGTCAGTAAATGAAATTGTTAGCTGCATTAGTTCTTCACGAATTAAGTCTTTTTTCCTAACATATTGAAGTTAATGTATTAGCCAAAAAATGCACCAAACTGTTGTTACTTGAGTTACACTGTATAAAGAAACAATTAGAAACAAACCAAGTAACTTAGAAATCCACACTTAGCTTCTTATCGATGTTAGAGAGATATCTGGAAGAAAGCCTTGAAGTGTTTGTAACCTGTATCCACATCTTGTTTTGCACATATTTCGTAAACACTGCATTTGTTGTATGCATAAACAAGGAGTTAAAGACTGCAGGTGGAAGAAACTTGAATTCTCTAGTTAGTTAGGAGTTGTAATACCAATAAGCCATACCCAGTTTTAAAATAATTTGGCATAAATTGTTCTACTTTGATGCACAGGAGAACCCTATGGCGGAGGTCAGGACTACCTGTGTATATATATATAGGGACTACCTATATATACACTGACATTTTATTGAAGGGACTACCTATATATATTACATGAGATTTATTTTAGTTGTAGATTTGTAGTCATAAATCTACTCCTGACATTTTATTGCATCAAGAACAGGAGAACCCAGAGGAAACGTTGGTCTTTCTCATTTGCCCTTGCTTCATCAAGTAAAACCATTGAGTATAGCCATCCTTTCATGTATGAGCAGGGTTAACTCAGAAATAAACTGTCTTATGTCTTTAGGCATTTTTTTTTTTGTTCTTTACCCGTCATCATTGCCTCCCACAAAAACAGAAGGAAATAAAAGTAAATTTAAATGACCAAACATAATACATGTAAGCAAGGGCGAAAATTATATCATTCACATAAATTACATTAGGCATCATAAATTAATTAAACAGAGCGCACAAGGGAAAAAAAGGGGAACTTAAAAGAAGAAATAAGAAGAACAAAAGTAAATAAAAGCAAGTGAAATAAATTATATGTTAGACCTTTAAACTTTTTTGTTTGGTTTCTTTATGTGTCATGACTGTCCCCCACAAGAAGTAAAACAAATGAGAGTAAATTTAAATAACCCAATGTAATGAATGAAAGAAAGATCAGAACTCATACTATTAACATAACTTAAACTTAACAACATAAATTAATTAAACAGAGAGCCCTAAAAGAGGGAAGAAAAGGCCGTGCTTACAAGAACAAGCTACTACAACTGGAGGAAATAAATGTAAGTTTAAATCAGCTAACATAATAAATACAAGTAAGATCAAAAAGTATGGTATTCACATCAATTAAATTACACATCATACATCAATGAAAAACAAAGTAGACAGAAAGAAGAGTAGGAAATAACAACTTTTTGACATTACTTAATATTCAAAGAAAGTTCATAGATCTAGCAAATAAACATTAGTCACCGAAAAGATGGAAATTAGGTCAAGGGAAGTAGAAGTTAATTACAACAAGAGCAAAAGGGAGGAAATATTAGCTAACAGAAACGAAAAAAGTCTTTATATAAGCATCATTAGAAGGCATGGTGCAGGAACTGTGACAAAAGGAAATATGAGCTCCAATTACGAAGAAGATCCAGTTTCACCTGGATCATGAACAGGACCAGCATTGTTCGCATGTAAAGCGTCCACAATCGCACGGTATTCATCGATTGTGTGCCGCAAGATGGTTCGCTCAGCTATCATCTCATTTTTTTCCGCAAGACTTGCAACATAACAATGTTTCAACACATTGTATTCTTCTTGAAGATCATTAAGCTGTTGTAAGATGGTAGCTTGCTGCAGGCTCAAGTGTCCATACAAATTTTTGTATAGAACACAGTCTTCGTAATTGGTATCTTTTATTTCTAAATTATACTCGCATTTGATTTTGATTATAGCAGCGTGCGCCGCATTTTCTTTAGCTGATTCTATTTGGAGGAATGGAATACTCCAGCACCGGAAAACATTAGTAATGACGCCGTCGTGTGGCATTGCGACATCTATATATGCAATGAACCAACCCTCTGCTGATGTGGTGACGTCACACTGGCGAATTTCAACATCTAGGATGTCAGCTATTTCATCAAGGATTTTCCTATATGATAGCTGGATAGTCGGCATCGATACTACCAGAATGGACGAAAATGCTGTTAGAGAAGGCAAGAGAAGCACAGAATTAACACTTTTTTTACGCACATATATAGCATATGATATTACCCGAATGCAGGTAAATACTATAGGAGAAGATAATATAAGTAGAAAATTTACACTCTTGCTTTTTTCAAATATTTAGCACATAGAGCATGTATTTAATTTAATGTTTTTTTTTCCCGATCCTCTAAACATAAAAGGTTCTCAAAAGAAGAGTTGATATTTAATTTAACAAATTGGAATGGCTTCTGTTTTGTCATTAGCTTGTAAATGTAAGAGGTTTTGATAAGTAGGTTTCTTTTTTTTTTTCATCTGCAGGAAAAGTTTTTACAGAGAGAAGAGGAAGTCATAAAACCGATGGTGTGGTTTCTATTACCAGCATCAATAAAGAGAACAGTAGCATGTTCCCCTCTTACCTACAGCACGTGCCGAGGACAGCCGGGAATGTACGGATGTGGTCGCAAACCGCGGAAAAGTACTACTAAGTCCAACGGTTTTTTACACATAAGCCAATGTTTTGTCCTCGTCTTCAAAGGAAGTTAAAACGTTTATATGTCGTTTTTTTCTCTTTTGAAAATTTTTACACGTAGAAATATATGTAGAAATTATTTTCAGCAGGACACGAAAACAGGGGTGGATAGAGATATTATTCAAGAAACCAGAAAGAAGATAAACAAATTAAGTAAAGAGAGAGGGGGGGGGGGGCGCATTCAGTGTGCAGGCATCCCATGGTATTTATAGCCAAAATTGCACCAGATACACATCTGGACACGTAATGGCTGCTCTGTTGAAGAATAGGAGGCCGAACCATACACATCTGGACACGTAATGGCTGCTCTGTTGAAGAATAGGAGGCCGAACCATAGGGGGGGGGGGGGGGGGGGGGGGGGGGGGGGGGGGGGGGGGGGAGGGGGGAGGAGGTACCAAATAGAAGCTTCCGTGTACAGTGACGGTGACTCCCAAGGATGACGGAAGAATGGAGTGAATAAGAGGCTATCCGAAACATAGGGCCTGAGGGAGGGAACCAGGGTTCGAGGTCGTAATGACGAGGGCCGGCGTACGGCGCATGAGCCTGGGCCACAAAACCGTCGGGTCTGCCTGAGGCAAGGATGGCCGATCCACAATCGAGGGAGGCTGGGCAGAACCGTGGGCATGCGACCCGCGCGGTTCGGTGTACGGCATAGTAGGCATGTAATGGGCGACGCTGCCTCCGCCCAACAATAGGTCACCCAAACCGTAGGGGGGGAGGAAGAGGGAGAGGAGGGCGTCATCGTACCATTTCCCCCATGTGGAGCAGTGCGGAGAATCCGGCGCGGGAGAAGAGAGGAGAAAGAGAGAGGGAGAAGGAGAGAGAAGTGAGAGGGATGGAGAAAAGCCTGGAAGAAATAGAGGAGAGAGAGTGAGAGTGAAAGGGGCTTACGTGTTAAGAAAATAGAAGCTTATAGAAGATAGTGGGCTTCTTTTGAAATTGATTGTATAGAAATTTATTTTTTTTGTAAATAAGTCTGTAATATTTCAACCGCATATTTTTTCATCCAACGGTTAAAAAGTTGACAGCACCAATGGCTTGCTGCTATCGATAGTATTCTAGCCTAATTATATATATATATATATATATATATATATATATATATATATATATATATATATATATATATATATATATATATATATATATATGAACAAAACTACTATACTATCAGTAGTACAGACTACTTGGTACTATTAAATTTTCGAGCCTTAGATGAAGTTTTGTGCGGTTAAATAATAGCGGTCCTTTAGAGTTTAGTGGGTATGTTAGGTTAGTTGTTTCATAGTGAATACCTTCGAAATTTGAATTTTTGAATTTTAAAAAATTTAAAAATTCAAATATAATTCAAATTTCAAGTTTAAAATTCCTATATTATTACATACTAATTTAGGAAAAAATAAAAAATAATAAATTCATAAAAAAATATAATACATTTTTAGTTTTAATTAATTATTAATTAAGGTCAATATTACACCCATATGATATTGAAATTTATAAAATGTAAGTAAAATTAAATAATAAACAAAAACTAAATATTTTATAAATAAACAGAATATATTTTTAGCCTCAAATAAACTGTACAATAATTTATAATTAGTATAATTCGTTAATTTATAATAACAAAAATGATATTGTTGGTTTTGAAATGTATTCATAATATTTTATAATTTTTTAAGGGCATGATTAAAATTGTTCATGTTTTAATTAAATTCCTTTGAACATATCTTCATTATTACGTCGCATGCATGCGAACTACGTGCCAATAAATTAAAAGTTTATGAAATTTAATAATTTTATAAGTTGTTAAAACTATTAATTTATTGAGTTTTATTTGCTAAAAGTGATTAAAGATATGATACTAAATTTGATAGAATCATCATTGATGATATTTTTATTTATTTATTTATTTTTTTGACTAAAATCACTTAATTATTAAAATTAAGATTTATGAAAATTTAATAAAAATTGTAAAATACATGGATCGATATCAAAATTATAAACTTTGAATGTCATTTTTTCCTAAATTAAAGGACTTCTTATCATAATAATCTTTTAAATTTTTATATTTGGTGATCTTCACCCTTCAAAATTTTATTTAGGGATTTATTTTTTTTTTTATTTTTTTTTTTTTCTGGCACATGAATGCCACATAGGCAATAGATTTGAAAGTTGTTAAAAAAAAAAAAACAGTGTATTGTTCATTGTATTTTCCCGAAAAAATAATAATTAATTCATTATTTAATTAATATATCTGAATGGCGAACAATTTATTATTTTTAGAATTTTGAAAATACATCAAAAACAGCAAAATATATATTCACAACTGTTAATATTTTAATTTTTCTATATATATTTTTTTATAAAAATGTTGAATCTTTAACTGTTTTTAATGCTCACTTTTTCTCTTTTCTTTTTTCTTTTTTTTTTTAAAGTAGAAAAGTTAGTTAGGTATTAATAATTTCTTACTTTACAATTTTATTGTTCTATTATTATAATTTGTGTATAAAAGATAATTACTTCGCTTATTTTAAATTACCTTTTTTAATGATGGGAAAATATAATTTTATTATATGTTTATTTATTATTACGATACTTCTTCTCCACTAAAATCTTAGAAAGTAAGAGAGCTAAGTTAAAAGTAAGAGAAAGTAGGCATGAGCTAAAAATCTTAGAAAGAAAACAACGAAAACAAATTAGCAAATTGAATAATTCTGAAGTTTAGAAAAATTAATTAAAATCTAAACAACTCAGTCCCAACCGCATTCGATTCTGCATCACATTCCCTCCCCAGCTTTCGATGATATTCATTCGATCCACTTTACATTTGGGAACCACAGTAACATACACTTTACATCTAGAAGCTTACAAACTTACAACAGGAACTAAACTTAGAAATTGACAGTAAAGTCCACTTTACATTCGAGAAATCGCAGTAATGTTTCTGGAAGGTTTTTGATTAAGCCTTCAATCTCGCAGGAGCAGCTAGAGGAGCAAACCGGAAGCAGTAGTTGTTGAAGCAGTCCACTTTACATGCAATAGAACATCAAGAAAGCTTTATTAGCATATACTAAAGCCAACATACATCAGTTCAAAATTTGATTAATAAGTTGTAAGATGCAGAGTAAAGTGGGGACATAAAAAGCAATAGTAGAGCAGATTATACATGAGGAAATCATTATATTATGAACTGAAATTGCATTAATACCGGAATAATATAAACAAATACAATATCCTTATAAGATGCTCAACTCATGAACCTACTCATGCTAAGGTATTCCTTATTACACCATTTAAGTATTTAGAATTTCACAATACACTATTTGCTTAGGTGAAACATGATCTGAACTGCTTACTATTTGCGTTTATCTGATAATCACCATTTGGTTCACCTTCGCTATGAGCATCTGCACCGGGATCTTCTTCATTTGGAGGCTTTGTAGTTTCGAAATCAAACATTTCGGTTAACTCTTGAAGTCGGGCTTGTGACCTATTCATTTTCCCAAATGTCAATCACCATAGTAATGATAAGACAATAGCATTTCTTAAACAAAAAAACTGAAACCTACTTTTTTAACTTCTCCTGTGCTTTTATATGACGTCCATGAGCGTTAATACATTTCTTCAATTTCGAGGTAATCCTACAAAGTAAACAATTAATAAACAGAATGCAAAGTTAATATAATTATCTTTTTGTATTGAAACACTCCACAATGTTTTCTCATACTTTTAATGTCACTCAAGCCGAAAAGGATATGCTCAGGGTTCTAAATTGAGAACAAATGATAAAAATAAGAACCTTTTACATTCTTTTTTCTCTTTATTCAGTTGCAACTCAAGGTCCTGTATTATAGTAGAGAGCATATGTGTTTCTCCAACTTTCTTCTCCAAAAGGAGTTGTCAAAGAACCGAACAAAAGAAGACCTAAATACACATGACATGTAAAAATGTAACTGACATAGCAGTTCGCATATTTCATAACCAGTTTGATCAATATACAAACAATAACAGGATATGGGAAAATCATATGAACATTCGTAATTCCTCAGCGTTAAATTTAGATTTTAGGCGCTAATTATAACAATTCGAACATTTCATAGACATAAAAGAGGAGTTTGCCATTTTCAATAATTTTAACCCATATCAATTGCAAATCCAACACGAAATGAAGCGAAGCTCTACGGACACCTTCTCACTGTCCCAAACGAGCAGGAAATGTCAACAAAACTCCCAAATCTTAGCAACAATTCTGTTAGGAACATTTACATAAAACAATCTAACGACACTCCATTTCGACTCTAAAAATCCAACGAAAATCTAGATTCTACTGCTCTTGCTTGCCGGCTGCACTTGCTGCTGCCTGGCCTACAGGCTGCTTAGCAACAGCCTGCCCCGCAAGCAGCAGCAGGAGTGGTCTGCTGCTGTCTTGTAGGCTGCAGGACAGCAGCAACAGCCCTAGGTACAGAAGAGGTAAGAGGTAGTGTAAAAAAAGTGGCCATCAAATTTTTGTCCTATAATTATTTAAGCAACAACTTATGAATTAATCGTTTCTAAAAATGACCACACAGTGGTTATTAGTTATTACCTATTTATTATAATATTGCAATGTCGAAGAGCTAGCAAGGAATTGGGAGTAAACGAAGGAGAAAAAGAAGATACTACTGACGACCTCCCTCAACCGCTTCAGTGTGTCATTGATAAATTTTCGATTAACGAAATGGTAAAAGCTTTTCTTGCATTTAGAGAGAATGGCACGCACCTTGTCATCTTGATCTTGTATGGTCTTCTTCAGCTCGTAGTACTCCAGCTCATCAAGCATGTCCTCCGCATTGCCCACGGCATCTCTGATGTACCACAGCCACGTATCCAGCGCCTTGTTCTGCTCTGCAATCGACCACGCCTCCTCTACAGCAGTCGGAACGGCAAGGATCTACAGAAGAGCCAGCTGCAGCCTTTCCAGTTCGCCTTGCGTGCCTCGCAGCGCCCGGTAAGTTTTAAGGTAGGAAAAGCATGTGCTAACCAGATTCTTGATAATTGTTGATGCCATTGATCCAGCTTCTGGGAACATTAATTTTAGTTTACAAAAATGGGACAAAGATTAAATTGCAGTTGATGTCTCTATCATGTACCATAGTATATATGATGCACCACAACTTCAGCCTAAATGTCTAAAAGTACTACTCGAAGTGGAAACCAAAAAGGAGCTTTCCTTTTCCTTACCTTGCAATTCTAAGTTAAGCACGGAATTTTCGATTCGGGAATGATTTTACACACTTTTGATAGGCATTGAAGTCCAATTTCTCCATTATTCTTCAGCAACAAAATAACCGAAGGAAATAAATTACCAACTTTAAAGCAGAAAGGACATCAAGAATTCAGTTTTGTATACCAAATATCTCCACAACAGTCAATGAAAACCTTCTTTTAGGTGATGTTTGGTACACAGATTTCACTGCTGCCGCCTCATCCAATTGGAATAGGATTGCCAGAGGCCATGCTAGCGCGACGCAGGCCTCTTGGGTCCCGGAGTCTCTCACTGATCGGCAAAGAACAAACGTCGATAAGGGTCAAGAAAGAGATTATGGAGGAACATAAACACCAGCTCTAATGCATGTAAATAAAAGGAAATAGACAAATCAAGAGAGAGCTTGCGTTGCTGACGATGGAGCTCTTAAATCTCTCTGCAGAACAGGCTAAATGAGAGGATAGAATAGTCTCCAATTATTACCAATGGTTAACAGGGCACACCAACAGGGAACACTTCGATGCCGGACTGGATGAAAGAAGAAGTTACTTCGGCCTTGCCTTTACTTCCTCAAGATCATCACCTGTAATTTTAAACTTTTTTAGATTGAATTCCGGTTTCTCTTCTCTTGGGATTCATATAGGTGGGGAAAAAAACAAAGAAGCATACATGAATGTCAGAGCGAAAGTATTGCGTGATTTCTCAAATATAAAAACAATGTAATATACATGAACCTCAAAGTGAAGCATTGCGTGTTTCCTCAAAAGCTACATTTGATTCTCACATGAACAGCATTAATCAAAGTTTTTGACCAATTGTAAAATCTTGGTAAGTTTTTTGAATGCATGCTTATATGAGTCCTAATCAGCATTCTCAGTGATTATTTAACCATGGCCAAAACAGACCGATCACAATCGTCTCTTGATTTTACCATTAGATTAGACGTCCCGATTTATGTTACTACAGAAGATCGCTACACTCACCGAGGTTTGTATACATATAATTTTCCACAATTAAAGAACTCTATGTATAGAATTCTCGACAAATATAGGATGCTTCAGTAATATACACAAAGGGAGCAAATCAACGATAGGACCTAATATTTTTTTTCCTATATATATATATATATATATATATATATATATATATATATATATATATATATATATATATATATATATATATATACAAATTTAGCTTTCTAGATTTTTTACTGTAAGCTGATTATCGGGCACTTCACCTCATTCTTTACCTACTCTTGTCATTGATGTATACTTTTCAAATTGACAGTTGAAGACGTCCTGATTTATGTTACTACTGAAGATCGCTACACTCACCGAGGGTTGTATACATATAATTCTCCACAATTAAAGAACGCTATATATATATATATATATATATATATATATATATATATATATATATATATATACACATTTACCTTTCTATTTTTTTTACTGCAAGTTGATTATCCGGCACTACACCTCACTCTTTACCTACTCTTGTCGTTGATGTATACTTTTCAAATTGATATTTGAAGACATATAAGTCATTACGAAGCTATCGCAGTAAATAAAGCAAGTTTTTTATAATATCACATAGCTCTCTTCGAGAATTATATGTGTATGACAGCGGCAAATATAACGCTTCAGTAAATGTCATAACCACGTAGATTTCAACTCTAGCCTCTAAATGTGAAGGCTCCAGGACTGAAGTAGCTAATATTTTAACTGTACACTTTAAGGATTGGAATCTTAATCTATAAAATCAAAGACCTTGGCAATTTCCTACAAATTAGAAACCAGTAGGAAAACATGTTTATTCAACATCAACCCATGAAATTACTGCCCTACTAATTTTTGGACTTCCTTCTTTGTAGAAACCCATCATCTTATCATGAGACAATCCCAATAGAAATTGTGATTATGTGAAAATAAAGATGATGAAATTTCAAGAAGGGAAGTATACCGGAAATAATACTTTGGATTATCGGGCACTTCACCTCATTCTTTACTTACTCTTGTCATTGATGTATACTTTTCAAATTGACAGTTGAAGACGTCCTGATTTATGTTACTACTGAAGATCGCTACACTCACCGAGGGTTGTATACATATAATTCTCCACAATTAAAGAACGCTATGTATACGACCCTCGACAAATGTAGGGTGCTTCAGTAATATACACAAAGGGAGCAAATCAACGACAGGACCTAATAGTTTTTTTCCTAATATATATATATATATATACACATTTACCTTTCTATTTTTTTTACTGCAAGTTGATTATCCGGCACTACACCTCACTCTTTACCTACTCTTGTCGTTGATGTATACTTTTCAAATTGACATTTGAAGACATATAAGTCATTACGAAGCTATCGCAGTAAAGGAAGCAAGTTTTTTATAATATCACATAGCTCTCTTCGAGAATTATATGTGTATGACAGCGGCAAATATAACTCTTCAGTAAATGTCATAACCACGTAGATTTCAACTCTAGCCTCAAAATGTGAAGGCTCCAGGACTGGAGTAGCTAATATTTTAACTGTACACTTTAAGGATTGGAATCTTAATCTATAAAATCAAAGACCTTGGCAATTTCCTAGGAAGCAAGTTTTTTATAATATCACATAGCTCTCTTCGAGAATTATATGTGTATGACAGCGGCAAATATAACTCTTCAGTAAATGTCATAACCACGTAGATTTCAACTCTAGCCTCTAAATGTGAAGGCTCCAGGACTGAAGTAGCTAATATTTTAACTGTACACTTTAAGGATTGGAATCTTAATCTATAAAATCAAAGACCTTGGCAATTTCCTACAAATTAGAAACCAGCAGGAAAACATGTTTAGTCAACATCAACCCATGAAATTACTGCCCTACTAATTTTTGGACTTCCTTCTTTGTAGAAACCCATCATCTTATCATGAGACAATCCCAATAGAATTTGTGATTATGTGAAAATAAAGATGATGAAATTTCAAGAAGGGAAGTATACCGGAAATAATACTTTGGCTTCTAAATGTCAAGGCCTGAGGACTGAAGTAACCAATATCTTAACTGTACACTTTACACATTGAAATCCTAATCTATAAAATCAAAGACCTTGATAATTTCCTACAAATTGATTTATGTTACTACTGAAGATCGCTACACTCACCGAGGGTTGTATACATATAATTCTCCACAATTAAAGAACTCTATGTATACGACCCTCGACAAATGTAGGGTGCTTCAGTAATATACACAAAGGGAGCAAATCAACGACAGGACCTAATAGTTTTTTTCCTAATATATATATATATATATATATATATATATATATATATATATATATATATATATATATATATATATATATATATATATATATATATATATATATATATATATATATATATATATACACACATTTACTTGTCTATATTTTGTACTGCAAGCTGATTATCCGGCACTACACCTCACTCTTTACCTACTCTTGTCGTTGATGTATACTTTTCAAATTGACGGTTGAAGACATATAAGTCGTTACGAAGCTATCGCAGTAAAGGAAGTAAGTCTTTTATAATATCACATAGCTCTCTTCGAGAATTATATGTGTATGACAGCGACAAATATAACTCTTCAGTAAATGCCATAACCACTTAGATTTCAACTCTAGCCTCTAAATGTGAAGGCTCTAGGACTGAAGTAGCTAATATTCTAACTGTACACTTTAAGGATTGGAATCTTAATCTATAAAATCAAAGACCTTGGCAATTTCCTACAAATTAGAAACCAGTAGGAAAACATGTTTATTCAATATCAACCCATGAAATTACCGCCCTACTAATTTCTGGACTTTCCTCTTTGTAGAAACCCATCATCTTATCATGAGACAATCCCAATAGAAATTGTGATTATGTGAAAATAAAGACGATGAAATTTCAAGAAGGGAAGTATACCAGAAATAATACTTTGGCTTCTAAATGTCAAGCCCCGAGGATTGAAGTAACTAATATCTTAACTGTACACTTTACACATTGAAATCCTAATCTATAAAATCAAAGCCCTTGATAATTTCCTACAAATTAGAAAGCGGAAGGAGAACATGTTTATTCAACATCATCCCGTGAAATTACTGGCCTAGTAATTTCTGGACTTGCCATTTCTTACAAATCCACTATCTTATCATGGTACAGGCCCAATAGAAATTGTGATTTCGTCAAAATGAAGATGATGAAGTAGGAGCTATGCATGCAATGAACTCGCGACCCATTGGAGACTAAAGATTCATATATTAATTGAAGAATTCCAATATCCAAATTATAACTTAACAATATGTAACATCTAATATTTAGAAGTATATCGTCTAAAAACATAATAATCTGGAAAAGAAGGAAGTACAGTACGTATAATATATGCGGAAAAAGTTACCGATAAAACAATGAAACTCAATTTTGTGAGCAAATGTAGTATTCAAATTCCTCCTCGAATCAAACAATAAGAATAAGGACAGGCCTTGCTCCCAAAACCTATTAATGTTTACCTAATATATATATATATAACAACTCTTTAATTTCAAATACAGTAACAGCCGTTATTTATAGTCGAGAGTTGCATAAGGCGTAATTTTATTAACTGGCTTGTGGTGAAGGATTACTTCACAAAATGTAAAGTAATTTTTTAAAAATCACTCTATTCTTAGATGAGCTAAATGTAAGATATACATTCCTTTTAGGATGTATATATAGTATTGCTCAAATTTTATTGCCCACCACAATAATTTCAAGGAAACATGTATGTAGTTTCCTCCTTACAACGAAGGTTATAGAGAATCCTCTACTACTTTGTTTTTCAAACCGTCGTAATACTTCTGTCAAATCTAGCAGTGGTCCTTTCGCGAAGTCAATCATAGATATAGAAAAATGTAACTTGGTATGGAACTTGATTTTGTGTAAGGTTCGTTTGCAATAAGGCCATATTATGCTATATCAAATGAATTTAGCAAAGTAAAAGATATTAGGACCCAAGTGAAAATGATGCAAGATACAGGAGGAAGGGTTGTACGGAACAAAGGAGTTGATACCTCGAAGGATTAGAGCAAGAATCTGTCTGGATGAGAGGACTACTCAGAAGCGAAGATCTTTGGCACAAATATGGTGGAAAATTCTCTCTTGAATATAATTTCCGCTTCAATGCATTAATCAAACGTTCCTTGTAAAAGAGAAAGACAATTACAATAGCTTATATAAATAAAAATTTTATGGTAAATCCTATCATACGTATCCAAATATATTGTGAAAAGATAAGGACCTCACTGCAAGCAATAATTAATGAGTGAAAAGTGATTACACATAGTGAGTTACAATATTATACCTCCATGTACCTAAAACAGAAATGCACATTTCATGAATTAAGAAATATAATTCTCTTGAATAAAAGTACTTGTAGCCTCTCAAAAGTTGAACTGTATCTATAAGCATAAATTATACCATAGCAAATTATGCTACAATCTCTACCAGTTTCTCTATCCTGTTAACAGCGACAGGTAGAGGAGCAGGAAACTACAACAGTAACTACAACAACAACAATTGCAGCCAAGCAGTAGAATCTATATCAGTAGTTGAGTTCAAATTGAAATTGTGAGGAAATTCAAAATTCAAATTGTTGTGGAATTGGTAGCTTAGATTCTTGGTAAAGAGGTGAGTTTAAGAAAAGTGTAAATTCGTAGGGCTCCAATAAGCACGAACAGAAGGTCCAACAACAATAGCAACAACATTAGCAGCAGTTGGCAGAAGCAGTAGCATCAGCAGCTGCAAGCACCAGCAGCCGCAGAGCAAGCAACCTGCAGCAGTTGCTGCAGTTTTGGTAGCAGTAGCAGCAGCAGTGCATTCAATCAAGGGGAACAACAACTCACCTGGAAGGGTTTTGATCAACTCTTCAACGTCATCATCACCTTCTTCTCCTCCTCTTCTTCCTTCTCCTATCCTGTTAGTAGCAGCAGGTAGAGGAGCAAGGAACTACAGCAGGTACTACAACAACAACAGCAATTGCAGTCTAGTAGCAGAATCGCAGATTTAATTACGTTTTATTGGTTCGCCCGTCCAGATTCAAATTAGAGACATGCATATTATTTATTTATAAATATCAAATTTAAGTAATTAATAAAATTATATAATTATAGTGACTCATTCGTCAAAAAAATAAACATTGTGGTTTTTTTCCCATCCGTACAATCCAAGATTGATATTTTTTTATATATATTTTATATATACAATTATCTCTAGATAAGTTTTCGGAACATATAGTTAATTATTTATCAACAATTACTGTGTAAAAAGGGAAATAACGCAAAATTAATTGGTTCTAATTTGATTGTTCATCCTGGGAATTCAATTTGTGGTTTTAATAGTACCAGCAGCACTTCAAATTTTTAATGGAGCATCCTGTCACTGAATGTTCTGTAACTTTTTGGCAGACTTAATGGTACTTTTTGAAATTGAGAGTAGCAAAAGATTAGATAATAAAATCAAAATTTTTAAAAGTTCAGGTATCCGTTTCATACCTAATTGAAATCTAGTTAATATTGCAGGTTAGTGACATACCGAAGAAATCGATCATGAGGAGGCCATCAGAGCAGCGACCGATGGGCTTTTTGTAGGTCTCCCCATAGGGATAGTTTCCGATTGTGGCGAAGAACCCTACCAGACCCTCCCGAAGAAGATTCCCGGTGTCAGCGATCGAGTCTCCGAAACTATATATAGCATTCACAAAACAATCCCTTGGTGCAGCAAAAGTTCCATGAGATTGAAACACTAACAGAAATGAGAGAATAATGAGATGAGAGAAGCTAAAATTGCTCATCATCACCAAATGCTTGCAGTTACTGCACTGTGCAGTTCTCACACAGTATATAAGGATATGAATGGGCATCTTTCAATTTGGTGGGAAAATTAGAGCCAAGAAATTTGTTGTGAAAGTTTGTCACTGTTGACACTGTCAGAATTATCTAACCCTTTGAGAGTAGTAGAGTACATTACCCAATTGGGCCCAGAAATATCTACCCACATTCATTCAGAGATAGGGAGTCCATAGTTTGCTTGTAGTTGTAACAGACACACCAACCAATTATGTCAAAGGACTCACTTGTTTTTTATGAGTCCAGTTGGCAGACTAATCTTGGACTTTGAGATTACCAAGGTTAAGAAGGCTTGTGAATGATTTGACAGTCTTCAGATGTAGTGTTATTTAACAAAATATAGCAACATTCATCAATTATAAATTAGAGTTCTCACTTCAATAGGAGGTCAAAATCTTGTTTTAGCTTTTCCCCAACATAATAGTCTCTGAATTTTCTATTTGTGAAAACATCCTACTTGAACAGTTCCCCAAATTAGACCTTGTGTTATCCAGATTCCAATATTGTTCTAGCTTCCCATCAAAGTAATAGTTTATAAATTTCCTAATTGCCAGTAGAGAAAAGGGCTATATTAGTACAATTGTTCAGCAATAGCATAAAAATTTCTTGACAGATTATCTCAGAGTGTTCTACCATAAGGGGTGTTTGGTTTCTCAGAAAGTAGTGATAAACTATTTTTCCGCAAAATAAAGTATGCCATGGAAAATACTTTTTCCCACAGTTTTTGTTTCCATCAAATCTGAACAAATTTTTTTTTCAGAAAAACTATTTTTCCAAAAACCAAACAGACGAAAAATACTTTTTTAGCCAAAAGCTATTTTATGACCCGTATAGACAGCAAGAAGGTTAAAGACCGTTGCGTGTGTTCTTTTCAGCTGAAATCAAAATGAGCATCTAATATTAAAATCCCGCATATAATGAAGGACATACAACCTAATCAATGCAAATAAAACAACAAATACTGCAAATAATAAAATCAGGATCAAGTAACGTAGCATAATTTACAACAGCATGGAGAATACACAAAATCGCAGAAACGGAAGCAACAAAAACCCATCCGAAATATATATCATACCAGAACAGCACGACACAAACAAATTACCAATTTGGTTCCGAAACATTCGAAATGAATGACAAGTTATTGATGTATTCATTTGGTTTCGATCCTGTAAGTGTAAAACAGCTATTGAAAGCTCAGATAATATATTTTATGAAGACAAAAATGCTATGCCTTGTGAATCATACGCTCACTTAGAATTGAGAAGTTATCCAAGTCATTCA
Source organism: Tillandsia fasciculata (assembly GCA_029168755.2). Taxonomy (NCBI): domain Eukaryota; kingdom Viridiplantae; phylum Streptophyta; class Magnoliopsida; order Poales; family Bromeliaceae; genus Tillandsia; species Tillandsia fasciculata. The sequence goes on from CM054945.1 coordinate 11,009,889, forward strand.
ACCTTATCTGTGCAAAAATCACACGGATTCTTTGATTTTACATGCATGCATGTAATTGTACATGAGTATTTATAGCCAAGTAAGGATGCTTTTTCAAAAATTGTGTGTGTGTGTGGACATAGTCAAAAGCATAACAGTGCTGTGTTGATTCTTTTAAAAAAGAAAAGTGTGTTCTATCTATGCATTCGACACCGGTTTTGGCAAATTTTAAATTTGATTTTTCATCTAAATTTCAAACTGGGCATATCTATACCATGCGAAACACTTTCTCAAGCATGCACACATTTTTCATTTTTCATTTTTTATTTTTAAGGCTGCTAAAGAAGAGTATTATTAGAAAAAAAATAATAACAATACCAAATAAGGCCATGTGCTACCAATTAATTTCCTTACTGTTGTGGCTGAGAAGGTTCTAAAAACTTTATTTGCGTGCAAGAAACATCTTATTACTCGATTAAATTATGCAATAAATGATATAATCCTTTGTGTCCACATCCTTTTTATGGTTTACAGCACTAAATAAGTGCTGAGGCAATTGAGTGCTCTTGGAATCGAATGGTCATTGCTGAAACTGCAGAAAATTAATCTGCTCCTGGACAATGAAGAGTGGAGTTAAAGTTGGAGTTTAGGATAAAAAGGTAGAAGAATGATGGAGATGATTTAGAACAAATACATTTATCCTTCTTTATTTTGTGGTCAATGAAAGACTTGCATTTTCCTTTTTTTTCTTTTGAGTCAACAAAAGACTACTGCCACTTTATAGAAGCAAAGGAGGAAAAAAAAAATAGTATAAGGCTCATATTAGTGTGGAGTTCCTTCACTGCTATTTACATTCCATTAGTAAACAAAATATATAGGGCTCTACTAACCTTAATTCTACACCGTGGGAGTAACAAAGATTACAAATGAGATGGTTATTCTTTTCAAAAAAATCTACTATGAGAATAAAAATAAAAAACTTTTCTGCAGAACAGTAGAGTACAAAAGGAAAATACCTCTAGCTTGGTAATTTAGGCTTTGTACTCATGGACATGCATCCACTCTGTAGATGACCACTTATTCCCTTTAATCACAGGGCATCCACCTGAAACAAACCAAGATTGTAAATTGTATCTACAGATTTTATTCTCGAGTAGATCAGGCAGCGATAACTCAGAACGGGGGATTAAAAGAGAAGAAGATATTCTCTCTGCAAAATCATTTATTTAAACCATGAAATCTAAATTTCCATATATACCTGTTGAAAATGCAATTTCCAACAAAAATACCCATTTGTACTTTTGAGACTTACCAATTTTGTGGATGTCGAGTATCAGAGTGTCGAAAATTCGAAGTCAAATGTGTGGAACAGCAGAACATGTTTATGCAAGAAAACATTTTCATTACTTTTCGTATATACCTTTCCTCTCTTCGTTTGGAGGCACTTGAAAGAAAAGAAGCTGAAGATTTGCTTGGGCTCGTTTACATAAGACAGATGATAAATTGGTACTGGCAATTCTATGTAGCCAAAGTGTTCTAAATTATGGGAAGGAAAATGTGAGTACGAAAGTGGACCATTTAAAGTCATCCCGACAGAAGAAACATGTAGTATTAGAAGAAGAGTATGTTTCATGTACCTTTATGTCACTATTAAGATATGCAGGATTAAAAAACTGAAAGCAGTTACATGTAGTTTGAGACACTGTGTTTCCTATTGCTATGTTTGACGTAATTGATGTAGCATGCAAATAATCACATCGATAAATCTCTTGTATGTAGTTCAAACTAACTAAAGATTCAAAGAAAATGTACCTACTATATGCAAGAAAATATTTTCATTACTTTTCGTATATACCTTTCCTCTCTTCGTTTGGAGGCACTTCAAAGAAAAGAAGCCGAAGATTCGTTTGAGCTTGTTTACATAAGACAGATGATAAATTGGTACTGGCAATTCTATGTAGCAAAAGTGTTCTAAATTATAGGAAGGAAAAAGTGAGTACGAAATTGGAACATTTAAAGTCAACCCGACAGAACAAATATGTAGTAGTTGAGACGCCGCCTTTCCCATTGTTATGTTTGGCCTTATTAATGCGACGTAGAAATAATGACATCGATAAATCTCTTGTATGTAGTTCAAACTAACTAAAGATGCAAAGGAAATATACATACTATATGCAAGATAGATTTCTTATTATTTTTCGTATATACCTTTCACTCCTCCATTCTGAAGCACTTCAAAGAAAAGAAACTGAAGATTTGGTTGCACTCATCTGCAACCATCTCCACTCACTGGGCAGGAATAAGTTTTTGTAATTCCTCATACACTTCCCCATCCTAACACGCGTATAAACGAAGTCTAATTATATGGAAGTAAAAAAAAAAACAATAATAATATCCTATTAAGAAATTCACTGAACACAAAAAAGAGCACTAACAAATTTAGAGCAAACAACAATAGAATTACGGTTTTTGGTGCTATCTTCTTCTCACCGATGATCTCGACGGAGTACTTTTATGTAAGGAGAAAAGAGATGGGAAACTGGGTTGAAAAATGTGAAGTTCGGCTAATTTCTCTACTGAATCAGGAGGTAAGGAGAAAATATGGAAGACATTTTTTTTTTACCATGCATCATTATTGTGCAAACAGCAATTAGTACAATGATGTTTTGATGGGCACTGTACCTCTTGAAAGCATTCTGTAGCAGAGTGAGGGTGGAAGAAGAACCATAGGGGATGATGGTAGTCGCAGAGTGTGGAAGTAAAATTACATTCTCGTAACGAAGTTCCTTTCGTGTCATTATTGCCTAAAAAAGGGGCATGAAAGAAAGAATGAGAAGAGCGTAAATTAGTAGAGGAATACAATATAGAAAGAGGGAAAGGAAATAGAATTAATATTGTATCGTACGAAAGGATTGAGCACGATCTTTCTCTTACTAAAGGAATTCCCAAAGACGGGAAGTTACGATCAGTAAAAGAGAACTGGGAGTTTATAGAAGCAAAATGCTTACAATTTTATGGTACAGTTTTTTAGTAGATGTAGGTATTTCCTGGATGCTGTCACGTAGCTGCTGCTTTTAATTCAAAATTGAAGTATATTCCTGTTTATTACTTGAACAGAAATTTAAGGTAATGAATTGATAGAGGTAAGGACAACGTTTCGTCGGGAAAAAAATAACAGAAATCAGAAATGGTAACATGCATTCTTCTTACGTACAAAACGTGCCGCGAACTGACGCCAAGATGTACGCTCCCTATTTGATGTTTCGACAATGGCCGGAAGTTCGTAATATTTGCTCCTTTTAATACACAGATTTAAACAATGTAGAGAGAAAAAGTAATAAAGCATAGGGTATATGCAAGGGAAGAGTAGGCGGTCATGATGATATTCCGTTCCTGTTGCCGAGTTCTTTAATACACACATTTATAAAAGTTTTAAGTATAACTATCGATTTGGATATTAAGATCCGTGGATAGGTCCCGAAGTATCCGGAGTTTGCCACATATATATATATATATATATATATATATACATATATATATATATATATATATAGCGCCGACGATGTACTAATCAGTAAAATAAGTAGGCTAATTAATAATTAGTAGAAATAGCATAGTTTGTACATAGTTTCTCATTTCTTGAGGCCATCAGCTTCATCAGTATGTTTAGAACTGCAAATACCGTAATTAAATGTTAGTAGTTTTATATAAAAAAATGCAGCAATCAATTGAAGGAAAATATAGTAGAAAATATTACGTAGAACGGCGTTTTTTCCGACCGCTGACTTCGTATGATTTTTCAGGTGTTTGTGCAAAACTGAATTGGAAGTAATCGAATATTAAGTATAGTGCACAGTAAATACATAATATTCGAAGTAGGAAAATAGACATTGAAGAAATTATATTACCTAGACGAAATTTCATCAATTGGAGCTGTTTCTTCGAATAACTCCACCCGTGCTTGTTTTTTAGAGGGAACGGAGCAGCCTTCGTCCTCACATTTCAGCAACAGAACGTTGTTTTTTTGCTGTATTTCTTTCTTTAATGTGAAAATTCTGATAACCCTAAAAGATCCAACATTTGCTGTAAATTTCTGGGTGTCAACGGTTATTTGGAAAATGTGCACCTGATTGATAATGTTTTTTATCGCAGGTGGAAGACTAAAGTTATCCGTATTAGGCGCAGTTGCTAAATTTTGGGCTGGGATGTGAATCAAATCTTGAGCTGATTTTCCAAATATTGTAAAATTAGCTGTGCCGGTTCATCGCCGACAATAGTGTTTAATTTGTACCTATATTTAAATACGCACAGTAAATTGCCATCCCAGTGGAAATCACTAAGTATTAAGTAGTAATTCTGAATACTTCGAAAAAAACAGTAAATTGAAGATTTTACCACGGGATTGGCGGGTGTTTATCGTCACCACAACGTGCACAGCACAATGTGTCGTCGTATATTTTGACAGCAGTCTTGCAATTGTTACATGCTTTGTACCACCATCCGTACGAGGTGTCAATATCCAAGATTTTACATTGACACGTAAACTTCGTGTTCTGACACTTAAAGGAAGGAATTGGTCGGTTGAAGTAAAAGTATTCCTAGACATATGTAGAGTGAAACCTTATTTTTATGGAAACGGTACCTCAGTATCAGACATGGCAGAATTCAGTAATTCATCAATAGTTCTCCTATTTAAATGCATTTCTTCCTGAGGAGGAATAGGGGTGTCCTCGTCACGACCAATTCGGCGGATTGAATGATCCGTTGCCTGCAGGCTATGTAGAATAATACGCACATCAGATGTTACTAATGGACTGGTAGGTTACAATAGGTAGCATGACGTTATAAGTAACGCAGGATTAGTAACCAAACCTATGAAGGAATTCCACTATCTCTGGAATTTGTAGGTCGAAGTATATTTTCGATGCTGAACATGTTGATAAGTATAGCTTGTCTGCATTTAAATTACATGAATTGTTACACAATTATTAGGAATGTACATCTATTATATTGAAGGTGAAATAACCCACTAATATATTTATTGTACCAACCTCTAAATGTTCGCACAGTCATACCAGCAAAAATTATTATGACTGGTTTATTAGGTTCGCTGCTTGTTAAGCGCGTTTCATCGAAGGAAACCGCGAATTTATCCCATAGTGCAATAGATAGACTGTTTTGCCTGGAAGGGAAAGTAATTAATTGAATGTAGATTTGTAATTTAATTTAACCAATGTACTTTGACTACTATTTAAGAATAGACGTCGCTTACTCGGAATCTTCGATTTCTAAATTTCTGATTGGAGTTAATGTGTCCCCAATGTATTTATGTGCAATATCGTGAATAGTTGTAATCTTGCCAAAAATATCTACAGAATATGGAGTAAATATAAATAAAAGAACCGTATGTAACTTGAACAACTCAGTTTATATTCAGTAAGAGTGCTACCTGTGAGGACAGCATCGTTGTATCGCTTGTGCGTAACTTCGTAGAAGATCGAGAAATTAAAACTGTATAGTGGTATTTCATTCAAACTTTCTTTCATTTCGCTTATCTCTGTTCGCCTGGTTATTTGAATCATGTAATCGCGATTTACGGCAATAAATCTTTTCTTGCTTGGAATAACTGCGAATTTTTCAATTACATATAGGTTTCCTTCACATATTTTAGATCTAAATGTTGCTGCATCTTGTTTGTGTATAGTCGCTTGCATGGAGAAGGACTGAATGTACCATGATAGACAGAGGAAGGAACTCTTTACCAAATTAGTAATAAAGTAACAGTTAGAGGAGCATGGAAACAAAACAGGTGTACGAACCTCTTCATCTATTAATAAACAATCCAAGCTAAAGATATCTCCTTTGAAGGAAGGAGCGGTTGATTCCCATACTCGACAGATGCGGACTTTGATTCCACATTCTTGAGATTGCGGCGACAGTTGTGATAAAAGTAAAGTCTTCATTGTACCTATAGAGTTGTGTTAAAAAAAGAGAGTAAATATAATACTAAGTAGTACAGCAAGAAAGGACTGGCCAATTTTTTGCTGGTGGGAAGGAATGTGGATAAAAGAATGCATATTTACACGGGAACAATAAGAAATATATAAGGATATATTACAGACCTGAGCATATTATTTTAAATCATCAAGTATTTCTCGGTAAACAATATTCTTTGTATATCCTTCAGGTTGACCATCCTTATTTTCTATAAGAATTCGTAATCCTTTCTTCGATGTAACTCGTGATATTGCAACATAAAGCTGGCCATGTGAAAACACAGGTTGGGACAAATAGAGGCCAATTTTTTCTAATGTTTGTCCCTGGCTTTTATTAATTGTCATTGCATAACATAAACGCAGCGGAAATTGCCTTCTTTTCATTATGAACGGCCATTTTGATTCGGTAACATTTATTACAATGCGAGGAATATACACTTTTTCACCAATGTGGATACCAGTAAAGATTTCTGCTTCAATAATTTTAGGAGCCAGTTGGGTTATAAGCAACCGTGTCCCATTGCAAAGGCCGGAACTTTGATTAATATTGCGAAGCAACATTACAGGACTTCCTACTTTTAACTGCAATTTGTGATTTGGTACTCCATTAAATTTTAAGCTATTCAAGAAATCTATTGGGTAAAGAATATTGTTTTCTCCAGAATTTGCAGATGAACTACATATTGAGTCTGAACTGAAATATAAACGTTCCTCTGTTTGTAGTAAAGAAAGAACGTAAGTATTAATTTCATCAACAGTCTCATTCATAGGTGTAACAATAGCTCTGTTGCGCAAATATGTACGATCGCTGTATTTGTACTCGATATTATCATATATTTCACTAACGATCGTCTGCATTCCGTTGTTGTCAAATTTGACCAGTATGTCATCAGGAATTTTGATCCACGTTGGCTCTTCTTCGTGCTCTAACTGTATACTATCTATTTTCCCATCACCAATATCAAGTACCCATTGACTAAAATCTTGCAAAGCCCTATTAGCGGTATCATTTGTTGAGCCTTGTAGTAATCTCATATTTATAGTAAGTCGAAAGACTTTACATTTACTCCATATATAAGATCTGGTTACTGATGCATTTAAAATATCTTGTTTACTACCACCGACAATAACTGGAAGTATTTGTCTGAAATCTCCTCCCAAAAGAATGGTTTTTCCTCCGAAAAGATTTTCGGTAGGTGCTGAATCAGCCATCCCCATAATGTCCTTTAATGATTTATCTAAAGCTTCGAAACAATTTCGATGATTCATAGGTGCTTCATCCCAAATAATTAAGCTTGCATGGGAAATTAAATCGGCAAGTTGTGTACCTTTCTTAATTTCACAAACAGAACAATCGTTAATTTGTATCGGTATTTTAAATCTGGAATGAGCTGTTCGGCCTCCAGGTAATAAAAGAGATGCTATACCTGAGGAAGCAACAGCCAGAACTATTTTTCCTTCTGAACGTAATCTTGAAATAATGGTCTTCCAAAGGTATGTTTTCCCTGTCCCACCATGTCCGTAAACGAATATAATATCCCCAATATTTTGATATACAGAAACCAAGACAGCATTATATATTATTCGTTGTTCATCGTTTAACCCGTCAAATAATTCGGTATGATCCTGCACCAACTCGGTTCTATTGTAATCCAATTCTTCCCTTACTAACTTGTTATCGAAACCATCAAAAATTAGCCTGCTGGGATTTGGGAGTTTGTAATCAGATAGTGAGGAAGAGTTTTGGTTGAAAAGAACCTCAAGTTCAAATAAAACATGATTTTGAAGTTCAATTTCAGGAATTTGGAGATTTTGAACTCCAAGAATATGCCTCAATTTGTACGAAATATCGTCAGACATTAATTGCCAGTATTCAGTCCATAATTTGAGAGGATCTGTCACCTCACAGAATATCACTATGGTTGTAAATAACTGCCGGAGTGCAGCAGAAGAGGACCAATGTGATGCTTCCTCAAATGCCTCTCTCCATTCTGTATCATCACCGAGTAATCCGAGAGCATTACATGCAGAACGAAATGTATCGTGTACGACGCCGTTGACAGTCCTAATTTCTACATAATTTCTTGGACCCCTTAGTATATTTAAAAGCATTCTTAAGAAATATAATTCACCTGCATTTGGATGTATATAAACAATTCTGCCAATACGATATCCTTGTTTTCTTTTAGACCAAAATTTATCTTTTTTATGCCACACCCATTTTGTAGGAAACTCAGTGTATGTAAGCTCGCGAGCATCGTCACATATGGTATTAGTATACATCCATTCAGTCAGCATCGACTTCTCAATATTAGGGCGGGCCAAAACATTAAGTAAATTTTGCGAACCATGATATGTTACGTTGTTCATCATGGGTAGGTGAATAGTCAGACGTTCAACGGATGGTTGTCTAAAATGAATATCAAATTCAAATAATCGCCAAATAGCTTCATATGCTGATAAGTAACGGCAATCTAAGTATTGCTTAACTTCGTCAATAAATGTAGATTGTGGGGCAGAACCTGATTCGGTGGAAGTCAAATTATTTTCTACAACAACAGCAGCTCTATCTGGACCTTTGTTGACATACTTGAATAAATATTTGATAAGCCTCGATTTATTACACCATTCAACATTAATATGAGCTCCATATTTAACAATTAATCGTAGATTATGTGGTACGACAAATCTATTATCAAGTTGAATACCAGCTTTTAACACATATCTCCCATTATCTCTTCTCCTATAAATAGGAAAGCCGTCAGGGGTTATTATTGTCTCACTCTTATATTCTTTTGGAAAATGTTTCGAACATCGACCTTTGATCATACACGGTGCTCTTGGTTTACTGGCGCCGCATGGACCGTGGACCATAAATTTCTCAACAGCTGCATAACCATCTGGGTCAGAAACCTTATCAGGTATTTCTGCGGAAATAATTGAATTTATTTCGGTACTTGTTAAATATTTATGATCCGCATGTAACCATATTAAAATGTGAACATGAGGGAGGCCTCTTTTTTGGAATTCAACTGTATATAGTTCTGGGCGTAGATTGCAGAAGCAGCAGAGAGGAATAACGACATACAGAAAAAACAGGAAGGAAATAATTACGTGGTAAGTACATAGTACAGTTGAGAACGATCTATTAGCCGATAAGTAGTTAGTTGAGAAATGTAGAGTATGTTTAGCGACCGTGTACCTGCAACCGATCGCCCGAAGAAGGTACCTTCTTTGATATCAGTCATCAAACTCTCTAATTTTATCTTAAATAATCTGCTCACAATATCGGGCCTATCCTCTGGTTTTTGACCAGGAATAAATTCCAAAGCATTTCGAATTTCAGGCCACTGTGCATTGCAGGTAAATGTAACAAATAAATCAGGAGGCCCGCAGTGTCTGCATATAGCAATAGCATCTTGGTAATTTTGGATCATGTAGCGAGGACCACCTGTGAAACTTGACGGTAGTATAATTCTTTTACCAATAGCATCTCCATTCACATCTCCTTCAACCACAGCATCTTTTATACCTTTATATAATTCGGATCTTAAATTAGATTGGTTGTTTCTAATATATTGAAGGCGTTCTTCTTCGACACATGAGAAAGCGTCGACAATATATTGTTGGAAAAGTTTACCACCTCGTATCAACGTGCTTCCTTCGTCTGATCTGTTTTGAATTCTGTAAGCATAAAATTCGCGCATTGTAATATATTGCCTAGAGTTTGTTTTCTTTCGACGCGTCTCTCTACATGGTATTCCAAGCCTAAAACCATCCTCACCATATGGAAATAGAATGGGATATTGCATTGCCATAAAAGAAGGGTGTAAATCACTAATGCGTTTTAACCCTTGTGCTTTGTGTTCAACAATAATATCGCGATGCCGATCCGAACAACCCAAATCACCTACTATTAAACCAGCAATCTCAGAACTGGTAGGAGCATTATATTGTTCCGATTTTTCTGTACGTGTGCCAATCAGACGTAATTTCATCGGTAAGAAGTTATTTTGTGCAAAACGATCTCTCGCCATCCTAAATGCCTTAACCACTTCATTTTTCGTATCAAACATATGCAACAACTTGACCACAATATTTCTGCTAATAGTCTCATCGTTCGTATTTACCCCAAATGCCTCTAATCTATTATCAACTTCATTTTCAGTATCGTAAATATAAAGCTGAGCAAATTTAGGCCGCTCACCATCTATTGGTAGAAGAGAACCTATTATATGATAATTCTGACCGTTAATTCGAAAAATGTATGGTCCTGGTCTTTTGTTAATTTCTAAATCTATTTTTGCACCTATCGACGTAAATGCAAACATAGAATTGTATGCTCTAATATTCTCACGGAATTTCTTAGCTTCTTGTCCACCTTGATAATCCAACAAAGCAGCTAGAACAGTTGGTGGTTCATGTAGCAGAGGTAAGCCAACTCGTCCTTCTTGACAGCACAAAGAAAATCGTGGTGTATGTTCCATTTGAGATTTGTAAATTCTTTCACTGTACCACAATAAAGCCCCGCAGAATTGGCACTTATAATGTGGCAATCCAACGTATGCTTCATTCGAAGTACAGCAGGTAGATTGTAAAGAAGTGGATTCTATTTCGCAATTTGTTGCATTTTTGTTTCCAGTAGAGTCGTGTATATATCCCGGGTATGGAATTGTAAATTTATTCCTTCGCTGATTGAGAATAATCTTACGTCGTTTTCTGTTCGCTCGACAAATTGTTCGAATATCTACCGGCCCTCCAGGATTAGTTATTATTCTGTTGTTATCTAGTTGATAAACAACATATGCTTCATTCGAAGTACAGCAGGTAGGTTGTAAAGAAGTGGATTCTATTGCGCAATTTGTTGCATTTTTGTTTCCAGTAGAGTCGTGTATATATCCCGGGTATGGAATTGTAAATTTATTCCTTCGCTGATTGAGAATAATCTTACGTCGTTTTCTGTTCGCTCGACAAATTGTTCGAATATCTGCCGGCCCTCCAGGATTACTGATTATTCTGTTGCTATCTAGTTGATAAATATAGCTCGGAGAATGTGCAATTTCCTTATTCCTGCGGTCAGTAAGAACGCTCCTGCGCTCCCTCCTATGCTTATGAGTAACTATTGGAGTATCCATTTCAGTTCGACCGCAGTACGCAGCAAGTAAACACAGAATGGGAAATATAATCCTGTAAATGTATGACAAAATATGGATGTTAAAAATAGGTGTTAACAATAGGAAGGAGGGGGTAATCACCGTTAGGGAGAGAATGAAGAACCGATTGGGGGGGTGAAATATGTAGCGCTGATTACCGAAGACGTTATTAATAGGAAGGGAGTATGGGAAATTATGTTTACATTTCACGAACAAATAAGAAGGGGGGAGAGAGGGCGAATGAACTAATAACGCTTTAACATATGAGTAATTTACACAAAGCAGTTTTCCTCATCATTCGATGATTAGAATTGCACGGAAAATATATATTTTGTTATTTATGACCATAGAACAATTGTATAGGAGCGCACGAAACAGTAATCTCATGAGGTAAATTACAAATTGCCACAAAGTCGAAAAGTTACTTCAAACAAAGAAAGAAGGGAAATGATAGATGGATTACAAATTTCTGGAATCGTACACGAGGTAACTATAAAGGGGAGAGAACGGAAAACGATAGGTGAATTACATTTTTT
>CM054945.1:11021652-11100546 GCA_029168755.2 Tillandsia fasciculata
ATCATCCCGTGAATTACTGGCCTAGTAATTTCTGGACTGCCACTTTCTTTACAAATCCACTATCTTATCATTGTACAGGCCAAGAGAGAATTGTGATTTGTCCCGTCAAATGAGATGATGAAGGGGAGCTATGCATGCAATACTCGCGACCCATTGGAGACTAAAGATATCATATCATTAATTGGAGAATTCCAATAGCGCATTATAACTAAAACAATATGTAACATCTAATTTTAGAAGTAGATCGTCTAAAAACATAATAATCTGGAAAAGAAGGAAGTACAGTAACGTATAATATATGCGGAAAAAGTTACCGATAAAACAATGAAACTCAATTTTGTGAGCAAATGTAGTATTCAAATTCCTCTCTCGAATCAAACAATAAGAATAAGGACAGGCCTTGCTCCCAAAACCTATTAATGGTTTACCTAATATATATATATATAACAACTCTTTAATTTCAAATACAGTACAGACGTTGAGTATAGTCGAAGAGTTGCATAAGGCGTAATTTTATTAACTGGCTTGTGGTGAAGGATTACTTCACAAAATGTAAAGTAATTTTTTAAAAATCACTCTATTCTTAGATGAGCTAAATGTAAGATATACATTCCTTTTAGGATGTATATATAGTATTGCTCAAATTTTATTGCCCACCACAATAATTTCAAGGAAACATGTATGTAGTTTCCTCCTTACAACGAAGGTTATAGAGAATCCTCTACTACTTTGTTTTTCAAACCGTCGTAATACTTCTGTCAAATCTAGCAGTGGTCCTTTCGCGAAGTCAATCATAGATATAGAAAAATGTAACTTGGTATGGAACTTGATTTTGTGTAAGGTTCGTTTTGCAATAAGGCCATATTATGCTATATCAAATGAATTTAGCAAAGTAAAAGATATTAGGACCCAAGTGAAAATGATGCAAGATACAGGAGGAAGGGTTGTACGGAACAAAGGAGTTGATACCTCGAAGGATTAGAGCAAGAATCTGTCTGGATGAGAGGACTACTCAGAAGCGAAGATCTTTGGCACAAATATGGTGGAAAATTCTCTCTTGAATATAATTTCCGCTTCAATGCATTAATCAAACGTTCCTTGTAAAAAGAGAAAGACAATTACAATAGCTTATATAAATAAAAATTTTATGGTAAATCCTATCATACGTATCCAAATATATTGTGAAAAGATAAGGACCTCACTGCAAGCAATAATTAATGAGTGAAAAGTGATTACACATAGTGAGTTACAATATTATACCTCCATGTACCTAAAACAGAAATGCACATTTCATGAATTAAGAAATATAATTCTCTTGAATAAAAGTACTTGTAGCCTCTCAAAAGTTGAACTGTATCTATAAGCATAAATTATACCATAGCAAATTATGCTACAATCTCTACCAGTTTCTCTATCCTGTTAACAGCGACAGGTAGAGGAGCAGGAAACTACAACAGTAACTACAACAACAACAATTGCAGCCAAGCAGTAGAATCTATATCAGTAGTTGAGTTCAAATTGAAATTGTGAGGAAATTCAAAATTCAAATTGTTGTGGAATTGGTAGCTTAGATTCTTGGTAAAGAGGTGAGTTTAAGAAAAGTGTAAATTCGTAGGGCTCCAATAAGCACGAACAGAAGGTCCAACAACAATAGCAACAACATTAGCAGCAGTTGGCAGAAGCAGTAGCATCAGCAGCTGCAAGCACCAGCAGCCGCAGAGCAAGCAACCTGCAGCAGTTGCTGCAGTTTTGGTAGCAGTAGCAGCAGCAGTGCATTCAATCAAGGGGAACAACAACTCACCTGGAAGGGTTTTGATCAACTCTTCAACGTCATCATCACCTTCTTCTCCTCCTCTTCTTCCTTCTCCTATCCTGTTAGTAGCAGCAGGTAGAGGAGCAAGGAACTACAGCAGGTACTACAACAACAACAGCAATTGCAGTCTAGTAGCAGAATCGCAGATTTAATTACGTTTTATTGGTTCGCCCGTCCAGATTCAAATTAGAGACATGCATATTATTTATTTATAAATATCAAATTTAAGTAATTAATAAAATTATATAATTATAGTGACTCATTCGTTCAAAAAAATAAACATTGTGTGGTTTTTTTCCCATCCGTACAATCCAATAGATTGATATTTTTTTATATATATTTTATATATACAATTATCTCTAGATAAGTTTTCGGAACATATAGTTAATTATTTATCAACAATTACTGTGTAAAAAGGGAAATAACGCAAAATTAATTGGTTCTAATTTGATTGTTCATCCTGGGAATTCAATTTGTGGTTTTAATAGTACCAGCAGCACTTCAAATTTTTAATGGAGCATCCTGTCACTGAATGTTCTGTAACTTTTTGGCAGACTTAATGGTACTTTTTGAAATTGAGAGTAGCAAAAGATTAGATAATAAAATCAAAATTTTTAAAAGTTCAGGTATCCGTTTCATACCTAATTGAAATCTAGTTAATATTGCAGGTTAGTGACATACCGAAGAAATCGATCATGAGGAGGCCATCAGAGCAGCGACCGATGGGCTTTTTGTAGGTCTCCCCATAGGGATAGTTTCCGATTGTGGCGAAGAACCCTACCAGACCCTCCCGAAGAAGATTCCCGGTGTCAGCGATCGAGTCTCCGAAACTATATATAGCATTCACAAACAATCCCTTGGTGCAGCAAAAGTTCCATGAGATTGAAACACTAACAGAAATGAGAGAATAATGAGATGAGAGAAGCTAAAATTGCTCATCATCACCAAATGCTTGCAGTTACTGCACTGTGCAGTTCTCACACAGTATATAAGGATATGAATGGGCATCTTTCAATTTGGTGGAAAATTAGAGCCAAGAAATTTGTTGTGAAAGTTGTCACTGTTGACACTGTCAGAATTATCTAACCCTTTGAGAGTAGTAGAGTACATTACCCAATTGGGCCCAGAAATATCTACCCACATTCATTCAGAGATAGGGAGTCCATAGTTTGCTTGTAGTTGTAACAGACACACCAACCAATTATGTCAAAGGACTCACTTGTTTTTTTATGAGTCCAGTTGGCAGACTAATCTTGGACTTTGAGATTACCAAGGTTAAGAAGGCTTGTGAATGATTTGACAGTCTTCAGATGTAGTGTTATTTAACAAAATATAGCAACATTCATCAATTATAAATTAGAGTTCTCACTTCAATAGGAGGTCAAAATCTTGTTTTAGCTTTTCCCCAACATAATAGTCTCTGAATTTTCTATTTGTGAAAACATCCTACTTGAACAGTTCCCCAAATTAGACCTTGTGTTATCCAGATCCCAATATTGTTCTAGCTTCCCATCAAAGTAATAGTTTATAAATTTCCTAATTGCCAGTAGAGAAAAGGGCTATATTAGTACAATTGTTCAGCAATAGCATAAAAAATTTCTTGACAGATTATCTCAGAGTGTTCTACCATAAGGGGTGTTTGGTTTCTCAGAAAGTAGTGATAAACTATTTTTCCGCAAAATAAAGTATGCCATGGAAAATACTTTTTCCCACAGTTTTTGTTTCCATCAAATCTGAACAAATTTTTTTTTCAGAAAAACTATTTTTCCAAAAACCAAACAGACGAAAAATACTTTTTTAGCCAAAAGCTATTTTATGACCCGTATAGACAGCAAGAAGGTTAAAGACCGTTGCGTGTGTTCTTTTCAGCTGAAATCAAAATGAGCATCTAATATTAAAATCCTGCATATAATGAAGGACATACAACCTAATCAATGCAAATAAAACAACAAATACTGCAAATAATAAAATCAGGATCAAGTAACGTAGCATAATTTACAACAGCATGGAGAATACACAAAATCGCAGAAACGGAAGCAACAAAAACCCATCCGAAATATATATCATACCAGAACAGCACGACACAAACAAATTACCAATTTGGTTCCGAAACATTCGAAATGAATGACAAGTTATTGATGTATTCATTTTGGTTTCGATCCTGTAAGTGTAAAACAGCTATTGAAAGCTCAGATAATATATTTTATGAAGACAAAAATGCTATGCCTTGTGAATCATACGCTCACTTAGAATTGAGAAGTTATCCAAGTCATTCAACCTTATCTGTGCAAAAATCACACGGATTCTTTGATTTTACATGCATGCATGTAATTGTACATGAGTATTTATAGCCAAGTAAGGATGCTTTTTCAAAAATTGTGTGTGTGTGTGGACATAGTCAAAAGCATAACAGTGCTGTGTTGATTCTTTTAAAAAAGAAAAGTGTGTTCTATCTATGCATTCGACACCGGTTTTGGCAAATTTTAAATTTGATTTTTCATCTAAATTTCAAACTGGGCATATCTATACCATGCGAAACACTTTCTCAAGCATGCACACATTTTTCATTTTTCATTTTTTATTTTTAAGGCTGCTAAGAAGAGTATTATGAAAAAAAATAATAATACCAAATAAGGCCATGTGCTACCAATAATTTCCTTACTGTTGTGGCTGAGAAGGTTCTAAAAACTTTATTTGCGTGCAAGAAACATCTTATTACTCGATTAAATTATGCAATAAATGATATAATCCTTTGTGTCCACATCCTTTTTATGGTTTACAGCACTAAATAAGTGCTGAGGCAATTGAGTGCTCTTGGAATCGAATGGTCATTGCTGAAACTGCAGAAAATTAATCTGCTCCTGGACAATGAAGAGTGGAGTAAAGTTGGAGTTTAGGATAAAAAGGTAGAAGAATGATGGAGATGATTTAGAACAAATACATTTATCCTTCTTTATTTTGTGGTCAATGAAAGACTTGCATTTTCCTTTTTTTTCTTTTGAGTCAACAAAAGACTACTGCCACTTTATAGAAGCAAAGGAGGAAAAAAAAAATAGTATAAGGCTCATATTAGTGTGGAGTTCCTTCACTGCTATTTACATTCCATTAGTAAACAAAATATATAGGGCTCTACTAACCTTAATTCTACACCGTGGGAGTAACAAAGATTACAAATGAGATGGTTATTCTTTTCAAAAAATCTACTATGAGAATAAAAATAAAAACTTTTCTGCAGAACAGTAGAGTACAAAAGGAAAATACCTCTAGCTTGGTAATTTAGGCTTTGTACTCATGGACATGCATCCACTCTGTAGATGACCACTTATTCCCTTTAATCACAGGGCATCCACCTGAAACAAACCAAGATTGTAAATTGTATCTACAGATTTTATTCTCGAGTAGATCAGGCAGCGATAACTCAGAACGGGGGATTAAAAGAGAAGAAGATATTCTCTCTGCAAAATCATTTATTTAAACCATGAAATCTAAATTTCCATATATACCTGTTGAAAATGCAATTTCCAACAAAAATACCCATTTGTACTTTTGAGACTTACCAATTTTGTGGATGTCGAGTATCAGAGTGTCGAAAATTCGAAGTCAAATGTGTGGAACAGCAGAACATGTTTATGCAAGAAAACATTTTCATTACTTTTCGTATATACCTTTCCTCTCTTCGTTTGGAGGCACTTGAAAGAAAAGAAGCTGAAGATTTGCTTGGGCTCGTTTACATAAGACAGATGATAAATTGGTACTGGCAATTCTATGTAGCCAAAGTGTTCTAAATTATGGGAAGGAAAATGTGAGTACGAAAGTGGACCATTTAAAGTCATCCCGACAGAAGAAACATGTAGTATTAGAAGAAGAGTATGTTTCATGTACCTTTATGTTCACTATTAAGATATGCAGGATTAAAAAACTGAAAGCAGGTTTACATGTAGTAGTTGAGACACTGTGTTTCCTATTGCTATGTTTGACGTAATTGATGTAGCATGCAAATAATCACATCGATAAATCTCTTGTATGTAGTTCAAACTAACTAAAGATTCAAAGAAAATGTACCTACTATATGCAAGAAAATATTTTCATTACTTTTCGTATATACCTTCCTCTCTTCGTTTGGAGGCACTTCAAAGAAAAGAAGCCGAAGATTCGTTTGAGCTTGTTTACATAAGACAGATGATAAATTGGTACTGGCAATTCTATGTAGCAAAGTGTTCTAAATTATAGGAAGGAAAAAGTGAGTACGAAATGGAACATTTAAGTCAACCCGACAGAACAAATGTAGTAGTTGAGACGCCGCCTTTCCCATTGTTATGTTTGGGCCTTATTAAGCGACGTAGAAATAATGACATCGATAAATCTCTAGTATGTAGTTCAAACTAACTAAAGATGCAAAGGAAATATAACTACTAATATGCAAGATAGATTTCTATTATTTTTCGTATATACCTTTCACTCCTCCATTCTGAAGCACTTCAAAGAAAGAAACTGAAGATTTGGTTGCACTCATCTGCAACCATCTCCACTCACTGGGCAGGAATAAGTTTTTGTAATTCCTCATACACTTCCCCATCCTAACACGCGTATAAACGAAGTCTAATTATATGGAAGTAAAAAAAAAACAATAATAATATCCTATTAAGAAATTCACTGAACACAAAAAAGAGCACTAACAAATTTAGCCCAAACAACAATAGAATTACGGTTTTCGGTGCTATCTTCTTCTCACCGATGATCTCGACGGAGTACTTTTATGTAAGGAGAAAAGAGATGGGAAACTGGGTTGAAAAATGTGAAGTTCGGCTAATTTCTCTACTGAATCAGGAGGTAAGGAGAAAATATGGAAGACATTTTTTTTTTACCATGCATCATTATTGTGCAAACAGCAATTAGTACAATGATGTTTTGATGGGCACTGTACCTCTTGAAAGCATTCTGTAGCAGAGTGAGGGTGGAAGAAGAACCATAGGGGATGATGGTAGTCGCAGAGTGTGGAAGTAAAATTACATTCTCGTAACGAAGTTCCTTTCGTGTCATTATTGCCTAAAAAAGGGGCATGAAAGAAAGAATGAGAAGAGCGTAAATTAGTAGAGGAATACAATATAGAAAGAGGGAAAGGAAATAGAATTAATATTGTATCGTACGAAAGGATTGAGCACGATCTTTCTCTTACTAAAGGAATTCCCAAAAGACGGGAAGTTACGATCAGTAAAAGAGAACTGGGAGTTTATAGAAGCAAAATGCTTACAATTTTATGGTACAGTTTTTTAGTAGATGTAGGTATTTCCTGGATGCTGTCACGTAGCTGCTGCTTTTAATTCAAAATTGAAGTATATTCCTGTTTATTACTTGAACAGAAATTTAAGGTAATGAATTGATAGAGGTAAGGACAACGTTTCGTCGGGAAAAAAATAACAGAAATCAGAAATAGTAACATGCATTCTTCTTACGTACAAAACGTGCCGCGAACTGACGCCAAGATGTACGCTCCCTATTTGATGTTTCGACAATGGCCGGAAGTTCGTAATATTTGCTCCTTTTAATACACAGATTTAAACAATGTAGAGAGAAAAAGTAATAAAGCATAGGGTATATGCAAGGGAAGAGTAGGCGGTCATGATGATATTCCGTTCCTGTTGCCGAGTTCTTTAATACACACATTTATAAAAGTTTTAAGTATAACTATCGATTTGGATATTAAGATCCGTGGATAGGTCCCGAAGTATCCGGAGTTTGCCATATATATATATATATATATATATATATATATATATATATATATATATATATATATATATATATATATATATATATATATATATATATATATATATATTAGCGCCGACGATGTACTAATCAGTAAAATAAGTAGGCTAATTAATAATTAGTAGAAATAGCATAGTTTGTACATAGTTTCTCATTTCTTGGGGCCATCAGCTTCATCAGTATGTTTAGAACTGCAAATACCGTAATTAAATGTTAGTAGTTTTATATAAAAAATGCAGCAATCAATTGAAGGAAAATATAGTAGAAAATATTACGTAGAACGGCGTTTTTTCCGACCGCTGACTTCGTATGATTTTTCAGGTGTTTGTGCAAAACTGAATTGGAAGTAATCGAATATTAAGTATAGTGCACAGTAAATACATAATATTCGAAGCAGGAAAATAGACATTGAAGAAATTATATTACCTAGACGAAATTTCATCAATTGGAGCTGTTTCTTCGAATAACTCCACCCGTGCTTGTTTTTTAGAGGGAACGGAGCAGCCTTCGTCCTCACATTTCAGCAACAGAACGTTGTTTTTTTGCTGTATTTCTTTCTTTAATGTGAAAATTCTGATAACCCTAAAAGATCCAACATTTGCTGTAAATTTCTGGGTGTCAACGGTTATTTGGAAAATGTGCACCTGATTGATAATGTTTTTTATCGCAGGTGGAAGACTAAAGTTATCCGTATTAGGCGCAGTTGCTAAATTTTGGGCTGGGATGTGAATCAAATCTTGAGCTGATTTTCCAAATATTGTAAAATTAGCTGTGCCGGTTTCATCGCCGACAATAGTGTTTAATTTGTACCTATATTTAAATACGCACAGTAAATTGCCATCCCAGTGGAAATCACTAAGTATTAAGTAGTAATTCTGAATACTTCGAAAAAAACAGTAAATTGAAGATTTTACCACGGGATTGGCGGGTGTTTATCGTCACCACAACGTGCACAGCACAATGTGTCGTCGTATATTTTGACAGCAGTCTTGCAATTGTTACATGCTTTGTACCACCATCCGTACGAGGTGTCAATATCCAAGATTTTACATTGACACGTAAACTTCGTGTTCTGACACTTAAAGGAAGGAATTGGTCGGTTGAAGTAAAATTATTCCTAGACATATGTAGAGTGAAACCTTATTTTTATGGAAACGGTACCTCAGTATCAGACATGGCAGAATTCAGTAATTCATCAATAGTTCTCCTATTTAAATGCATTTCTTCCTGAGGAGGAATAGGGGTGTCCTCGTCACGACCAATTCGGCGGATTGAATGATCCGTTGCCTGCAGGCTATGTAGAATAATACGCACATCAGATGTTACTAATGGACTGGTAGGTTACAATAGGTAGCATGACGTTATAAGTAACGCAGGATTAGTAACCAAACCTATGAAGGAATTCCACTATCTCTGGAATTTGTAGGTCGAAGTATATTTTCGATGCTGAACATGTTGATAAGTATAGCTTGTCTGCATTTAAATTACATGAATTGTTACACAATTATTAGAAATGTACATCTATTATATTGAAGGTGAAATAACCCACCAATATATTTATTGTACCAACCTCTAAATGTTCGCACAGTCATACCAGCCAAAATTATTATGACTGGTTTATTAGGTTCGCTGCTTGTTAAGCGCGTTTCATCGAAGGAAACCGCGAATTTATCCCATAGTGCAATAGATAGACTGTTTTGCCTGGAAGGGAAAGTAATTAATTGAATGTAGATTTGTAATTTAATTTAACCAATGTACTTTGACTACTATTTAAGAATAGACGTTGCTTACTCGGAATCTTCGATTTCTAAATTTCTGATTGGAGTTAATGTGTCCCCAATGTATTTATGTGCAATATCGTGAATAGTTGTAATCTTGCCAAAAATATCTACAGAATATGGAGTAAATATAAATAAAAGAACCGTATGTAACTTGAACAACTCAGTTTATATTCAGTAAGAGTGCTACCTGTGAGGACAGCATCGTTGTATCGCTTGTGCGTAACTTCGTAGAAGATCGAGAAATTAAAACTGTATAGTGGTATTTCATTCAAACTTTCTTTCATTTCGCTTATCTCTGTTCGCCTGGTTATTTGAATCATGTAATCGCGATTTACGGCAATAAATCTTTTCTTGCTTGGAATAACTGCGAATTTTTCAATTACATATAGGTTTCCTTCACATATTTTAGATCTAAATGTTGCTGCATCTTGTTTGTGTATAGTCGCTTGCATGGAGAAGGACTGAATGTACCATGATAGACAGAGGAAGGAACTCTTTACCAAATTAGTAATAAAGTAACAGTTAGAGGAGCATGGAAACAAAACAGGTGTACGAACCTCTTCATCTATTAATAAACAATCCAAGCTAAAGATATCTCCTTTGAAGAAAGGAGCTGTTGATTCCCATACTCGACAGATGCGGACTTTGATTCCACATTCTTGAGATTGCGGCGACAGTTGTGATAAAAGTAAAGTCTTCATTGTACCTATAGAGTTGTGTTAAAAAAAGAGAGTAAATATAATACTAAGTAGTACAGCAAGAAAGGACTGGCCAATTTTTTGCTGGTGGGAAGGAATGTGGATAAAAGAATACATATTTACACGGGAACAAAAAGAAATATATAAGGATATATTACAGACCTGAGCATATTATTTTAAATCATCAAGTATTTCTCGGTAAACAATATTCTTTGTATATCCTTCAGGTTGACCATCCTTATTTTCTATAAGAATTCGTAATCCTTTCTTCGATGTAACTCGTGATATTGCAACATAAAGCTGGCCATGTGAAAACACAGGTTGGGACAAATAGAGGCCAATTTTTTCTAATGTTTGTCCCTGGCTTTTATTAATTGTCATTGCATAACATAAACGCAGCGGAAATTGCCTTCTTTTCATTATGAACGGCCATTTTGATTCGGTAACATTTATTACAATGCGAGGAATATACACTTTTTCACCAATGTGGATACCAGTAAAGATTTCTGCTTCAATAATTTTAGGAGCCAGTTGGGTTATAAGCAAACGTGTCCCATTGCAAAGGCCGGAACTTTGATTAATATTGCGAAGCAACATTACAGGACTTCCTACTTTTAACTGCAATTTGTGATTTGGTACTCCATTAAATTTTAAGCTATTCAAGAAATCTATTGGGTAAAGAATATTGTTTTCTCCAGAATTTGCAGATGAACTACATATTGAGTCTGAACTGAAATATAAACGTTCCTCTGTTTGTAGTAAAGAAAGAACGTAAGTATTAATTTCATCAACAGTCTCATTCATAGGTGTAACAATAGCTCTGTTGCGCAAATATGTACGATCGCTGTATTTGTACTCGATATTATCATATATTTCACTAACGATCGTCTGCATTCCGTTGTTGTCAAATTTGACCAGTATGTCATCAGGAATTTTGATCCACGTTGGCTCTTCTTCGTGCTCTAACTGTATACTATCTATTTTCCCATCACCAATATCAAGTACCCATTGACTAAATCTTGCAAAGCCCTATTAGCGGTATCATTTGTTGAGCCTTGTAGTAATCTCATATTTATAGTAAGTCGAAAGACTTTACATTTACTCCATATATAAGATCTGGTTACTGATGCATTTAAAATATCTTGTTTACTACCACCGACAATAACTGGAAGTATTTGTCTGAAATCTCCTCCCAAAAGAATGGTTTTTCCTCCGAAAAGATTTTCGGTAGGTGCTGAATCAGCCATCCCCATAATGTCCTTTAATGATTTATCTAAAGCTTCGAAACAATTTCGATGATTCATAGGTGCTTCATCCCAAATAATTAAGCTTGCATGGGAAATTAAATCGGCAAGTTGTGTACCTTTCTTAATTTCACAAACAGAACAATCGTTAATTTGTATCGGTATTTTAAATCTGGAATGAGCTGTTCGGCCTCCAGGTAATAAAAGAGATGCTATACCTGAGGAAGCAACAGCCAGAACTATTTTTCCTTCTGAACGTAATCTTGAAATAATGGTCTTCCAAAGGTATGTTTTCCCTGTCCCACCATGTCCGTAAACGAATATAATATCCCCAATATTTTGATATACAGAAACCAAGACAGCATTATATATTATTCGTTGTTCATCGTTTAACCCGTCAAATAATTCGGTATGATCCTGCACCAACTC
This sequence comes from Tillandsia fasciculata, assembly GCA_029168755.2. Lineage (NCBI taxonomy): Eukaryota > Viridiplantae > Streptophyta > Magnoliopsida > Poales > Bromeliaceae > Tillandsia > Tillandsia fasciculata. Next base: position 11,033,387 of record CM054945.1, read on the forward strand.
GGTTCTATTGTAATCCAATTCTTCCCTTACTAACTTGTTATCGAAACCATCAAAAATTAGCCTGCTGGGATTTGGGAGTTTGTAATCAGATAGTGAGGAAGAGTTTTGGTTGAAAAGAACCTCAAGTTCAAATAAAACATGATTTTGAAGTTCAATTTCAGGAATTTGGAGATTTTGAACTCCAAGAATATGCCTCAATTTGTACGAAATATCGTCAGACATTAATTGCCAGTATTCAGTCCATAATTTGAGAGGATCTGTCACCTCACAAAATATCACTATGGTTGTAAATAACTGCCGGAGTGCAGCAGAAGAGGACCAATGTGATGCTTCCTCAAATGCCTCTCTCCATTCTGTATCATCACCGAGTAATCCGAGAGCATTACATGCAGAACGAAATGTATCGTGTACGACGCCGTTGACAGTCCTAATTTCTACATAATTTCTTGGACCCCTTAGTATATTTAAAAGCATTCTTAAGAAATATAATTCGCCTGCATTTGGATGTATATAAACAATTCTGCCAATACGATATCCTTGTTTTCTTTTAGACCAAAATTTATCTTTTTTATGCCACACCCATTTTGTAGGAAACTCAGTGTATGTAAGTTCGCGAGCATCGTCACATATGGTATTAGTATACATCCATTCAGTCAGCATCGACTTCTCAATATTAGGGCGGGCCAAAACATTAAGTAAATTTTGCGAACCATGATATGTTACGTTGTTCATCATGGGTAGGTGAATAGTCAGACGTTCAACGGATGGTTGTCTAAAATGAATATCAAATTCAAATAATCGCCAAATAGCTTCATATGCTGATAAGTAACGGCAATCTAAGTATTGCTTAACTTCGTCAATAAATGTAGATTGTGGGGCAGAACCTGATTCGGTGGAAGTCAAATTATTTTCTACAACAACAGCAGCTCTATCTGGACCTTTGTTGACATACTTGAATAAATATTTGATAAGCCTCGATTTATTACACCATTCAACATTAATATGAGCTCCATATTTAACAATTAATCGTAGATTATGTGGTACGACAAATCTATTATCAAGTTGAATACCAGCTTTTAACACATATCTCCCATTATCTCTTCTCCTATAAATAGGAAAGCCGTCAGGGGTTATTATTGTCTCACTCTTATATTCTTTTGGAAAATGTTTCGAACATCGACCTTTGATCATACACGGTGCTCTTGGTTTACTGGCGCCGCATGGACCGTGGACCATAAATTTCTCAACAGCTGCATAACCATCTGGGTCAGAAACCTTATCAGGTATTTCTGCGGAAATAATTGAATTTATTTCGGTACTTGTTAAATATTTATGATCCGCATGTAACCATATTAAAATGTGAACATGAGGGAGGCCTCTTTTTTGGAATTCAACTGTATATAGTTCTGGGCGTAGATTGCAGAAGCAGCAGAGAGGAATAACGACATACAGAAAAAACAGGAAGGAAATAATTACGTGGTAAGTACATAGTACAGTTGAGAACGATCTATTAGCCGATAAGTAGTTAGTTGAGAAATGTAGAGTATGTTTAGCGACCGTGTACCTGCAACCGATCGCCCGAAGAAGGTACCTTCTTTGATATCAGTCATCAAACTCTCTAATTTTATCTTAAATAATCTGCTCACAATATCGGGCCTATCCTCTGGTTTTTGACCAGGAATAAATTCCAAAGCATTTCGAATTTCAGGCCACTGTGCATTGCAGGTAAATGTAACAAATAAATCAGGAGGCCCGCAGTGTCTGCATATAGCAATAGCATCTTGGTAATTTTGGATCATGTAGCGAGGACCACCTGTGAAACTTGACGGTAGTATAATTCTTTTACCAATAGCATCTCCATTCACATCTCCTTCAACCACAGCATCTTTTATACCTTTATATAATTCGGATCTTAAATTAGATTGGTTGTTTCTAATATATTGAAGGCGTTCTTCTTCGACACATGAGAAAGCGTCGACAATATATTGTTGGAAAAGTTTACCACCTCGTATCAACGTGCTTCCTTCATCTGATCTGTTTTGAATTCTGTAAGCATAAAATTCGCGCATTGTAATATATTGCCTAGAGTTTGTTTTCTTTCGACGCGTCTCTCTACATGGTATTCCAAGCCTAAAACCATCCTCACCATATGGAAATAGAATGGGATATTGCATTGCCATAAAAGAAGGGTGTAAATCACTAATGCGTTTTAACCCTTGTGCTTTGTGTTCAACAATAATATCGCGATGCCGATCCGAACAACCCAAATCACCTACTATTAAACCAGCAATCTCAGAACTGGTAGGAGCATTATATTGTTCCGATTTTTCTGTACGTGTGCCAATCAGACGTAATTTCATCGGTAAGAAGTTATTTTGTGCAAAACGATCTCTCGCCATCCTAAATGCCTTAACCACTTCATTTTTCGTATCAAACATATGCAACAACTTGACCACAATATTTCTGCTAATAGTCTCATCGTTCGTATTTACCCCAAATGCCTCTAATCTATTATCAACTTCATTTTCAGTATCGTAAATATAAAGCTGAGCAAATTTAGGCCGCTCACCATCTATTGGTAGAAGAGAACCTATTATATGATAATTCTGACCGTTAATTCGAAAAATGTATGGTCCTGGTCTTTTGTTAATTTCTAAATCTATTTTTGCACCTATCGACGTAAATGCAAACATAGAATTGTATGCTCTAATATTCTCACGGAATTTCTTAGCTTCTTGTCCACCTTGATAATCCAACAAAGCAGCTAGAACAGTTGGTGGTTCATGTAGCAGAGGTAAGCCAACTCGTCCTTCTTGACAGCACAAAGAAAATCGTGGTGTATGTTCCATTTGAGATTTGTAAATTCTTTCACTGTACCACAATAAAGCCCCGCAGAATTGGCACTTATAATGTGGCAATCCAACGTATGCTTCATTCGAAGTACAGCAGGTAGATTGTAAAGAAGTGGATTCTATTTCGCAATTTGTTGCATTTTTGTTTCCAGTAGAGTCGTGTATATATCCCGGGTATGGAATTGTAAATTTATTCCTTCGCTGATTGAGAATAATCTTACGTCGTTTTCTGTTCGCTCGACAAATTGTTCGAATATCTACCGGCCCTCCAGGATTAGTTATTATTCTGTTGTTATCTAGTTGATAAACAACATATGCTTCATTCGAAGTACAGCAGGTAGGTTGTAAAGAAGTGGATTCTATTGCGCAATTTGTTGCATTTTTGTTTCCAGTAGAGTCGTGTATATATCCCGGGTATGGAATTGTAAATTTATTCCTTCGCTGATTGAGAATAATCTTACGTCGTTTTCTGTTCGCTCGACAAATTGTTCGAATATCTGCCGGCCCTCCAGGATTACTGATTATTCTGTTGCTATCTAGTTGATAAATATAGCTCGGAGAATGTGCAATTTCCTTATTCCTGCGGTCAGTAAGAACGCTCCTGCGCTCCCTCCTATGCTTATGAGTAACTATTGGAGTATCCATTTCAGTTCGACCGCAGTACGCAGCAAGTAAACACAGAATGGGAAATATAATCCTGTAAATGTATGACAAAATATGGATGTTAAAAATAGGTGTTAACAATAGGAAGGAGGGGGTAATCACCGTTAGGGAGAGAATGAAGAACCGATTGGGGGGGTGGAAATATGTAGCGCTGATTACCGAAGACGTTATTAATAGGAAGGGAGTATGGGAAATTATGTTTACATTTCACGAACAAATAAGAAGGGGGGAGAGAGGGCGAATGAACTAATAACGCTTTAACATATGAGTAATTTACACAAAGCAGTTTTCCTCAATTCGATGATTAGAATTGCACGGAAAATATATATTTTGTTATTTATGACCATAGAACAATTGTATAGGAGCGCACGAAACAGTAATCTCATGAGGTAAATTACAAATTGCCACAAAGTCGAAAAGTTACTTCAAACAAAGAAAGAAGGGAAATGATAGATGGATTACAAATTTCTGGAATCGTACACGAGGTAACTATAAAGGGGAGAGAACGGAAAACGATAGGTGAATTACATTTTTTTTGTAAGATACGAGAAGCAAAGAGGAAACAAAGAGAGGGAACATAAAATATCGGACTAAGAAGCAGAACTGTCGTCAGATGGATCTGCCGACGAAACGGAACAACCCCGACGAAGAACGTTGATAGTGGCACGGTAGTCATCAATTCTAGATCGCATTTCTGCATGTTCAACTACGAATTTTGCATTTTGAGCAATAGCAGAGGCAGAAGAATTTTCTAATGCATTATATGCATTTCTTAGCTTTTTGAAGTCACCCAAGAGATTAGCATATTGAATAGTCACCTCGCGGTACATATTCTTATACAATATGTAGCCGTCGTAATTAACATCCTTAATCTCCACTCCAAATCTAGACCTTAGTTGTTGAACTGCGAAATAACCAGCTTCTTCCGTTGCCTCTTGCATATTAGCATACGGGCCACCCCAGCAGGGCTGGGTTTCGACATCCGGCTCAGCATGATTAAATGAAAATTCTATGCATGCAAGAAACCACCCCCCGCCGACCAAACTCACATCACATAGAGTTTGAATTCCTAGCTCCATACTTATTTCTTCAAGTAATTTAAGGTAAGAAAGTTGAATAATAGCCATCAGAAGGATTGTGTCTAGAAGGGGCGAGGAAAACTGGGGAAGGGAAGAAATAACCAAATATGGAAGAATATATTTAGATCGCGAAATCAGGGGAGGAAAAAACGAAGAAGTAAAGATACGTAAACAGAAGGGTAATTTACAAATATGGAATCACTAACAGCAAAATTAAAAGTGTGTGGAAAGTGCGTGCAATTACTGATTTATAACTATATGCATGGAACAATTTTTGCATGAACAAATTGACGTACGCACGTACGAAATAAGCTGTAAGTCGGAAAATTAGCATGTTTCAAACTGTGAACCATTCTAGACAACACCACACATTCTAAACACAAGACCTACTAATTTCTTGCCGTTCTGTTTCGTAAATATTCATTATGTTATGATGAAACAATCCCAGTAGAGATTCTATTGTTGTCAACAGTAAGATGACCAAATTTCAAATAGAGAAATATGTAGGAATCAATTGTCTTTGGTTATATATATATATATATATATATATATATATATATATATATATATATATATATATATATATATATATATATTATGATGAAACAATCCCAGTAGAGATTCTATTGTTGTCAACAGTAAGATTACAAAATTTCAAATAGAGAAATATGTAGGAATCAATTGTCTTTGGTTATATATATATATAAGCTGTAAGAGATTCTATTGTTGTCAACAGTAAGATGACCAAATTTCAAATAGAGAAATATGTAGGAATCAATTGTCTTTGGTTATATATATATATATATATATATATATATATATATGTTATGATGAAACAATCCCAGTAGAGATTCTATTGTTGTCAACAGTAAGATTACAAAATTTCAAATAGAGAAATATGTAGGAATCAATTGTCTTTGGTTATATATATATAAGCTGTAAGTCGGGAAATTAGCATGTTTCAAACTGTGAACCATTCTAGACAACACCACACATTCTAAACAACACCATTCTAATTTTCATTTTAATTTCGTGTTGTTAATGAAAACCATTTGCATAAACACAAGACTTACTAATTTCTTGCCGTTCTGTTTCTTAAATATTCATTATGTTATGATGAAACAATTCGAGTAGAGATTCTCAACAGTAAGATGACAAAATTTCAAATAGAGAAATATGTAGGAATCAATTGCCTAATCATAACATATATATATATATATATATATGTTTCATTTTAATTTTGCACTGCTAATGAAAAACCATTCAAAATTTCAAATAGAGAAATATGTAGGAATCAATTGTCTTTGGTTATATATATATATATATATATATATATGTTATGATGAAACAATCCCAGTAGAGATTCTATTAAGTAATTTTATTCAAGAACTATATGCATAAGACCGTCAACAAATATAAATCTCCAGAAATCTATTTATATGTCAGAAATATAAATAGATTTCTATTTATTCAATTCGAAAAATGAATGTGGCATTAAATGAGGATGATGAATGGGCATTCCTCCCCCCCCCCCCCCCCCCCCCCCGGCATTCATTTTCAAGGTTTCCAACACCCACTTGAGAGGAGTTGGGTTGGGGTTGAGAGTGGGGGGTTAGGAGTCGGCCACAATAACTAACCTATTTAGCCAACCCAACTCATTGGAAAAGTTTATTATTATTGTTTTGTTCCATTTACATGGGTTGGTTTATTAAGGTACTGAAATCTTAATTTAATATTTTTTTGTTAATTATATATTTAAGTCTCCCTCTTAAAATTTAGTTTACCCCTATTACTGTAAATTCATATCAAGGAAAGTCTATTTCATTTCGTATATTGACATTTCTGGGAAAGAAATACATTCGGTGGTAGTTTATACATATAATTCTCTGTGAATCTATCCAAAACGGGAAAAAGAGAAGAATTTCTTCATTTCATTAAGTAGTTTATTGAAGAACTATATGTATAAACCCGTCAACAAATATAAATTTCTTCTGACAACTCAGGGTGAATGATAATAATAGTAATAATAATAGGATTATTTGTTTGTTATCGATATATGGTTGGAGGAAATCTTAGTTTTCTATTTTTTTGTTAACTTAAGGATTTGTTGTCAACAAATTGTGCACATTTGTACAGAAAGATGTAAACTTTAAAGACATGGAATAAGGGAGGGAAAGTAAGTAGGCGGGAAGAGCATACCGTGTGTAGAACGTCGTAGATACGTATCACGTAACGTACACTGCACTAACCTCCAATCACCATACCTTGATAGCTTGCTGCTTCGGATTATGCTTCTCCTGTAGTAAAGTAGGATTACCATTAAGATAATGGCACAAATAGCTGAAACATTTGCGACTGCATCAATTGGGAGTACAAAATAGAGGAAGTCATTGTATGCACAAGTGGAGGTTTATTTCTACTATTTGATTTCTCCCTATACCAAACGACAATTTTAGGGAAGTAGGTAGTTTCCCGTACCACATCAAGGAGCAAACAAGTTGTAAATATTCCCGTAACCTCTACTAAAGAATGCCAGCAGTCACTCTATGGATGGTCAGACTTAATTTTGCAAGTACTCGAAATCTTGAAGCTTCTACAGGAACCTAAGCCAGTTTTCTCTGTTATAGCTTAAGTAGGTCTGAGCCAACATTAAATACCTATAAGAGCCAACATTAAATACCTATAAATAGGTGTGAAGCCCTCACTATATATATATATATATATATATATATATATATATATATATATATAGAGTATGGACATTCAAGTTTGGTAAAATAAAATTGTAGCCCAAGTTCATGCGTATATGTAAACAGTGAGTCAAACTTTCCGAAAAGATATTTCAGCACCGATTCATCGTACTCAACATGCATGTAAGAGAAGATTAAGGGAAAATAAAAAAGAAATGATGCTCTAAAGCAGTATGGTTTAAATTCATTAATGTGAGGGCCTATAATTTGTTACTTTGTATAACCCGAGCACGGAAAGAAGAAGGAAGCAATACTTAGAAGATTGCGAAAACATTCTTTTAATGATAAAGAGGTAAATCACACGGTAGTGCTTACATTAACGATCAACTGCACGTTGCTCCTTAGTAAGATAGGCTGCGTGCTTTGTAGTTTAGTGTAGTTCCCTCTATTTCTACCGAAACTTGTACTCAAGTTTGGTTTCAACAACCAATTGTTATTACTAATGTGTGTAATCGAAGCCAAGTTTACTATAATATTTAAGTAAATGTACTTCGAGTGGGCAGTCCATTTTGACCATTTACGCGCGCTGAATCCGAATTTGCCATCTATTTCGACAAATTCCAACTCTAAAATTTGCCGAAGGCTCCCGGAAGTGTGTTCTTAGCCCAAACTTCATGCGGAGCCCAAATTTAATATCCGATTCGCGCGAAACCACCTCTAAACCCTCCACGGGGTCCTCCGATCACCCACGTAATCCAGATGAGCCCGAAGTCCAACACTTGAGCCAATTATGCCTTATATCATGTTGCTAATGGGAAATGAAAGCCAATTTTAGTATTACTTTTAAGTAAATTTAAGTAAGTAGTAATTAATATTCGAATTATTTACGTGATATAACTATGCTCATATTGGGAATTATCGATATCCGGAAACTGCGTAGAAATAATTTTTTCATATAATTGATTTCATATAAATGCTAGGAGTGAGGGTTTTTAAATATAAGTCTATTTTGATGGGTAGGACAGCTACATGATCATTTGGTAGGTAGGTCTTTTTTTGAGAAGTGAACTGCACCATACCTACAGAAGCTACCAACTTTATTCAGAATCCATGAAAATATAATGCGATATCGACGTCAAAATATACAGGGACGTTGTTCATAATTTGCCTACTTGTACAATATCCATGAAAATGCCTACTTGTACAATATCCATAATTTGCCTACTTGTACAATATAATGCGATATCGACGTCAAAATCCATGAAAATTGCATTTTGAGCAATAGCAGAGGCAGAAGAATTTTCTAATGCATTATATGCATTTCTTAGCTTTTTGAAGTCACCCAAGAGATTAGCATATTGAATAGTCACCTCGCGGTACATATTCTTATACAATATGTAGCCGTCGTAATTAACATCCTTAATCTCCACTCCAAATCTAGACCTTAGTTGTTGAACTGCGAAATAACCAGCTTCTTCCGTTGCCTCTTGCATATTAGCATACGGGCCACCCCAGCAGGGCTGGGTCTCGACATCCGGCTCAGCATGATTAAATGAAAATTCTACGCATGCAAGAAACCACCCCCCGCCGACCAAACTCACATCACATAGAGTTTGAATTCCTAGCTCCATACTTATTTCTTCAAGTAATTTAAGGTAAGAAAGTTGAATAATAGCCATCAGAAGGATTGTGTCTAGAAGGAGCGAGGAAAACTGGGGAAGGGAAGAAATAACCAAATATGGAAGAATATATTTAGATCGCGAAATCAGGGGAGGAAAAAACGAAGAAGTAAAGATACGTAAACAGAAGGGTAATTTACAAATATGGAATCACTAACAGCAAAATTAAAAGTGTGTGGAAAGTGCGTGCAATTACTGATTTATAACTATATGCATGGAACAATTTTTGCATGAACAAATTGACGTACGCACGTACGAAATAAGCTGTAAGTCGGAAAATTAGCATGTTTCAAACTGTGAACCATTCTAGACAACACCACACATTCTAAACAACACCATTCTAATTTTCATTTTAATTTCGTGTTGTTAATGAAAACCATTTGCATAAACACAAGACCTACTAATTTCTTGCCGTCCTGTTTCGTAAATATTCATTATGTTATGATGAAACAATCCCAGTAGAGATTCTATTGTTGTCAACAGTAAGATGACCAAATTTCAAATAGAGAAATATGTAGGAATCAATTGTCTTTGGTTATATATATATATATATATATATATATATATATATATATATATATATATGATGACAATCCCAGTAGAGATTCTATTGTTGTCAACAGTAAGATGACAAAATTTCAAATAGAGAAATATGTAGGAATCAATTGTCTTTGGTTATATATATAAGCTGTAAGTCGGGAATTAGCATGTTTCAAACTGTGAACCATTCTAGACAACACCACACATTCTAAACAACACCATTCTAATTTTCATTTTAATTTCGTGTTGTTAATGAAAACCATTTGCATAAACGCAAGACCTACTAATTTCTTGCCGTTCTGTTTCTTAAATATTCATTATGTTATGATGAAACAATTCGAGTAGAGATTCTATTGTTGTCAACAGTAAGATGACAAAATTTCAAATAGAGAAATATGTAGGAATCAATTGTCTTTGGTTATACATATACATATATATATATATATATATATATATATATATATATATATATATATATATATATATATATATATATATATATATATATATATATATACATATAAATTGATCTGGTCAGCAGGGCTCCTTATCAACATCCTTAACCTTTTCGACATTTAAATAGATTTAAGAGGGAGCATACTAATAGACAAACACGAAACACACAATTGGAGGATAAGGTACAGATGTAAACCAAACAATATAACATTAAATCTAAATCAATTCATTTTTTTCATCAAAATGAAATGCAATGGAATGGTCCTATTCTAAATCAATTAATAGCAAATTGTTTTTTTCATCATTTTATTAAAAACATCCAGTCCTAATGAATAGGAAATTTTCACAACTAATTAAGACAAAACATAAATGTAAGAGAAAATAAATAGTAAAGGGAAGACATAGAGAGGAGATGGAGTTAACAAAAGCAAAAAAAAAAAAAAAAAAAAAAATAAAAAGAGGATGAAAGCAAGAATTTCCCTTGGTCTAATGTTTAGGCAACCAACTTATTAAAGTTTTGGATGGCCTAAGACAATTAGTCTAATGTTTAGGCAACCAACTTATTAAAGTTTTGGATGGCCTAAGACAATGACCTTGTTACTACAAACAAAGATACATGACATTTCCCATATATTACTAATTCCTATTTACCCTTAATATTCTCCTCCTTTTTTCTTAGTTTTTAGATTTGAAAATATTATAAAATATATATAATATTTATATATATCTAAAGAGAGATCTTTTTTCTTATTTATTACATATATATAATATATATATCTAAAGGTTTTTTATGAATGTATATAAGAAAAGAATTTTCCTTATTTATTAGCCAATTTTCTTATATATATCTAAAGAGTTTTAATAAATAAAGAGTTTTAATACAAAAACCCTTTTTCATGTTAATATATATAAGAAAAGAGTTTTCCTTATTTATTAGCCAATTTTAATAAAGAGCTATATGTATAAAACTATCAACAAATACAAATTATTTCTGACAATATCTTATGTATAAGACTACCAAATGCTAAAGTACTGTAATTGACATCAAGTGCTAAGGACTATACGGGAAATCTGCCCAGCTACATGGTCATTTCATAGGTGGGTCTTTTTTTGAGGAGTGAACTCCACTATACCTACAGAAGCTACCAATTTTACTCATGTTCTATGAAAATATAACACAGTCACTATTCATCTGAACATCAAACCCATTACACAGTCACCTTGACATATTAGTAAGTTGAATAATTATATTCTAACATATTGGTATTTCTGAAAAAAGCTATATTCATCGATGGTCGAATACATATAATTTTTCAATAGGTAAATTTATTGAAGAACTATATGTATTCGACAATCGATAAATATAAGTGTCTTCAGAATTTTATTTCTAATAAGCTGCTTAGCCATAAAGTTGTATAGTAATTTGATGGGCAAACACAAAAAATTTTATTTCTAATAATCTAAGACCTATCTTTTTCTTAAACTACTTTTCTAATCACAAAGAGATCGCCAATCAAAAATAGTTGTTGCCCAACCTAATCATAGAGATTTGATCATATATTTAATTGTAGCTATATTTGATATCTAGCTACCACTATTTAAGTTTACTGCTTAATATGTACTGTAGGTTACTAACATATTGGTATTTCTGAAAAAACCTATATTCATTGATGGTCGAATACATATAATTTTTCAGTAGGTAAATTTATTGAAGAACTATATGTATTACAATATCTGTATATTAAACTACCAACAAATAAAAATATCATATGACATTCAGTTTTTTTGTTCTTATTTTCGTAAGCTAATCATAGTACTGGCTAATCACAAAGGTCTGCTCAAACTATAATTCTTTGTGACCCATATTTCAGTGACACAATGACTCTATCTATATTGATGAGTATATTATATCGTTCATTCTAAACAAATTGTAGTTGCTAAATGTCCTGGTTAATCTACACTATTATGGAAAAGGCTATATTCATCGATAGGCGAATACGTATAAATCTTTATGAATCAACCTAAATAAAACAAAGAGAGAAATCGTAATCTCTTCATTTATCAGGAAGCTGTAAGAAAGAGGTACATGTATATGTCCTTCGACAAATATAAGCCCTTTCTGACAAAAACATTATGAATTAAATCATTAAAAAAATATAAGTGATATATATATATTTTTTTTTTTTCCTTTTTTTTTAACCTCGATAAAACACCATTCTTTATCATCTATACTTACTTTAGAGTAGAATGGTAAAAAGTATCACCATTTCATGGGTAGGCGATATGAGAACTCGCGTAATCCAACAGCGATCTTGAAGGTGATTTATGAAAAGATAATGACATCATACTGTTGATCAGTTCCTCGAATGTCATTATGTATTCGTAAATCAAATCGAATATGAATGTTGGATTATAGGAGTTAACATATCGTCTTACTATGAAATGGTGATATTTTTTAACATTCTTCTCTGAAATAAGTATAGAGAATAAAGAAAGGTGATTCAACGAGAGAAAAGAATTTGTAGTTGTTCTTTTTTTGTAATTTATTTTCTTTCTTTCTTCTTAATGCTATATGTTTTTGGCATTCTTTTTTTTAAACAAGATGTTATCTAAAAATAGCAATGACTCTATCTATATTTCTATATTGATGAGTATATTATATCGTTCCTTCCAAACAAATTGTAGTTGCTAAATATCCTGCTTAATCTACACTATCATGGAAAAGGCTATATTCATCGATAGGCGAATACGTATAAATCTTTATGAATCAACCTAAATACAACAAAGAGAGAAATAGTAATCTCTTCATTTATCAGGAAGCTGTAAGAAAGAAGTACATGTATATGTCCTCCGACAAATATAAGCCATTTGTGACAAAAACATTATGAATTAAATCATTAAAAAATATAAGCGATCTATTTTTTATCTTTTTTTCCTTTTTTTTTCTCTTTTTTTTTAACCTCGATAAAACACCATTCTTTATCATCTGTACTTACTTTAGAGTAGAATGGTAAAAAATATCACCATTTCATGGGAAGGCGATATGAGAACTCGCGTAATCCAACAGCCATCTTGAAGGTGATTTATGAAAAAATAATGACATCCTACTGTTGATCAGTTCCTCGATTGTCATTATATATTCGTAAATCAACTCGAATATGGATGTTGGATTATAGGAGTTAACATATCGTCTTACTATGAAATGGTGATATTTTTTAACATTCTTCTCTGAAATAAGTATAGAGAATAAAGAAAGGTGATTCAACGAGAGAAAGAATTTGTAGTTGTTCTTTTTTTTGTAATTTATTTTCTTTATTTCTTCTTAATGCTATATGTTTTTGGCATTTTTTGTTTTTACGCAAGATGCTATCTTTCTTCTTATGCTATATGTTTTTGGCATTTTTTGTTTTTACGCAAGATGCTATCTAAAAAATAGTTAAGAAACATACAGGTAAACATTTAACTTTAACAAATAATCGTGCCTACCTTTACTATCTGATATTCACTGTTCCTGGGTTTACGTACATAAGTCGGCCTTATTGAATTTACCTGAATTAGCGTACGAAATATATGTCATATTTACTAACTACTAAATATTCTATTAGTTATTAGGTTTGTAAGTACCGTAAAATAACTGTGTAAGACATGTATGGGTACATTTACCAACACTATATATGTACATGGACTTGATCTCCTAACATGTGCCATTCGCAGTGTCCATAGCATTAGAATCATGAACCACCTAAACATGAAGCTTGTTTACTAATGAAGTCGTACGATGGAATACACTCAGAAAATATGCAAGGGGGGGGGGGGGGGGGGAAAAGCGTCAACGGAACAATGAGAAGCATTGAATAAGAAGGTGTTATATCAAACAATGGAAACCACAATGTTCTAAGGTTTCAATTTGGAGGGAAATTGTATTCACCTAGATCTACAAGCTGTAAATACCAAGAAATTGAAAAGTATAGCAAAGATTGAAGGATACGTTCTGCATGACTGTTTAAGACATGTATACATACATTTACTGACACTATATATGTACATTTACCAACACTATATATGTATATGTACCTGATCTCTTAAGTACATTGGAAGTCACTTTGTGAAGTCTAAATACAAGAGTAACCAAATATTTAAATCAAAATTCGAACCTCATATATTAACCTACAATCATTGAAAGCGACAAATTATAGTTAGACAAATTATAGTTAAAGTCAGAACGCAGGGAACTCAAGCTAATTAAAATCATAAAGCTCACCAAGAGCATGCAAGTAAAGGCAAGAGGTAACCATTAGGGGAAAAAATGTCACTTAGTGAAGCCCAAATACATGCAAAGTAATAGTTTAGAACTCAAGATTAGTACGTAAATGCAGCAGGCAACCATAAAAACTGCTAATTTGTAAGATTTATAACACAAATTACATTCACGAAGTGTTAACACATGGGAATTTAAACATTAACCCATTCGTTTGATATAAACTCTCTAAAACGAAGTGTTAACACATGGGAATTTAAACATTAACCCATTCGTTTGATATAAACTGTCTAAAAACTCTGGAATCCAAAATTAGAAGGTACGGAAATACAAACCCCATATATTAACATATAGTTTTCTTGGAAAATGTAAAGTGTCGGGAAGTTTTAGAACCCAACATTAATAGATCAAAGCAAGGAGCAATCATCAAAAATTTCCAATTTGTACGGTTTAAATACAGGGGGAATCACTTTATGAAATGAAAATACATGCAAACCCAAATATGTAAAAGCAAGTAGAGACTTCATATATTAACCCATAGTCATCGTCCAAATTTATTTTCACTTTGTGAACTGAAGTCATCAATAGGAAATGCAAAAGACAACCAGCGGGAATTTTTAATTTGAAAGGTTTAAGTACATTCGGAGCCACTTTGTATGGTTCTTATCAATCCTGTTAGTTGTCCTGTTAGTAGTCCTGTTAGTAGTCCTGTTAGTATTCCTGTTAGTAGTCCTGTTAGTAGTCCTGTTAGTAGTCCTGTTAGTAGTCCTGTTAGTAGTCCTTAGTAGTCCTAATAGTTCTCATCAATTATCATGTGATCTAAGGTTTGAGTGTCCCAATAAGTGGTTGGGGAATAATAAAGGTTTGTGCACGTTGGAAGTAGGTTTGTGCACGTTGGAAGTAGTACCGAGTAATGTAACTTGTTTAATGGAAAACCACCAGTTGAAAATAAAAGGTCGGCAGTAGGTAATTGCCTCAACCCTTTAGGGCATTTTTCTTATCTTTTTTTTCGTGTATCATCATCGTCTCTCCCTCCATAAACGGAAACAAATACAAGCAAAGCTTAATCAAACAAAGAATACACAAAAAGGACGGGAAACTTAAAAGAAAACAATAGTTGGAAGCGAACCATATAAGATAATAAGGCTTTTTTTCCTTTTACGGAAGCCTGTAAGCCTCTTCTTCCTCTCTTTTTTTTTTTACGTGCCATCACCACGCCCCCCAGAAAGGAGAGACAACAACAAATGCAAGCAAATTGAAATAACCCAACGTAATCAGTGAAAGCAAGTTTGGAAAGTAACATAAAAATGAGGAAAAAGACGAGGCTCATATAAATCCTCAGCGAAAGTAAGTTTGGAAAGTAACATAAAAAGAGCTGAGGAAAAAGACGAGGCTCAGATAAATCTACTCCTGAACCGCAGGGAGTAGCAAGAAACCAGACCAAACATTGCCCTCTCATTTTTAACATCATTTTCCAAATGGTGCCCTCTCTCATCCAACAATATTTTACAATTATCAGCCGCTTGTGTAAGCTCGATACGCAGCCCCGGCGTCCAATTACACGTTCTTTTTCGAAGCAACTACCGAGCAATGTAACTTGTTTAATTGAAAACCACCAGTTGGAAATAAAAGGTCGGAGATAGGTAGTTTTTTATCCATGTACCAACACCGTCCATTTAGCGATTTACCAATTAAAACCATTAAATATACCCACCTCTCCACGCGTGAACACGGCTAATTCAGAAATCAATTGTCTCAACCCTTTAGCTAATTCAGAAATCATTTGTGTCAACCCTTTAGGGCTTCTTTTCTTATTTTT
This sequence comes from Tillandsia fasciculata, assembly GCA_029168755.2. Classification (NCBI taxonomy): domain Eukaryota; kingdom Viridiplantae; phylum Streptophyta; class Magnoliopsida; order Poales; family Bromeliaceae; genus Tillandsia; species Tillandsia fasciculata. The sequence goes on from CM054945.1 coordinate 11,049,423, forward strand.
TTTTCGTGTATCATCATCGCCTCTCCCCAAAAAACAAAAACAAATACAAGCACAAATTAATCAAACAAAGAATAATCAAAAAGAACGCGAAACTTAAAAGAGTAGGAAATAAAACCCCCGCCGATTATTCAACATTCAAACAATGTAAACTCATTAATGGGAAAACAACACCTGGAAGTGAACCATCTAAGATAATTAGGGGTTTTTTTAAACGGAGGCCTCTACGCCTTTTTGACTCTCTTTTTTTTTTCTGTGTCATCATTAGGCCCCCCCAAAAAGGGGAACAACGACAGGCAAGCAAGGTTAAATAACCCATGTAACCAGGGTAAACGGAGGCCTCTAAGTGTCATCATTAGGAAAAAGCAACGACAGGCAAGCAAGTTAAATAACCCAATGTAACCGGGAAAGCAAGCTTGAAACGTTAAATTAAATTATGCAGAGCAAATCATTTAAAGAGCGAGCAGTATTAAATTGAACTTCATAAACTGACTAAACAGAGAGCACAAGAGGAGAGCAAAGAAAGCTGGAACAAACGGGCCAGAACGGAGGAGAACTGAATATTCTGTTGTTTTCTTTTAGTATAATTCGAAAGTTTGTATGGTGTTTTTTTTTTCCTGCTTTAAAATAGTTTTCACCTTTAATTGTATGTACGGATTACCCTCAGCGGTGAAGGTAGACAGTAGGGGGGGGGGGGGTAAATCAAATAAAGCCTTATGTAAAAAACCAAGAAAGAAGTAAACAAAAGTAAGCAAAGAGAGTACGGATTACCCTCAGCGGTGAAGGTAGACAGTAGGGGGGGGGGGTAAATCAAATAAAGCCTTATGTAAAAAACCAAGAAAGAAGTAAACAAAAGTAAGCAAAGAGAGAGGAGAGGGGCGTACCGAATGAGCTGGGATGGCATCGTATTTATAGGCAAACCTTGAGAGAGGGGGCACGAAATATGCATCACAGAGCAGCCTCGGGAGGCTACTGTCCTGCCCAACACAGGACGCATCAGGGGGGGGGGGAGGGGGGGGGGGGGGCACTCAATATGCATCAGAGAGCAGGCTCGGGAGGCTACTGTCATGCCCAACACAGGACCGAACCGTAGGGGGCGGGCGAGGGGGGGGGGGGGGGGGCGGGCAGATAAGAGGCTCGGTGTACGGATGCTGTGAGCGGCGGGTAGGAAGGGTGGCCTCAGTACAGCATATCCGAACCGCAGGCCTTGCGGGCGGGGGGGGGGAGAGAGAACCGCCTCGAAGAGGCGCATTGTACGGCGCAGTAGGGTAGCGATCAGAGCCGCCGGATCCGGCGAACAGGAGAACCCCGATCCGCAGCGGAGGGAAGGGCGCCCGAACCAAGCTGGTTCGGCGTACGGCGGGATAGGTGCCTACGAGGGGGGGGGGGGGGGGGGGGGCCGCGCGCGCGCGCTCTCAGATCCACCATGTGGAAGAGTGCGGACAACCCGGCGCGGGAAACCCGGAGAGAATAGAGGAGACAGAGAGCGAGGGTGAGAGGTTCTGGGCAAACACCATGTGCAAGCACATGGGGCACATGGGTGTTCAGAAGAAAATAGAAGAGAGTAGAAGAGAGGAAAATGGGTATATTGAGAAGAATCGAATAGAAGAAGAGAGGAAGAGAGGAAGCACGGAGAGGCCGCCACATCGGCTCGGGAGCGCTGAGAGCCGCCACGGAGAACTCTGCTTTTAATGTCTTTTATTGATATCGAGGCATTATATAGGGATGGCCATCATTTCTAAGAAATCCAGTGACGACAGAGTCCGTGGCAAGAAGTCTTTATTAATAAATATATGTTTGCATAAATTTAAGATCAAGTCTTTTCACATTCTCTATTAATATATTACATTTAAATTTCAGTGGCTTCACACTATTATGTAAATTTCTTTCAAAACTTTTCACGTACGCATGATACTCTCTACTCATGAACCTTCACTTGCTCAGAGTCCTTGACCACCTCCTCCACCCTTCCATTGCAATTTTTGGAAGAAGAGGAGATAACAAATTAAGTTTCAATTCCACACCTCATTTTTTATGAAATTTTAGAAGACAAAGGAATCATAAATTTAATTTACATTTAAAATTATAATTAATTTTTTAATATATATATATATATATATATCCTACATAATTAATAAATAGATTATAAATTCTAACATTTTCACTTCCCGAAAAAGATACATCATTAAGAAACCATAATGTCTTTATTTCTAGACCACATACATCTCGCGGGCACCACCGTTCAATGTGCAGAAGATGAACGTGGGAAATAAATCGAAAAGCATAGAATAAAATTCGTTGAACCATGTATGTATGTAAACCACAATCATTTTATCTTGTAAAAAAATTACAATTTAAACTGTTATAATATGTACCATTAGAATAAACAATTTATAACAATTATAAATTTTAATAAGTTATTTAAAAATTTAAAATTAAATTTGAATTATTAAGCATTATATTTTAATGTGGGTTATAAAGATAATCATATATCAGGTGAATGCTAGCTCTTTTCAACAAATATTATTATTCACTTCCCAACAAAAATATAATGCATGAAAAATGTCCACCACATAAACCATGGACCAATAAACTAAATCAATCATAATTTAAATTTAAATCTAAGGAATCGAATAAATTATATTTATCTATTTTGTAATTTTGCATTTTTAAACTTTGCACCACTAATTTTTGAAGGTGAACTCTGCTACACTACTTTTTTTTTTTTTTTTTTTTTTTTTTTTTTTTTTTTTGCTTCCTCATCAAAAATTGCCATTTAATTTGTAAGTTTATTGGTATAAAAGCACAATTGTATTTTGTATACAATCTATATTATGATTTTTCTAATTTAAACTTTGTTGCACTAATTTTCAGAATTGAATTTTGCTACATTGTAATTTTTTACACCTCATCATCAAAAATTTTCATTTAAATTAAAAATTTTCTGGTGTAAAATTATAATTAAAGTTTATATTCTCTACGCTTAAGACACTAATTGAAGTTCAATGTTTTGTAAAATTTAAAATATTTTTTAAAAAAATAATAAAGAGAATTTTAATCGAAAATAAGAATGTATGTTTTATACATCACTTATATAAAATCACATAAGAAACAAAGCGCGGTTAATTGATTCAAATCAAACAAGCTAAAAATTTGACTAGCAAAATTAAAATTTTGACATATTGAATAACCAAATCCAAAGGGCTTATTATTTTGTAAAATATAAATATCTTTTAAAATATAATAGAGAGAATTTAAATTGAAAATATGAATGTATTTTTTTCAAACTAAATTCATTACTATATTTTTTTAATGTTTATATTTACATGTTCTAGGCATAATAATGAATTTTAATCCTTATTGGTAGGGGGAGGTTCATGTGATTATATTAGGTTTATAAGTTTAATATTGGTATTTATAATTTAAACAAATAAAATTATAATTAATATTTAGTTAATATTAAATTACTAAAATATTCTTGATAGGAGGAGGTGAGGTAACCAACAAAATATATTTATTTATAGGTTAAATATAGATTTAATTGGCTGAAAATAAAACACTGAAAATAATATTTTTAAAAAATAAAATATTATGGGTTGTTTGGTTTGCAAAAGTGTATACCAAAATTACTTTACAAAAGCAGATGAATTAAATCTCACTTTTTTAGCTCTTGCTGAAAAAATTCTGAAGCCACTCAAAGATAAAAGCTTATCAAAAAAATTATATTTGGTCTAAATTTTAATTTTTGAATTTTTGAATTTACTTTTGAAGTTGAATTTCATCATAAATTTGAATTAAAAATCATGAATTTAATTCCACGTTCCGAATTTTATTTCCAAATATAAATTCCACTCAATTTTTAAATTCTAACTTATGAATTTCGGTCTATATATTAATTTTTAATTTAAATTATTATTTAAAACTTGAATTATAATTTTAAATTTTAAATTAAATCTAAAACTTAAATTCTTAAATTCAAAGTTTAATCAAATTATTTTTGGTTAGGAACTTCAACTTGAACTTTGAATTCAATATGTTTTTAATTATAAATTTAAATTATTGATTGAAACTTGAATTAAAAATTTAAATTTTTTAACTTGATGTTTGAATTTGAATTTATGTTTGCATTTTGAATTTAATTTAACTAATGAGTTTGAATTTGTAATTATGAATTCAGTAGTTCAATTTGATTATGATATAAACTCAAATTTTAATTTTAATTCAAATTTTGGTCTTATCCATTCCAGAAAAAATCTTACTCGTTCGTCAGATATGTGCGCATGCCCTAATGGCCCATTTGGTAACCTCGACAAAAATAGTACGATTATATGTATACTAGTTAAATACCCGCGGTAACTAAAAAGTAATTAGACATTAAACATAATTTATTACATTTGAAAGTTATAAATAATTATGCATATTACATTTAATTTAAATTGGTTTCTCGAGAAAACACTTAATATTAAAAAAGTAAACGGCATAGAGGACAACCGGTAATTCTTCATTTGCTCTCTTTATTAGATGGACTTGCTTCATCAAACCTACAATCATTGTAAATAATTTGATATTCAATGTAAATAATTTGTTATCATAATTAAATTATAATTATATATATAATAGTAAATGATTAAGTAGCAAAACTAATTTAGATTAGATATCTTACGTAAGTGGAATGAGGATCATGTTCTTTATCTTTAATTACCTTATTTACTTCAAATTTCAGGTAAAATATACCGAAAGAATTAGTATTTATAAAAATTTTAAGGACAAAAAAAGAGAAGCTATGATAGTAAATCTGTCATAATCTGACAAAATCTAAAAATCTTAGTGACATAAAAAGAAAGTAGCTATGATAGCAAATCTGCCATAATCTGACAAAATCTGCTCTTAATTTTTAGGAATTAATCATTTTCGAAAGTATCACATCAATCAAATTAATGTTTATAGAGATGATGAGTATATATTTATAGTAATCTTAAATTCTATAATAATTTCAGAAATAGAAAAGAGAGGAGCATACTATCACCTGAAATTCTATCATTATTGATAGAATTTTTAGGAACAAAAAAAAAAAAAAAAAGAGAGAGTACCTATGATAGCAAATCTGCCAGACAAAATCCTTTCAAAATCTTTGAAAATTTATTATTTTCGAAAATATCACATCAATCAAATCAAATCAAATCAAATATTTAACTATTAATCTTACAAAATCTTATATATAATATTTTTATTCCTAAATCTTAACTCATATATAATAATATTTTTATTTTAAATCTTAACCGATAAATTTTTTTTTAATATTTTTAGAAATTCATCATTTTTGAAAATATCACATCAATCAAATCAAGTATTTTTAACTATTAATCTTACAAAATCTTATATATAATATTTTTATTCCTAAATCTTAACTAAAATTTTTATATATATTTATAGTAATCTTAACAGATTTGATATGATAGCAAGTTTGTCATAATCTGATAAAATTTAAAAATCTTAGGGATAGAAAAAGAGAGTAGCTATGATAGCAAATCTGTCATAATCTGATAAAATCTGCTCGAAATCTTTAGGAATTAATCATTTTCGGAAGTATCACATCAATAAATCAAATCAAATCAAATCAATATTTATAGAGATGATGAGTATATATTTATAGTAATCTTAAACTCTATAATGATTTTAGAGATAAGAAAAGAGAGGAACATACTATACTGAGAGAATTATTATTGATAGAATTCTTTGGGACATAAAAAATGAGTAATTATGATAGCAAATCTGTCATAATCTGACAAAATATATTCAAAATCTTTGGAAATTCATCATTTTCGAAAATATCACATCAATCAAATCAAATCAAATATTTAACTATTAATCTTACAAAATCTTATATATAATATTTTTATTCCTAAATTTTAACTGATATATAATAATATTTTTATTCCTAAATCTGAACTGACAAAATTTTTTCAACATATTTGAGAATTCATCATTTTCGAAAATATCACATTAATCAAATCAAATCAAATATTTTTAACTATTAATCTTACAAAATCTTATATATAATATTTTTATTTCTAAATCTTAACTGAAATTTTCATATATTAATTTAATCTTACAAAATCTTATATATAATAATATATATACAATTAGAAAAATTAACGATATCTCAAAATATATGTCATCATCTTATAAAATCTATTATATGTATTTATAGTAATCTCAGACTCTATAATAATTTTAGAAATAGGAAAAGAAAAGAACATACTATACTGAGAGCAAAAAATAGTAACTATGATAGTGATTTTACAAATTGTTAAAAAGAAGAACATACTATACTGAAAGAATCATTATTTATAGAATTCTTAGGGACAGAAAAAAATAGTAATTATGATAGCAAATCTGCCATAATCTGACAATCTGTTCAAATAACAAAATACAAAATCCCATTTCAAACTTAAACTCAACTTTGAATTGAAATTAAAATACAAATTCAACATCAAATTCAAATAATAACTTATGTAATTCAGAAAATTTAAAATTTAAAATCTTAACTGAAATTTTAATATATTAATTTTAGATAAAAATTTTAACACATTACTATTTTAACTCAACTGAAATTTATATATATTAATTTAAAGTTTAAATTTACAAATATATAATAGAAACAGAAATCTTAGGAAGAAGGAAAAGCATGTAGGTATGATAGGAAATCTCTTAGAATCTGACAAAACCAGCACAATATCACATCACATCAAACAAAAATCTTAGGAATAGGAAAACCAAATAGGTATGATAGTAAATCTGTCAGAATCTGACAAACTTTATTCTAAAATTTGTTGAAAATGTTTTGAAATTAATAGAAATCTTAGGGATAGCAAAACCAAGTAGGTATGATAGCAAATCTGTCAGGATCTGACAAACTTTATTCCAAAATCTGTTGAAAATCTTTTGGAATTAACATATCTGACAATATCAAATGACACCAAATCTAATATAATCATACAAAATCTAACACAATCCTACAAAATCTGACAGAGGAAAAGAAATAAGTATTTATACCAAAATCTAATACAATCTTACAAAATATGTTAATATATCATGATAGCAAATGAAAGGAGTAATTATTTTATACCAAAATCTCATACAATCTTACAAAATATGTCAATATATTTTTAGAAATTAGCAATATCAAAATCTGCCAATATTTTTAGGAATTACAAAATATCACTTCAAATCACTTAGCAATATAGAGTAGCTATGATAGTAGAAATATTACATCAAGTAACCTAGGGACAAAGAGCAGCTATGATAGGAAATCTGCTAATATCACATCACAAAAAAAAAAAAGAAAGAAGCAATTATATTTTATATATATATATATATATCATCAAATCAAATCAAATTTAATAGTAATGTTATAGTAGCTATGATAGTGAATCTGTAAGAATCTGACACAATCTCTGCAAAATATGTGGAAATTAGTAAATATCACATCAAGTAACCTAAGGACAAAGAGCAGCTATGATAGCAAATCTGCTGGCATTTTCGAAAATATGTTGGAAATCTAGAAAAAAATAATAACACATCACATCAAGAAAAAGGAAAGAGGAATTATTATATATATATATATATATATATATATATATATATATATATATATATATATATATATAGTAATTTTAGAAAGACAAAAAGAAAGGGGGAATGATACCTAATATAATAATTGTATGAAATCTCTTAATATTTTTTGAAAATATCACATGAAATAAAATCAAATATTTATAGTAATTTTATGAGAGAGCAAAAGAAAGGAGTAATTTTATATCATATCATACATCTATAGTAATTTTAATGGGAGTAATTTGATATCTTATATAATTACTATATAGTAAAAAATTACTATATATGATATATGATATATATCTATATTAGAAAACCGAGATTAAAAAAAGAAAAAAAAAATTACTAATACCACATCAGATCAAAAAAAAAGAAAAAAAGCAATTATATTATATTATATTATATTATATTATATATATATATATATATATATATATATATATATATATATATATATATATATATATATATATATATATCATCAAATCAAATTAAATTTAATAGTAATTTTATAGTAGCTATAATAGTGAATCTGTGAGAATCTGACACAATCTCTGCAAAATATGTGTGAATTAGTAAACATCACATCAAGTAACCTAGGGACCAAGAAAAAGAAAATATCACATCACATCAAGAAAAATGAAGGAGGAATTATATTATATATATATATAGTAATTTTAGTAATATAATAATTGTATGAAATCTCTTAATATTTTTTGAAAACATAACATTAAAGAAAATCAAATATTTATAGTAATTTTATGATAGAGCAAAAGAAATGAGTAATTACATATCATATCATACATCTATAGTAATTTTAAAGGGAGTAATTTGATGTCTTATAAAATTACTATATAGTAAAAAATTACTATATATGATATATGATATATATCTATATTAGAAAACCGAGATTAAAAATAAAAAGAAAAAAATAACTAATATCACATCACATAAAAAAAAAAAAGGAAAGAAGCAATTTTATATATATATATATATATATATATATATATATATATATATATATAAAAGTCCAGCTAGAATACTATCGATAGCACTAAATAATTGGTGTTATCAAGTTTTCAGCCGTTGGATGAAAAGATATGCGGTTGGGATTATAGTGGTCCCCTAAAATTTTTACTATTCGACCAACCACCTAGTAAATCCTAGATGACCACTATAATCCCAACCGCATATTTTTTCATCCAACGGCTATTTTAGCCTAATTCATATATATATATATATATATATATATATATATATATATATATATATATATATATATATATATATATATATCATCAAATCAAATTTAATAGTAATTTTATAGTAGTTATGATAGTGAATTGTGAGAATCTTACACAATCTCTGCAAAATATGTGGAAATTAGTAAATATCAAATCAAGTAATAACCTAGGGACCAAGAAAAAAGAAATCTATAGTAATCTAGAAAAAGATAATATCGCATCACATCAAAAAAAAAAAAAATTATATTATATTATATTATATTATATTATATTATATTATATTAATTTTAGAAAGACGAAAAGAAATAAGGAATGATAAAAATCTGACATAATATTTTAGAAAATGAGATCACATAACATGAAATGAGTAATTATTATACTAAAATCTGTTAATATTTTCTATCACACTCATAATATGAAGATCTGGCATAATCTTAAAAAATAATATTACGTAACAAAATGTATTAATATTTTTTTTGCAAATTATCTATATCAAATCAAAATCTGTTAATATAGAAAATAAGATTACATAAAAAAATCTGTTAATATTTTTTGAAAATTAGCAATATTAAAATCTGCCAATATTTTTGGGAAATTAACCAAAATCTGTTATTATACCAAAATCTGACACAATTTTATAAAATCTGTTAATATTTTCTATCACATTCATAATAGAAAAATCTGACATAATCTTAGAAAAAAAGATTACGTAATAAAATGTGTTAATAGATATTTAATTATAAATCTTACAAAATCTTATATATAATATTTTTATTCCTAAATTTTAACTCATATATAAAAATATTTTTATTCTAAATCTTAACCGATAATTTTTTTTTTAATATTTTTGGAAATTCATCATTTTTGAAAATATCACGTCAATCAAATCAAATCAAATATTTAACTATTAATCTTACAAAATTTTATATATAATATTTTTATTCCTAAATCTTAACTGAAATTCTAATATATTAATTAAATCTTACAAAATCTTATATATAATATATATATATACAATTTAGAAAATTAACGATATCTCAAAATATATACCATCATCTTACAAAATATATTATATATATAAAAAAATTCTTAAACTTGAATATATTAAATTGAAAATTTTCACACATTGATATTTTAAATTAGAAATTTGACATTTAAAATTAAATAACATCACATCAAATTTATACATAACAAACTAATTTAGACTTTGAATTCAAAATTTAAACTCAAAGTGGACTTTGAATTATATATTTGAAAAAAAAAATCATATTTAATAAAATAAAGTATAAATTTTAATTTTAATTAAAAATTTGTATCCTAATCTATTTAATGAATTAATAGTAAATAATTTTTTTAATATTTTTATGCCAAAATATATTTATAATTAATGAAAAATTTTAAAAACTAATTTCAAACTTAAACGCAACTTCGAATTCAAATTAAAATACAAATTCAACATCAAATTCAAATATTAATTTATATAATTCATAAAATTTAAAATTTAAAATATTGGTATATTATATTTCTTATATATAATATTTTTACTTCTAAATCTTACAGACAGAGAAAGAAAAACATGATATGTTGGAAAATTTTAAAAATTAACCATATCTAAAAATATCAGGTTATATGTAAAATAAATAAATAAATAACTATATATAATCTAGTTTTTTTTTTTTTTTTTAAATACATCACATCAAATATATATCAATTATAATAAAAAAATTTATTTTTAAAACTTAACTTAAATTTTAATATATTAATTTTAAATTTAAATTTTAAGGAATTGGTATTTTAAATTGGAAAATTGAAATCAGCCTCATTAATTATATCTTGCTAATTAACGTGTTATTAAACTTGCATTTGTACCTTGCCGTGGCCACCCCTGCCTTGGCCGCGCTCAGTCTTGCACCCAGCCCGCACTCTTCTTCTTCTTCTTCTTCTTATTCTTCTTCTTCGATATCATTTTTAGACCCAAGAAACATAAACCAAATGAGAAGATTTAAAAAAAAAAAAAAAAAAAAAAAAAAAAAAATTTAACTCTGGAAAATGGTGGAATCTGAATCAAATTAAAAGAAAATAATTAGAGAGAAAGAGAGAAGAGAACCTGCCAGCGCGCCGCCCGCGCCATGCGCGCGCTGTCCGCCTGCTGCTGCGCATGCCGCTCGCCTGTTGCCGCTTGCTGACCGTGCCCCACGCAGTGCGGCCCTACAACCGCACGCGCCCTGTGCGCGTGCCGCGCGGTTGCTGCCGCTCACGCGCGCTTGCTGCACGCTGACTGCACGCCCCTGCACTGCTCGCCCCCGCGCGTGCTGCCCCAACCCGCACTGCGGGATGCCATGCCGCGCGCCCAGACGCCCTACCTCAGCCAGCGCCGTGCGCGGCCGCTGCCAGCGCGCCGCCCGCTTGCTGCTGTGCGTGCCGCCCGCGCGCGCAGCAGCGAGCGCGGGAAGAGAAAGAGGTGTGACACTACAGTTAGCAAGAGAGAAAGAGGGGCGCTAGGTTTAGCAAGAGAGAGAAAGAGGTGCGACGCTAGGATTAGGATGAGAGGTTCGACGCTTGGGTTAGGAAGAGAGAGAAAGAGGGGGCGAGCAGGTTCGGCGCTTGGGTTAGAAAGAGAGAGAGAGGGCGAGCAGGTTCGGCGCTTGAGTTCGGCGCTTGGGTTAGAAAGAGAGAGAAAGAAGGAGCCCGCGCTAGGAGCACACAATGCGTAAGAGAACGCCACGTTAGCCAAATGCACAATAATGCGACGAGTCATCCGGAGGAACCGGCAAATAGTTATTGTGTAGATTATGATACAACTTAATCTCAAATAATTTAAATTATATAATTTTGATTTAAATAATAATTTCTTTTTTTTTCTTTTTTTTTTTTTTTTGTTGGTTGGTTGGTCATTTCTTAACACCCACGACATATAATGGACCTTCTGAAGAGAGGAAAAAATGTTTTTATTTTAAAAAAAAAATTCTAACCTTTTTTTTTACCATCTATATTCTTATATTCTTTTACACTAACACACCCCCTTCCTGGCTCTATGCTGCCGTAGCCACCTTTGCCCCCAACACACTTCCTATCCATCCTCCTCAATTCTCAGGCACCCTCATCGCTATCCATAGCCACACCCCCTATCGTAGCCTCATCGCCGTCCATAGCCACACCCCCCATCGCAGCTCGCCATCATGATCTGTGTTATATTCGAATCCGCATTACCGCCACATACATCCTACATCGGCAAAAGTGTGGACAGTGCCAAAGAGAGGAGCACAATGTCAACGTAGAAGCGATGGTGAGGAAGAGAGAGCGGGAGGAGACCAAAAAATAAAAAACAACGAAGAGAAGGAAGGAAAACTCAAGAGGGAGAAAAAAAAATGAACAACAACAAATAAAAAAAAAGGTAAAAATTTTGATTAATTTATTAAAAATTCAGGCATAACATATAATTTTTTTTAAAAAAAAAATAACCTACTCTTACAAAAACACAAAACTCTTAATTTTTTTATGCAAATTGGCCCAAATTTATTGCTGATTTTATGTAATTCCTAGCGAATAGAACTGCAACAATTAACAGCTCAAAAGTTATTAAAACCACTAAATTTCTTAAACTAAATAACTTGAATAAATCAATTCCAATAGTAAAGTTTTGGGGGGGGGGGGGGGGGGGGGGGGGGTGTAAATTAAAAAGTTAAGATTGAAAGGACCATCTCAAAATATCCCGTAGTTAGGGGGTCTCCATACATTTTTACCTTGTTTCAATTAGGAATGGAAGTTCAGAAAGTAAAACCATGATCAAGATTTGCATGAAGTAGCAACTCGGAACCTCACCATGCATACGTATTTGGACAACAAGGAAAAAAGAAAAAAAAAAAAAAAAAAAAAAAAAAAAAAAAAAGATAATAAACAACATAGGATACCCAAAAAGAAAGCACTGACATTTCTATTTTCCTCAAATGAAAATTTTAGAGTAACACACGCGCAAGGAAAATAGAAGATCAAAATATGGAAAGTAATACACATGCCAACTATTCAGTCACAAAAGAAATTGGCAACACACACTTAATCAAAGATAAACAAATGAGAAGAGAAGCTGCAGCGAATTTGCAGCAGAATAAATTATAGGGAAAAATGTCCTAAGGCCCCCTGAACTTTACCACTTTTGTTACCACCAGATAGCACTAGAACTTTTAATTTTGGCAATAAAACCCTAAACTTTATCAAATAGTTAAATAGACCACTCTCCTCAATGGAAGTTACTAATTGCACAGCCAGCCACACATAATTTTATAAGGATTCAAAACACACAAAAACCAGGTTTTGATAGACAAGCATGAGGATTGAAGGAATGAGGTGAATCTGTCTTCTATTTTTGTTGCTTTTTTTACGCGTTAGAATAGAAGAAATAAATTTATGTGTGCTTTAAAACTTTATAAAAATATATGCAAGACATGCAATTCAAAAGCTTTACAAGAATATATGCAAGATGTGTGACGACCAAAATAATTATGTAATTAATAACTTGGCTTAAAAAAAAAGGCATCTATTGAACTACTTGATAAAATTTAGGAGGTCTAAATACCGAAACAGAAAGTTCAGAGTCAATTTGCAAAAGGATTGAAGTTCAAACGGCCTTTATACATTTTTCCCTAAATTATATTCCATAAAATGCTCTAAAGATAGAACGCGCAAACTCCTCGTACCATTATCAAAGTTTCTCGGTTTTCCCAAGCGAAGCCTTCAATAAGCTCATGTATTCATTTCTATACACGTTTGCAATGATCATCTTTTGATCTCATGAGTAATAGATGTGCCAGGTTATCCGAATAGACGGACCGAACTATTATAATATTTCAAGCCATGAGATCGACAGCAACAGAAATGGGAGCAACACAGGGGAACCAATACCTGCGCTTTCCATCTCGATGGCCATCATCAATCATAGCAAGCCCTTCCTGCACAAACCAATGTGAAATCATTGTAAACGTATGGAAAAAGAAAACAAATAATTTTACAGGGAAAAAGGAAACAAGTATAAGGAATCCGTTCCGCATCAGTTCTTACTTTTAACAAAGTTTCGAGGGCATCAGTCGCACGGCCTGAGGACCATGAGAGTGCCTTCTGGACCTGTTCTACTGTTACATAGCCTTGGCCCTGCGAGCGATTAAAATTTAGGGAAGACGATTCCGTTTTTCAGACCAGAAAAGAGATCTTGTTATGTGTGAAAGCGACAGGATTAGTGATCTATATTCATACTCTTACCGTGCATAAACTAAAGGCAACTAAGATGAGCAGCAATACTATAAGCCCTGTTTGGTTGGGGGATAAAGAGGAAATAACCCTCTTTATCCCTCAATTCTTTCCAAACAACAGAGAAAAAAATCTAGGGATAAAAGTTTAAAATATCCCCGGCTTAACGGATTATTCCAGGATAACCTGTTAAGCTCTATTCCACCTCCCCCCGGAATAAGGTTTATACCTAGAGGCAATGAGTGGATTTGTTTTTTTTTTTTTCTTCCTTCAGCTTACCCTTACCTTCTAATCTGAGACTATATTTACTAAAATATACTATTTACTAATTATGTTTACTAATTTTGTTTACTAAAATATACTATAAAATATAAAAAATTATTTTATATTTTGTTTACTAATTATGTTTACTAATTTTGTTTACTTATTGTAAAATATACTATAAAATATAAAAAATTATTTTGTTTAGGTAAGATATAATTTATTATTTACAATTAAATTATCATTTTAATTAATTTATATATATAGAAGGTAAGGGGCAAAGTTGGCATTTTGATAAAAAATCTATCATCTTTTTTTACTATTCTCTACTATCCCATAATTTTAACCAAACACAATTTTTTTTATTCCAGAGAATACCAACTTTTGAACCAAACGCAATTTAACTTTTATACTTGATTATCCCGGAATAGCAAGCTATCCCAACTATAAAAAAATTTATACCTCTTAAATTTATACCCGAACCAAACGGGGCCTAACTATTCAATGCTATATAATGAAACGAGTATGGATAAGTATAAGTAATATATTTGCAGAGCAACAAAATCTACACAAGCATTAGAATGGTAATAAAGTGCAAAATGCAGAGAGACCGGGAAATACTAAGCTTTATCTGAAATTGCTTGTTAAATTATATAAAACAAGTATTATTCTCCAAAATCTTAAACAACTAGGTACTGTTTGGTTGCAGGATAAAATGGGAATAGCCCATTTTATCCTGCAAAACCATCCAAACAGTAGATGTAAAGGGGAGTTTAAATTATTCTTCTCTTAACGGGTTATCCTAGGATAACCCGTTAAGAGCTATTCCCCACAACCCATGGAATTGGTTTATCCCATAGATTATCCCAGGGGCATTGGATGGAAAGCTGTCTTCCATTTAATTAATTATACTTTCAATTTTCTATACTTTCATATATTCAATTTAATTAATTATGGTATTAATTTTCTATACTTTCAATTTTGCTACTATAAAATTTTAAATATAAATCATGATCATCACATTATCACTTTAAATTTCACTTTAAAAAAATAAAAAGTTCACTTGCTGTTAATAAAAAATTGCTCCTATTAAAACAAATGAAATGTTGTTAATAAAAAGTTCACTTGCTGTTAATAAAAAATTACTTTAAAAAAAAATGTCACTATTAAATTTCAGTAAATAAAAAAAAAACCCAAAATTTGAGTAAAACAAAATATTTCAGCAAAACAAAACACTATTATTAACAAAAATTAAATTGTTATTAGTGAGTATTAAATTTAAACCAACCCAACATTTTATTCATGAGTTCACTCATGAAAAAAATGCTAAGGGCAAAATTGGCAATATAGATTAATAACTACCATATATTTTCACTATTCTTCCTTATTCTAAGAAATGAACCAAACAGAATTTCAGCTTTTTATAAGAATAACAGCTTTACAAACCAAACACTATTTTCCTTTTATCCCTGACTATCCCGGAATAGCAAGCTATTCCAGGTATAAAAAAATTTATCCCCAAGCTTATAATCCCCGAACCAAACATAGCCCTAGAGAGCAGTGTTTTTAATATTTATATCTCCCCCTTACGTCTAGACAGGAAATTTTTTTGATAAGCCCAAAACGTAAAGTTAAATTAAATGAGAGAAAATTAAATAACGCTAAGGCTGTGTTTGGTTCGGATATAAGCGAAAACTGGTTATTCCGGGGATAGGTATAAGTTCAGATATAAGCAAGAATTATAGTAATTACGTCTAGACAGGAAATTTTTTTGATAAGCCCAAAACGTAAAGTTAAATTAAATGAGAGAAAATTAAATAACGCTAAGGCTGTGTTTGGTTCGGATATAAGCGAAAACTGGTTATTCCGGGGATAGGTATAAGTTCAGATATAAGCAAGAATTATAGTAATTTTGTGTTTGGTTGAGTAAAAGAGTTATACCGGGATAAGAAAAATTGTGTTTGGTAAGTTAAAAAGGAATAAGAATAATAGAGGGGATTAAAATTTATAAATAAAATAAAAAAAATTAAATTTTATAAATTTAAATATCTTATAATTTAAAAAAATTTAATTAAAAAAAATAAAATAATAAGCAATAGGTGGAACAAATGTTCCACCTGTGGGGTGGAACAGCTGTTCCCCACCCTTATACCGGAATAACCTGGTATGGGGGGAACAGCATTTCCCCCCACACTTAAATACTGTTTGGGTATAAAGGGGAGGGATAACCCCCTTATCCCCCCCTTATACCGGTTGCCAAACGCAACCTAAGAGCATGACAGGACTTGAATTTAGGACTTCTTCCTCTGATACCACGTTACATTATATAAAACAACCATTATTCTCCAATAGCTTAAACATGCTCTTTTGGCCCATGCTTTCATTGTTATTATAAGCATTAGCAACAATTTGAATTGCCTTTTCTTTAGAATAAGGATAGTTCATTAGGTTCCTTGATATTCACAAGGTAATAACTGCAAAATGTAAAGAGACCAGGAAATACTAAGCTTGAGGGTTCGTGGGGTATGTTTTAAACGACAAGCATGCAGGTATCATTTGGAAGCATATCATAATGCACAACATGATGATCCGTATGGCAAGTCCTACAACCCTAATTCGGAAGTGATGATTCATTTGCAAGCATATCATCCTCTATCAATCGCAAACGAACTTTGGTGTTTCGGATAAATTGGCACAAAGATTATTGTTTCACTCAGAAGCCCCTGTAGTCAAAAGGTTTTCTCAATGTAGATTCATAGAATAAAAATGAATCCTTCTCAAATTCCCATTATCAAAACAGCCGTAATAATGCAATTCAACCATCTACAATCACAAATTTACAAAGCTTTCTTACACAGGATTAGTATTTCAAAAAGATACGTGAATTAAAAAAAGAAATTTAACATTAAGTATGAAAAAAATATAGTTTTACCCTAATCAGATGAATTTTACAGTTCACATTTGAGAGGATATTTAGCTAAACTGAAAAGATAGTCAAAAAGTACCAAGAAGTTTTCAGTAACAAAAACTTGATAGACGGAAAAACAAACCTGAGCCACTTCCAGAATTTCATTATGGTCTTTGTTCAACTCAGTAGGAACTGACCGCACTAGTTTTCTCTTGCCAATTGATATAACTTCAAAACCACTACCAAGAACCTGGAAGTTCATACGACAAAAATTGACATCATTTCCAACACTACTAGTTTTAGGTTTCTTAACTCTGTGTATGAGAATGATGGCACTAAAGAATCATAAGCCAGCAATAAACTCAATACAAGAAGAAATTACAAAAATTCAGCTTCTATTTACAACCTTTAGCTTACTTATGGCACGCAAACAATCATCTTCAGATACTGCTTCACGAGCAGTTTTTCGCTTTTGAGCAAGCAGACTGCATAGCTCCTGCAAGTTTATCAAACCGCCATTGAGCGATCTGGTTGCTATGCATATGTCAACAATCTGAACTCCTGCCATATCAAACAGTTTCTATAAGAAAAAGGAAGCACTAGAATCATATGATTTGTCAACAATCATGAATCTTTTGCAGTCCATTAAAATGAGATAACACTTAGAAGTAAGATCCTGATCAAATTTTGACCTTCCTAACGAAAGAACTACAGTTCAGGTATTAGGTGGCTAGGTGCTAACCTAGCAAATTAAAATCAAGGAATTACGTATCCATCCGTGTCTTACGGCACGGAGCAATACATATCGTGCCGCCAATTAGGCGGCACGGTACAGGGGGGTCTCTCTTGGCCCTCCCGTGTCGCGATACCCTCTGAGTATCGAATGAGACAGAGCGATACCTAGAGAGTATCACGGTACGTGCCGCTGCGTGCCGACACAGACACACAGTGTTTTTAATTTTTTTTTCTTTTTTTTATTTCGACCTTTTGTATTTTTTGGTTTCTTACAAGACTTTTATCCCTCTCATCTATTTTATTCTTTTCACTTCTACCTTTTCTACTATTCTGCGCTTTCTTTTCTTTCCTCTCACATCTTTTACTCTATTTTTTTCCTTTTTATTTTTTTCTTCCTTTTTTTCTCATAATTTTTTTTTTTAGTTTTGCCTTTCCATCTCTTATTTTTTTTGATCACTTCGATCTTAAAAGAAAAAGTAAAAAAATAATAAAATCAAAGATCTACTTATTAGATAAGTCAAAAAATTTACAACTTAAATTTTTTTTCCATACATTTAGAATATATTTAACTTGTAAAGTTTCTTTTGTAAAGAAATATGAAATTATACAAATTTTTATAAACAATTTACAAAAATCTGAAAATATATCTACTTGATTTAATCATTATATGATCAATTTTTACCTTTTTTGTACAGATTTAATATTTTGTATGAGATTTAAGGTATTCTTAACTTTAAAAATTTTATTATTAGATTTTGAAATATAAGAATTCTAATAAAATCAAAAACTAAATAAAAACAATTGATATTTAAATTTGCTTAATGTATATATCGTATGGTTTGGTGTTAAATTTTCATAAATAAATTGCACAAGTTTTCTTATTTAAATTTAAGAAAAATTAATTTTCTTGGATGAACTTGCAAATCTTTCATAAAAATTTTAAAAAAAATAATTTTCTCGGATTTATATTTTATAATTTTTAAAAATTTTAAAAATAAAAGATTAATAAAAAAAAATTTAAAATTTTTATTATTACTTAATTTATTCATAGTGTGGTTTATTATTAAATTTTTATGAACATATTTTATAGTTTTTTTTAAAATTTTAGAATTTTTTGTTTTAATTTTTCATAAATATTTTATAAAAATTTGAAAATGAAAAAAACTATCAGTGCACTTGGGTCTCATTCTAATTTAGTCTAGTCATCATATGATTTTCATTGAATCAATACGAATGGATCTTGCAAATTTTTATAAAATTTTTTTAAAAAATAATTTTCTCTATGAGTTGTGGTTATATTAACTTTACCTATAAAGAAGACTACTACTATATTAAGCTATTAACTAGTAAGTCAGTAAATTATTATTGCCATTAGATCAAGACAAATCAATACATAGCCAAAATTTATAAATATTACTCTAAAACTTTTAAAATAACATTCTAAAGCCTTATTGAACGAAAAAAATTAAAATAAGACCGTGCCAAAGCGTGCCACTAAGAGGTTGTCCGTGCCCGTCGGCACGCAAGCTTACCATGTGTCGGCAAGCAAGCATGCCTGTGCCATATCGTGCCAGGCAACGGCCCGCACACCTCCGTCCCACGGCACTTTAATCCTTTGATTAAAATCCAGCTAACTGGTTTTCTGGCTGAATTTAACCAAAAAAATTGAAGGGTGACCTGATTTTCTTAATTATTTTATAACTCTGACTCCTTTTATCCTTTTAAATGCTTATAAATCAAAATTACTTTAGATTTATGTTTCATAAGACACCGAGGTGGCTACATCTGAGAACAAAATTAAAATCCCATGGCACTAGTGCAGAAATCAAACATGTCAGAGAGTCCACATATAACTGTCTCATATAAGACAAAAGGCTTGACAAGAAAGAGAGGTACAAATCCGAAGGAGAAGACCCTAAGGCCCAAACTACTATTGAACAGAAACCAGAAAACAGAACGAAGAATTTTACTTTCGTGTATCTGTGTTATCCAGCCTGTCTTCTAAAGCACCTACATTATAATACATTCAAATGCAGCAAGAATAACATAAGAGTAAGAGCATCAAGTTACTTCTCATGAAAGAAATAAAAAAACAAGGAAAACATGATTTAAGTTATTTGCACAAGATAAATGTGCCAACCGAGCTCATAGTAGAAGTCACCAATCCCTAAAAGCTCCGCCCATACTCCCTTATTAGAAGCCAAGGGATCCACGCCAACTTTCGCACACATCTCATGGAATTGCGCCCTGAACGTAGGGTTTTTACGAATGTCATTCTGCAGCACAAGATACACAAATTTATGATGGAATACCAAAAGCAAATGATATTAACAATTCCAGCAATTCAAATCCACAAATAAGTCAAAAATTCAATTCCCTGTAATAATGGTGTGAACATTCCAGAAGAACAAAGCCCAACGCTACTTCAGATACAAGAACAGAGTATCTACTAAAGTTTGTCAGAATAACCTGTTTGCAAGATATTAGTCATCTACTATGATCTCAACTAACTCTCGTATCAAATTCTCATGAAAATTTTTACAAATATAGTTTCCTTAACAATAACAATAAAGTAAAATAATACTTTGTAACAAAACTCATACAAGAAAAAAGTTAAAATAAAAAAACTACTAATAAGCTAACTCGTTTGGTCTTGTTTCATTTCTTTTGTCGTTTTCAACAGAATTTTTATCTGAAATAGTGTAGGAGGGAATGGTGGATTACTTGCAATCCTAACATCCAAAGTGGTTCTTTGGCAACAAAAAAGAAAAACTTGGAGCAACTTTTTTTGCTTCCAATATATATATATATAGAGTAGAGCTTATATGCTTTTAAAAGTACAAGCCCATCCATACTTGTGAATTTTTTACCATTGGATTTGTATTGAGATTTGTGTTTTTTACTTTTTCTTTCTCTTTCTTTAGTTGACTTTACAATAGCACATATCCCAATACAAATTCAATAGTAAAAAATTCACAAGCATAAATTGGCTTGTACTTTTAAAAGTTTTATATATATATATATAGAGAGAGAGAGAGAGAAAGAGAGAGAGAGAGAGAGAGCTAGGTTTGCCTGCTTTTAGAAGCATCTTGGCCTTCGTGCTATCAAATCGTTTTCGATATTGGGACTTACGAATCAACGATCGGCTCCGTTAGACTAGATCTAGAGCATTTAAATTACCTAGAAAATAAATTTTGTGATTTTTCGATATCATTTACCTAGTGATCAAAATGGCTCAAAATCAACAATTTTAATGGTCGTGGTGAGACGTTTGCAAGTTTAACAATGTAGAAATATCCAAATTCCGTAAAATTTTGATAGAAAATTTTTTATACTATGTAAAACAAGATAAGTATCTTTGATCTAAAATTTTAGTGTCATATCATCACTTTTTGTGAAATTTTTATTTTTAGTCATTGATTTTGAGTCCTTTCAATATCGTAAATTTGTGAAAATTATTTTCTAAGTACTTCAAATACTCTAGATCAATCTAATGGAGCCGATCGTCGATTCGAAACTCCCAGCATCGAAAACAACTTAATAACACGGAGGCCACCGTGCTTCTAATATATATATATATATATATATATATTATATATATATATATATATATTATATATATAGAGAGAGAGAGAGAGAGAGAGAGACGAGAGTGAGAGAGAGAGAGAGAGAGAGAGAGAGAGAGAGAGAGAGAGAGAGAGAGTCCGACTACTATGCTTGTACAAGCACCAAGCAATTGGTGCTTGCAAGTTTTCTACCGTTAGATTTACCCCTTTGATTAATTTCATCCCTTCTATTCCACCAACCACTCACTTAACCCAAGGAGCCCACTATCATCCTAACCACACATCTTTTCATCCAAGAGATAAAACCTACAAGTACCAATGACTTGGTACTTCTAAAAGCATAGGAGCTCAATTCTAATATATATATATATATATATATATATATATATATATATATATATAGAGAGAGAGAGAGAGAGAGAGGAGAGAGAGAGAGAGAGAGCTGAGAGGAGAGAGAGAGAGAGAGAGAGCTAGGATGGAATACTATTAATAGTACCAAGTCATTGGTACTATTAGGTTTTTAACCCTTAGATTAAAAAATATGTGGTTGAGATGATAGTGGGCTCCTTGGGTTTAATAGGTGGTTGGGAAAATAGTAAAATCTAACGGATGAAAATGACCAAAGGATTTTGATCTAAGGGTAGAAAACTTGATAGCACAAATAATTTGGTACTATTAATAGTATAGTAGCCGGATTTTATATATATATATATATATATATATATATATATATATATATATATATATATATATATATATATATATTAGAATTGAGCTCCTATGCTTTTAGGAGTACTCAGACATTGGTGCTTGTGAGTTTTCGGCCCTTGGATAAAGGGATGTGCAATTAGGATGATAGTAGTCCCTAAGGCTGCGTTTGGTCCAGGTATAAGCTAGAACTGCTTATTCCAAAGATAGGTATAAGCTCAGGAACAAGCAGAAATAAGATCAATTTTGCATTTGGAATAAAAAATTGGGTTGTTCTGGGAATAAGAAAAATAGTATTTGGATAGTTAGATTGGAATTGTGAGAATAAGAGTAATTATAATTTTAAAATATTAATTTTCTTTACCAACAAATTTTTTTAATAACTTATTATATATCTTTATCAAATCTTTTAAATATTATTAAGAAAATTACTTTGTAATTTAAAGAAAAGAGGATTTTCAACTATGCCATCGACACGGGGGTTGTATCGTGCCGGTACCTTGTTGGCACGCTACGACACGGTAAATACGGACCGTCCCGATGGATACTTAAATCATTGGGTAGATCTAATAGTGGAAAACTTGCAAGCACCAAGTGTTTAATGCTTTACTCTCTCTCTCTCTCTCTCTCTTATATATATATATATATGGAAAAAATGTACAAAGATCCCCTGAACTTTAGCTCTTATTCAAACAGACCCCTAAACTTATAGCTTATTGGCAATTATACCATTAAATGTTATCAAATAGTTTAATAGACCCCTCTCCTCAGTTGAAGTTACCAATTACATGGCCCGTTTGGTCATATGTCTTGCATATAATCTTGTAAAGCTTCAAACATATTCTACCGTATTAAAAAAAACAACAAAAATCAAGATAGGTTCACCCTATTCTTCAATCCTCATACCTAATTAAAAATAAGAAGAGAAAAAAAAATGGTTCTTTATATTTTGAAGTCTTTCAAAATTATGTGAAAGACAAGCGATCAAAAAGGTTGTGTAATTAGTAACTTCGAATACTATCCGATAAAGTTAGGGTGTTTAATTGCCATAATTAAAGTCCAGATGCGTGGTTGAGATTTGAGAACGAGCTGAAGTTCAGGGGGCCTTCATACATTTTTCCCTTTTTTAAAAATTATTATTATTTATCACTTGGCTAGAGTCTGTTGCAAGCTAACCAATCATGCCAACAAGAGAAAAATCCTTCGTCCTTATATCAATTTATATAGATTCGTTTTAAAAAAAAGGGCAATGATATCAAACAATGCTTGAACCATTTAATAACTTGAGCGCGGAGATTCAATGGCATATAAATAAAAAATAATTAAAGAACGATTAAGACCTTATGTTTGCGAGCAAATTCTTCTAAATGAGATCGAAAAGTGGTGAGCTGCTCCTTCATGAGATCTGCTCTAATCTTGGCAACATTTTCCCCAACAAGCCGATATTGATCCTAAAAGATTATTAACCAAAATAATTTCAACAAAAAAAAATCTTAAAAGAAAAATAAATTCGCTCGATAAATTGTGTTTAAAAGGGAAAAGAACCAACAAACCCTAGCAGCTGCAGCACTTTGTAGGCCAGCGATTCCCGGGCGCCTTCTCATGTTTCTTTTCCAATTGAAAACTTAATCTAAGGTGACCAAAATAAGAAAAAACAATTAGGGTTTGATTTGATTTTTCGGGCAAATAGGAAGGATTCGATCCTTCGTATATATTTTGGGTTGTGCGATTGTTCATTTACTGAGGTATTTTTTTTAAAGGGTTTGCAATTGTTAAGAAGATTGCTGCTGTGGATGCTTTTATAATAAAAGTTGATGAAATGAGGGAGGAAAAATGGGAAATGAGGGAGGAAAAATGGGAAAATGCCACCTGGGCACCCCTATAGGCATGTTTGGTATCCGGGATTGGATAGGATAGGATTTTAAGACCGGATTGGACTGGATAGAACTGGATTGGCATAGGACAGAATTCATTCAATCCCAACCTTGTGTTTAGAGCAAAATAGGATTGGGTGTAGGACTGGACAGTTTAATCCCATTCCCATGTTTGGTGTTATACTAGATAATATGGAATTGGACAAATTCCTTTTTCAAATTTGATTCTTTTTTTAATTTAAATCTTAATCAGAAGACAGATGAAAAAATAAAAAATCTAATTGCGTAATCATAATGAAGAGCTCTTCTTCGTGACAAAGTAGCAAAAAAATTGTAGATGTGTAAACTAAAAAGAACTATATAAATATGATTCCAAAACTATTGAATCTCATTAACTTTAAAGACAAATAAACTTTTAAATTTAGAAGCAAAAGAATATCAACACCACCAAATAGCAAATAACATCAACTTAAGCTGAACTATATAAAGAAACTTATAAAAGAAAATTTTCGAAAAGTATAAAATGTCAAAATTAAACAACACTGCATGAATTTGCTAGAATCTATCTATTATATATGCATCTAAAATTAGAAGAGAAGCTCAAAAGAACATTCATAGAGGAAATCATTCCAAACTCGGACCTCAAAAACTATCATGATTCACATATGCTTTCTACACTGAGAATATTTAAAAGTAAAAAGCAATTAGCCAAGACATATAGTAGAATGTTCTTCTATCTGCTTATAGACCTATTTTACATCTCAAAACCAAGCTAATCATATAAACTAGCAACTCTTGAGAAGTTCAAGTACTCAACTTTTAGCACTTAAATTTCAAGTAAACTCATGCTACTAAGTGTGCAGACTGTCACTTAACAAATTTTGAATAGTTTGAAGTTGGTAAACTCATTCCTTCGACTCGACAAATTAAAGTTGGTAAACTCATTCCTTTGACTCGACAAATTAAAGTTGGTAAATCCAACTGCAAAATTACTGTAAAAAGAACATTTTTAAATAGCGAAAGGAATTGCTTCAACTTCTTTAACAAGTGAAAGATTGCAATTCCTGGCAAAACTTGAAATTCTTGTACTGAAGACCAACTTGGAGTTGATATCCAACAAGGGAAAGGATGTATGTGAGTACTGAAGAAGATGATGCTGCAAAGTGTGAGACCATCTTACTTCTTCTCGGCTTTGGTGTTCTCGTTGTCCTCCCTAGCCCTATTTATAGATGCTCTTTTCTCCAACTCTAATTGTGCAAGAGCAGCATCTGTGAGAGCAATTCTTATCAGGTAAATCTCGTTTGTTTATGCGATATTAGCACTACAAAGATAGAAATTTCAATTCCATTTGTAATATACTTTTCTCACACCTCTATCCTTTGAACTTGCTGGGACATTCTTCGGAGAAGGAGCATCTGCTACCTATGATAAGCAGAAAAATGTACGGAAGTTATAAAGAAGGAAACACATGCAACTTCTGCATAAGCAGAGAGAACACCACCGCCCTAACTAGATGTAATCAGGTAATATCTCCACAAAGACTTCAAATTGGCAGGTGCACTTGGAGTGGACAAAATACTTATGAACATGGAAGTGGAAAGAAAGCTGCTTACTGCTTCAGCCTTACATTCACAATAGTCAACTGAAGTCAACTTGCAGCAATTTCACAGGGATATATTTGCATTTGCCACTAAATCAATAAGATCAAAATTCTTAAATGTTCGATAACGAAGCAACTGCTCCAATCAATCAACTCGCCGACACTAAATCTGTCTACTACAATTTGACATGCGACCCATAATTCTCTGATTCAAATTAATCCACCACAATCACAATGACAATCACAAACAATAACGCCACAAAATAAAGCACAAACATGACAAAATCGGAGCGAGCGTGCGATTTCACACCTGAGCGAGCGATTGGTGCGCGTCGGCGTCGAGGGCGGCGACGGTGGCGGTGCGCCCCCACGAGGGAGCTAGGGTTTGGCAATGGCCGTGCCAGGGCACGAAGAACTCCGCCACGACGACCCCATTGGAGCCCAAAACCTAGCACCAAAACCCTCGATTCAACACTCAAATCGAAAAGAAAAACGGAGAGGAAGAGATCGAAAAGATTCGATTGGAATCTAAGAGAGAGAGGAGGGGATCGGAGGATCACCTTCGATTTGAAGTTGAGATTACCGCGTCTTAGGGTTGGCGGTTGGGAGGAGAGAATGGGAGAAGCAAGAGGGGGAGCGCGAGAGGTACGCGTAAATTTTAGGGTTTGGGAGCAGAGAATGAGAGACGAAGGGGGAAGCCGGAGAAAAAGCGTCGGGTATAGGATGGTGGGGCCGCGGGGGGATCGTTTAGGGATGTCAACTGTTGGATTCGAAGCGGATTTTTAAAAATCCGAATCGGAACCGACTATCAAATCAGAAATTCGAATTAATCCTACAAATTTTAAAAAATTATATTCAAATTCAAATTCGACCAAAAATTTAAAATTCAAATTCAAATCTAAAAATTCAAATTCGAAATAATATTTAACAAATTTAAAAGCATATTATTAAAATCTTAATTTTTAACATACATATTCAAATACATTATTAAACATTCATATCATATAATAGCAATATTCAAATATGAAAAAGTACAAACTCAAATAATTAAAAATAATATTACAATTTTTAAATGTGTAATATAAATACACAAATTGTAAATAAAACACAATATATCATATTAAAAGTACAACACAATCAAAATCTCTTTATCATTATTACGTCACAATTTTATATAAATGTACAATTTGTAAATAACACACAATTTATAATATTAATAGTTCAACACAAGCAAAATCTCCTCATCATTAGCCAATTCTTCAAGTCCAACAAGATGCATTCACAAACAATAAATTATTCCTGTACATAAACAAATATAAAAAAAAATCATAAAAATATTTTTAAGATAATAAATTCTCATAATATTTTTAATAAAAAAATTGATTAAAAATTATCTCATCAACATCAATGATGCCATCTTCGTCGTCATCATCATCTAATGAAGGTCAATAATACAATGTAGCTGTAGAGGAATCTATAAAATAAAATATAAATAAAAGTATATTAGATAGGTTTCAAAAAACTAACTCATATTAAATTACATTTAAAAAAATTACCTTCTTGATAAAATTTTGCCCAAAACTAATCACGAGTGCACACCAATACTTCTAAAACATTAGGATGAAGCCTATTTCGATGTGGGGTTAACAATCTTCCACTTGTGCTAAATGCCTGACTCGGAGGCAACACTAGAAACAGGTATGACAAGATGTCTCTAGCTATCATCATCAAGGTAGGATACTTAAGGCTATTACTTTTCCACCAAGCCAATACATCACAATCATATGTTCTTGGTAAAGTATCTTCCTCAAAATAACGATCTAATTCAGATTTTGCAGGTGCATTAGATGTTAATCTCTTTTTTTGCATTATATATTGATCATAAATAGCACTGTTGCTAACTTCAATTATGGAAGAAGAAAAGAAATGTGAAGATTCACTACCAATTTCCTTCTCTCGCTTGTTTCTGTCTTGATACTCAACCAGAAAATCATTACATAATTTTCGAATTCTATCAACTTCATTGTTCACTTCAGTGTTATAAAACTGAAAAATAACAATCCAACAAAGTCAACTTATATCTTGGATCTAAAAGAGTTGTCACTCCATAATGCCATGAATTATATGCCAATATTTATCAACTTTTGTAACATTTTTTCAGCCATGGATCTAATCATCTCATCATGAGTTATAGACCACTCAAGCAAAGCCAATTTATTATCACACACCTTTTTTTAAACAAAAGATTGGCGGTAGGGTATCTTGTTCCTGAAAAAATTTCGGTCACACTATAAAATAACTCGAGTCTCTCACACATGTCTATAGCTATAGTCCAATCGTCTTCTGAAGGCAAACATTTGTATAAAGGCTCACAGAGTTTCAAACGTGAAAAAACATCTCGATATACCAAAGCAGATTGAAGCATTAAATATGTAGAATTCCATCGTGTTTTGTAATCAAGCACCAACTTTTTAGTACTTGAAATATCCAATTGTCGTGCTCTTTCTTCAAATTTTTCCTCTCTTTTTGGTGTTGCCTTCCAAAATACAACAATATCTCATATTTTTTCAAGTGCATCTCCAATCATTTCTAATCCATCTCTAGCAATTAAATTAAGAATATGTGCACAATAATACATATGAAAGAAACACCCACGCACCATAAGAGACCTCCTCTCAAGTTTATCCAATAAAATATCTACAATAGCATTATTAGAACTGCAATTGTCTACTGTTAAAGTAGATAGTTTTTTATCAAGATTCCAATCAACAAATGTATCCATCAATACTTCAGAAAGTGCATCGGCGGTGTGTGGACAAGATACATATGCAAACCTATAATGAATAATTAAACTAAGCTATATGAATAAGATATATGAAAATTTTAAACTAATTACATACAGAAAGAAGGAAAGATATTTCAACACTCGACTTTGTAACATTCAAGAATCATCAATGAAGTGAGCCGTGATAGCCATAAAACCCCTTTTTGATTCTTAACTGTCCACATATCAGTAGTAATAGCAATTCTACTTCGATTGAATTTCAACAAATTCATAGTCTTTTCCTTCTTATAATCATAAATTTTTAAAATGTCGCTTCTCACCATTTTTCTAGAAGGTATTTTAAATACCGGTTAAAGTGAAGCCGAGTATCTTCTAAAACCTACATGCTCTACCATAGAAATAGGATATTCACGCATGATAATCATTGATGCTAACTCATTTCTTGACACCTCTTGATCAAAGGTGAAGTTAACAACTTTTACTTTCTCACCTCCGTATTGTTCTAACTTCAATTTTTTTTGATTCACTACATCTCTTATGTCTCGAAATTTACGCTTTGAACAAATCTTGAGATGAGAATGTATGTGGCTTGTTCCTTTTTTTCCATCCCTGCAAAGTTTTTTTCCACAATAATTGCACTTGGCCTTAATAATTTCACCATCTTTATCCTTTATAAAGTAATTCCACACTAATGAAGTTGTTTTCCTTTTTGTTACCTCATTATTTTCTTTATTATCACCGGTACTATCAATTGGAGATGGATTTGATCCCATATTTGTATGAATAGTAAGTGGTATCGACGAAGGTCGAGAGCTTTCATTGGTTGGCTGTGTAGACATATTCTCCTGAAAAAAATGTTTAATAGAATAAATGTTGGGAATTACCCACAACAAAATTTTTGATTGTTATTAAAATTCAACTAAATATTTGTGATAACAAAATAAATTAGATTTACAGATAATCGCTAAATCCAAATATACGACGAAGAGTTTGAAAACGAGAGATCCGGAAGCGCGCGAGGCACTGTCCTAAGGCGTATTTCCCTCCTTCGTGCGGAATTAATCGAAAACACCGCCCCAAGATACGACCGGAATTCCTCCTCCTACGGACACGAACGTGGAAAAGGTTGACGGAGTTTCTTCAACACCCAAAATAAAATTAATAATGAAAATTTTCAACTATCAAATCAATCCCTTTTTTTTTTCTATGCAAAAACACTCTCACACCCTCAGCCACCCCCCGCTACCCTTATATATATATATGTGTATATATATATAATGCAAGTCCACGTGTCTGCCAACGTTAATAAGAACGTTGCGCCCACGTTCTAATTACGCAGGGAGCGGAAGCGTAACGCTCGCGCGTAACGTCTGCGGCTTCGCAGACGTTCGCGAAGCCGCGTGACGCCTGCGCGTAACGGACGCTACGCGCGAGCGTTGCGCGTTAAAAATAAAATAAAAACACAATAAAATAAAAAATAAAATAAAATAAAAATTAAATTAAATTTAGATTTTAAATTTTAATCAACAATCTCCCACAAAATTCAAAATCATAAAATAAAATAAATAAATAAATTAATAAATCATTGGGTGTTTATACTATGTAATAGGTAAGGTGTCTTGAAAAGACTTGACCTCACTTAGTGTAGATAGTTTTCATCAGAAAAAATCGGAGTGAATCAGGTCTTGAACTACGTTCCTTTGACCCTGATTTCAACTACCACACACACAGTACAGAAATCTCCGTCGCGGGTCTGTGCATTAATGGCCATGCACAGTATCTTGATTTTTCATAAGAATTTCTATGGACAGCCCACATCTCATAGTCGCGGCCTTATACGAATATTCTTATATAGGTGGTTTCCTCTAGGGATGTGTGTAGAGTCACATCTCGCGGAAATTACCGCCTTGGATCCCATTAAGAGTTATAAACTCAACCTCAACCACTACACAGAGCACTACTCATCATAGGGATGGGATTGGAGATAAACTCCTCTATAAAACAGTAGAAAGTGCTCATTGGCCAACCTGACAGCTTGTTTTTACCACATTGAACCTTCTTCAAGGGATCTCCTATCACAAAGGTTGGGTTCCCACTACAGGAAGGCCCTTTACGGGCAAAGCCCCATCCCCCTCGATGACTCCAGGACTTTAGTCCTATTCAGGCCTTTCGTCAAGCAATCTGCGAGATTCTGATCAGATCTGATAAAACTTAAAGAAACAATATCATGAGAAGTTAGCCATCTAACAGACTTTTATCTCAATTTAATATGTCTACTAGCTTTAGAATTTACCAATTTCTTTTTACAAAAGTCAATTGCAGCTCGAGAATCACACCGAATAGAAATAGGTGGAATAGGAGTAGAAATCAATGGAATCGATGACAGTAAGTTCTTGAGCCACTCGGCTTCAAGACAAGTAGTATCAAGAGCAACTAACTCAGCCTCCATAGTACTTCTGGCTATTATAGTCTGTTTGGTGGATTGCCAAGAAACTGCACTACCACCAAGAATAAAAACATAGCCTGAAGTAGATTTAATATCCAAAGAATCAGAAATCCAATTGGCATCGCTGTATCCCTCAATTACAGCAGGATAGCCAACAAAATTAAGAGCAAAAGAAAGAGTACCTTTAAGATAACGAAATACTCTTTCCAGAGCAATCCAATAAATCATACTAGGACTACTAGTATATCTACTCAATCTTGATATGGCATAGGCAATGTCGGGTCTAGTTCTATTGGTTAGGTACATCAGAGAACCAATAATCTGAGCAAATCTTTCCTGATTCACAGGATTACTAGTGTTCTTCACAAGTTGAATACTAGGATCAAAAGAGGTAGAAACAGGAGAGCAATCAGAATAACCAAACTTATCAAGAACCATTTGGATATAATGAGATTGGGTTAGACAAATAGAATCAGATGATCTAATAATCTTCATTCCTAAAATTACATCTGCTTCACCAAGATCCTTCATCTCAAAATGAGTCGATAAAAAGGATTTAACTTGGTTAATCAGATCAAGATCAGGAGCAAGAATCAGGATGTCATCAACATAGAGGCAAAGAAGGACACAACGATCATCAAATCTCTTGAAATAGAGACAGTTGTCATAATCGTTGGTCAGAAATCCATATGAAGCTATAACACTGTCAAATTTCTCATGCCACTGTTTAGGTGCTTGTTTTAGTCCGTATAGAGAGCGAACTAATTTACACACCTTATCCTCTTGACCAGGCACAGAAAAACCTTCAGGTTGAGTCATATAGATTTCTTCTTCAAGATCACCATGAAGAAAAGCGGTCTTGACATCCATTTGATGAATCAAAAGTTTATGAATGGATGCTAATGCAAGAAGAATTCGGATAGTAGCAATGCGAGCAACAGGCGCATAAGTGTCAAAGTAGTCGACATCAGCTTTTTGTCGAAAACCTTGAGCAACAAGTCGCGCCTTATACTTCTCTACCGATCCGTCAGTCCTAAGTTTCTTTCTAAAGATCCACTTACATTCTAGGGGTTTACTACCAGGAGGTAAATCAGTGAGAATCCAAGTGTTATTACTGATAATTGATTCTATCTCACTTTTTATAGCCTCATTCCAAAAGAAAGTTTCAGGAGAACTCATAGCTTCTTTATAAGACGAAGGAGTACTTTCAATTAAGAAAGTAAAGAAGTCTTCACCAAAGTTCTTCTCAAAGCGAGTTCTCTTACTTCTCCTTAATCCAGGAATAGGATCAGGTTCTACAGGATCTAAACTATAAGGCAAATCAGATGTAGGTATATGATCAGTAATAGATGTAAGATCAAAAGTAGACTGATAATCAGGGGCAGATATAGAGATGCAGGTTTTGAAAGGAAAAATATTTTCAAAGAAAGTTGCATCTCTAGATTCAATCAAAGTATCATTGGAAATTTCAGAAATCTCAGAATTGATCACAAGAAATCTATAGGTATTACTATCTAAGGAATATCCAATAAAGATAGCATCTATAGTTTTAGGTCCAATCTTCTTTCTTTTGGGTTGAGGAATAGATACCTTAGCCAAGCACCCCCACACTCGGAAGTAACTCAACCTAGGTGCTCTTCCTTTCCAAAATTCATAAGGTGTCTAGGTTCTATCCTTAGTGGGAATCCTATTGAGGATATAACAAGCTGATAAAATAGCCTCCCCCCACAAGTTCTGAGGTACACCTGTAATGTACCAGATTTATGGTATATAAATAATATAAATAAAAATGATATGAAATACTATTTTTATTGAATTCAGAGAAAAGTGAGTTGTAGTTGAGAATTTGAAGTTTCAAATTCTAAAGCTTAAGTTCGCCGATTTCTGCGAAGTGGCGAAACTCAGCAAAAATACTTGTAACACGTTTCAAATATGATTACAAGTGGGTTAGAAGCGTTTCGAATCAACGCAAAAGCCGTTGAGTCGAAAAGTGAGTTGTGGTTGAGAAACGAAGCCTCAAGTTTGCAAAATTTGGACTCGTGCTCGCCGAGTTCGCAAAATGGCGAAATTCGGCGAGAAGACTTGTAACGTGTTTTAAATATGATTACAGTCGAGTTCGGTGCGTTTCGGGCTGACGCGAAGGGCATCGAGTCGAAAAGTGACTTGAACCCCGAGGACTTGGCAAATTCTGGAATTTCTGAAATTTGTGTTCACGAAGTGTTTTCGGAGCCCTGTTTCGGAGACTTAGAGTAGCCCAAAAATTTAAAAGAAATCATGGGGTGTCTCACAAAAGTTTTCTGATTAAAAGGGGTGAAAAACCTAGGTGAGCGATTAAGAAAAAATTGGAGAACGAAGCGAAGAAAAATGCTTCGTGAATTCTGAAACTGCAGTTTTTGACAGTGCAGTTGATCGCGAAGCTTTTTCGGGGCTCTCTTTCGAGGGCTTAGAGTGGCCCAAAAATTTAAAAGAAATCGTGGGGTGTCTCACAAAAGTTTTCTGATTAAAAAGGGTGAAAAACCTAGGTGAGCGATTAAGGAAAAATTGGAGAACGAAGCGAAGAAAAATGCTTCGTGAATTCTGAAACTGCAGTTTTTGACGGTGCAGTTGATCGCGAAGCTTTTTCGGGGCTCTCTTTCGAGGGCTTAGAGTAGTCCGAAAATTTAAACAAAATCGTGGGAAGTTTAAGAAAAATTTGTAGAATAAAGGGGAGAAGAAAAATTTTATTTTCGATCTCCCAGCTGACGGCAAAGCGCAGTGAAAAGAGGGTACTCAAATTTGCTCACTGCAGGAAAACTGCAGCATTTTAAAGGGTATTTGAGTAAAATTGGGGTTAAGTTGGGGGCTTTTTGGTAAAATCACCCCTTTCCCCACCCACCCCCTGCAGAGAGTAAATACTCTACTCTCTCCCTCATTTGAAACCCACTCTCTCTCTCTCTCTCTCTCTCTCAGCTCTCAGCTGAGCAGGAAACGAAAGGGAGAAAGAAAGAAGAAAAGAAGAAGAAGAAGAGAAAGAAGAAGGAGAAGAAGGAAAAGAAGGTCATTTTCTTTCCTCTCCCTCTTTGTGGTTTTAAAAGGTGCTCCTCTTCTTCTCATTTTTTTTCTCTACTACACAGAAAAGTAAGAGAAAACAAAAAAAAAAAAAAAAAAAAAAAGAGAAAATAGGGGGTGACTTGCTGCTGCCGTTGGCAGCAGCATTTGCCGCAGCTGCTGCTGCTCCAAGGCAGCAGCAGCTGCGTAATGCAGCTGCTCAGCAGCTGCTGCTGCTAAGCAGCAGCAGCTGAGCAACATGGCAGCTGCTGCTGCTGCTATAGGCAGCAGCAGCTGCCCTGGTTGCAGCTGCTGCTGCTGTTATAGGCAGCAGCAGCTGCCTTGGATTGCAGCTGAGCAACATGGCAGCTGCTGCTGCTGCTATAGGCAGCAGCAGCTGCCCTGGTTGCAGCTGCTGCTGCTGTTATAGGCAGCAGCAGCTGCCTTGGATTGCAGCTGCTGCTGCTGCCCATGGCAGCAGCAGCTGCCTTGGCTGCGGCTGCTGCTACTGCTATGGGTAGCAGCAGCAATTGCTGCAGCTGCTGCTGCTATCGAAGAAAGAAAAAGAAAAAGAAGAAATGAAGAAAACAGAAGAAAGAAGAAAGAAAAAAGAAAAAATTTAAAGGAAAAGAAAAGAAAAGAAAAGAAGAGAATTTCTTTTTCTTCTCTTTCCTTCAGTGAGCAAAAATCATAAATTGAGGGAATTGCTCAAATGGGGTTCTCTCTAATTTTTGAATGCAAATTCTTGATTTTCGCCAATGTGCGAAATCGGTAAATTGGGGGAAATTGCTCAAATTGAGCTTTTCTCAAATTTTGAGAGCATTTTGACCCCGAATCGAGTTGAGCAAGTTTCTTTTTGGCAACATGCCATGGGAGGATTATTCTCCTCTCATTTCTACGAACCAATCAAAAATTAGCCTTTTGGTGGGGGAAAATGACCAAATAGGAATTTTTCCCTTTAAGTTGTCAAAAAGGGGTTTAGTTTTATCGCCTTATTGAAATTAGTGAACCATGTAATAGCAATTGCTTTATCTTTTGCTTTCCTTATAATGTAGGGAAGCCTCACGGATCCAAGGAGCTGAAATTGTCTCATTTAGGAACTAAGGGAATCACATCGAGGTGGGGAATTCTGCTGAAATTGGGTGACCTCTCCCCTTGCTCCTTTGCTTTTCGATCCAGAAGCATGATAGTAGCCTGTTAGAGGCGTTAGGGAATCATGATAATAGGGCATGCGTAGGAGATAAATATTATTTTATGATGAATATGGAAATAATTGCATGCGTAGATGTAATCAATTGTTGTGATCATGTTAGGGTGTAACCCTAGGAATCATGTGAAAGCATAAGGAAAAAGAAATGCATGTTGGTAGTAAGACTTAGGAGAAAACCTAGATTTAGGTTTAACGAGTGGCATGATGACCTAGGAGATACACCTAGGTGGACGAGTGGCATTAACTTAGGGAATAATCTAAGGTTAAGAATAGAGTGTTAAACATAGAGTCAGAGAACTCTAGGTTAAACAAGTTATGGAACTTAGGTAAAGGAACCTAAGATGAACTAATAGGGTTAAACTCTCGTGATGAAATCGAGTTAGTGTAACTCTAAGTTAATAGTGGAACAGGAAAATAGAGTTAAGTTAACTCTAGGATTCAATGAGGAATCAGGAAAGTGGGATAAGATCCCAAGGTTAAAGAACTGATCAAATATAACCCTAGAAAGTCATAGGGTGTCTGGGCAAATGGACAATAACTTTAACTTCAATTTGAGTTAAAGAAATAAAAGAGAAATGTTTAAGAGTCCATGAGACTCTCTGGTTATCCTTATGGCAAGACCTAGGATAAGAGGAAAAATTGTTGCAAAACGGAAAAGATTAAAAGCAAGCTAAAAGTGGCTAAAAGCATAAAGAAAATGTAATGGCGCCTTCGAATTTGAGACTCGTCAAGTGGAGCAGGACTCCCTGGGCAGTGACCCGTCGGACGAGATACTTTCGAGAGGCTTAAAGTGAAAGCAAGGAGCTAAATGCTCAAAGGAAAGAGAAAGAGATTTGCCAGTGGCAAAAGGGAGCTATAAGCTCGAATAAGAAAGAAAGGCAAGTTGTTCAAAAGCAAAGAGGCTAAGAACTAAAGTAAAAAGAGAAAGAAAAGAAAAGAAAAGAAAGAAAAATATAAAGATAAAACGGGCGGACCTACGGGGTGAAACGGGGCCCATGATGGAGGACCTGGCAGTGTCCCTCTCCCGGGCAGAGACCCGTTCGGGACGTTTCTCCCGTATGACGGGGTAACACTTGCGAGTGTTATCGGCAACCTTAGAAATCTTATCTGATGGTAGCAGGACTACCGGGCTGGGGCCCGTTGGATAGGAATTTCTGAGGGTTAACTTGAACTAAAGCACCAGAATCTAAAGAATAAAGAAAAAAAAAATGAGTGGCCAAGGTGGCCGGGTTAGTTGGACCCTGTATACAGCGGCATAGTGGCCGAGTTGGTGCTTAGCAGCCTAGTGTGGCTAGACAGAGTAGTGCTGGGTAGATGGTTATACACAGATAGTGTAGTGATATGTTATATTGCATAGCTGCATTTTGATATTGAGGATTTTAGTTTCCTAGCACTATTATTATTGCTTCCATTGGACCAAGTGGTGTAGGACACTTTTTCTCGGTGGTTGAACCCACTGGGAACTCAGATGAAGTTCTCACACCCCTTGGGTGACTCCCCCCACAGGTTCGGGAATGGATGCAGCGGTCGAGACGGATCAGATGCAGACAGCGAGGCATACGACAGGGGCAAGGGCCCAGCAGCATAGTGACCTAGAGGGTCTAGCAGAGGTATCCCATTTATGTATTTCTTGAGTGAACCTTGTATAGTGAGGAATTTATGTAAAGGAAATGTAATAATTTTATTTGCAAGTTCAGAAATGTAAAGTGTAATAAGTTTAATTTATGGTTCACTCTGGTATGCTTTCATTACCGCTTAAACTGTTTGTTTATTAATGAAAGTTTAAATTTATAGTGATTTTTAGTGCTCTGATATACAGCTTCCGCATACACTGGTTGTGTTATTATGGATGTTACCGTTCCTTTCGGGTAGAAATAGGTCTTACTCGATTGGCGGGTCTGTTGGCGTGCCCGAACCGTACAAATTGGCGGACTCGGGGCGTGACAGATTAGAGTGGTATCAGAGCCTAGGAATAGTCCTAGGTGGTTAGCAAACCTTAGGGAGACTCTAGGGTTTAGGCACGAGAGAGTGCGTGGATTTTTGGGCGAAAGTAATTGATTGGTTGTTATTGTTCCCACAAAGGATGTTGGGACGGATCGAGGGAAATGAGCTTTCATTCTTCGAACTATTACGTTGGCGGCCGACAACGTAATGTTGGAGATGAAAAGGAGTACCCTCTTATACTTTCGCATGATTGGGTTGACGAGCCTTTTTGTTGGTATATAGACTGCGCGTTGCTCAAATGGCTAAATTTGGGCTGGTTGTTTCGTTGTGGTGTGCATATTAGCGATGACACCACATAGGGAGACGCACCTGTTTTGACTCGAGTCACGAGAGGGCTCGGGGTCAAACGACGTATACGAGCTGCGATAGCAGGGGACCGCATCTGTTGGAGTGGTCCAGCAGCAGGTCAGACTTCTTGCCGTCGGCGGAAATTCCCTGCCGACAGGAAGACAGGTTTCGACGCCTAAGAGTAGCGTCAGCATGACAGTTGAAGCAGATAAATAGGCTCCAGTGGCTGATAACGCGGCAAGCTGAGGCTGCATAAATGACACGTGAGCATACGGCGTCGCCACATGTAGGGGCGGCAGTAGGGTGGGTGGCAGTGGCCGCCGAGCTTTTGTCGGCGCACCCTGCACCTTTAGCAAGGGTGCTATAAGCCGGTGTCAGCTAGTCTGCTGGCAAAGTGTGGTTAGCAAGGTCCAGTGAGAGACCGACTCACGAAGAAAATGGTGATCGCTATGTTGCGAGAACCAAGTAAGTATGTCCTAAGGGTTAGGGCAAGAAAGATTTATGGGCCTAGTGGCAAAAGTTCGCCCTGATGACGGTAGTGACCGTGTGGCGTATCTTTGTGGCTAAATTGCCGCATTGTGGGGTTGGTAAGACCCGGGACAGGTTTTGAGATTCGAAAACCTTGCAAGTGAGCGGGAGTTTTGTGGCGCCAATTTGATGGATCGGTGTAACGGCAAGGATTGCCACCGTAGGATTCGCGTGTTAGTCACCAGAGTTGGTGGACACTTGTTGTGGTGCTTCGACCCAGTTAGGAGAGTTGCACAAGAGCCGTTGGGGTGCTTAAGCAAATCGCTTAGCACTGGATATTTGCAAGTTAGTGTGGGGCAAAGGATGCCCAACTGTTTGGGTGCTCATGGAGCACAAGTATCGTTTAGCCAGAGAGAGCTGATTAGGTGGCACGTTAGCCTTTGCCCTGTGTGGCCAGAGTCGATACAGAGTTCGGATCGTGGATTGACGACTAGTTAGTTGGTTTTCGCTCAGTGGAGCACAGTGGTCGCGTGGCGACGATTTGCGGGTTCGAGTTAGGACGATCCGTGCCTGGACCACGTTTGTGGACTGTGGGCCTATAGCCCAGTGGGCAGGCGCAGTCAGCTGTGAGAGACAGCGGCCCTAGACCTGATGGCGGGGCATGATAGAGATTTGGTCGGGGCGGTAGTCCGAGCGATGACCCGGGAACGTGGAATGCCACGTGTGAGCATTGAGGCTGTTAGTACACTAAGAGTGCGATGTGACCAGGCCGTAGTGCTGGTGATAGTTGAGATATTGTAGCTCCTAGTAGGAGTGTTGGTGTAGTAATCCTAAGAGAGGATCTACTTGTATGATGATTGGGTCTGTGTGCTAGTGAGAGCCAATATACAGTGTTGGATTAGTTTTGGGCTATAGGCCCTATTTGACCGTGGTCTATGGACCTATGAGTAGACCTAGATATCGGGTTAGCTGATAACCCGTGGACTTAGAGCACTAGTAGCGTGTGTGATAGCTGGGAACTCGTGGATTGGCCTTGCCCTCCACATTAGGCAGCGGAGCGACCGGAATATGCGGTAAATGTAATTGGTTGCAGATGCAGCCTCATTGTGAAGAGTTGATGGCAGAATTAAAGTGGAAATTTCGCAAGAAAAGACGGGGCAATTCGTTGCAATGGAGAGAGTAAGTGCTCAACTGTGTCTTTCACCTATTTGGTGAAAGTGGCCAGACACCAGGTCTGAGTTTGTCCCTGGATTGAGATAGGGATTCATGAATGAGTTAGTCGTGTAGTCGCGGCGAGCAGGCAATTTGAAGCCGGTCACGACATACAGTGAGCCCAGTAGTGAGGGCAAAATTCCTCCCTCTTGATCAAGTAGGAGTCGAGATGTGATTCAAGTTTCGAGGACGAAACTTATTTTAAGGGGGGTAGAATGTAATGTACCAGATTTATGGTATATAAATAATATAAATAAAAATGGTATGAAATACTATTTTTATTGAATTCAGAGAAAAGTGAGTTGTAGTTGAGAATTTGAAGTTTCAAATTCTAAAGCTTAAGTTCGCCGATTTCTGCGAAGTGGCGAAACTCAGCAAAAATACTTGTAACACGTTTCAAATATGATTACAAGTGGGTTAGAAGCGTTTCGAATCAACGCAAAAGCCGTTGAGTCGAAAAGTGAGTTGTGGTTGAGAAACGAAGCCTCAAGTTTGCAAAATTTGGACTCGTGCTCGCCGAGTTCGCAAAATGGCGAAATTCGGCGAGAAGACTTGTAACGTGTTTTAAATATGATTACAGTCGAGTTCGGTGCGTTTCGGGCTGACGCGAAGGGCATCGAGTCGAAAAGTGACTTGAACCCCGAGGACTTAGCAAATTCTGGAATTTCTGAAATTTGTGTTCACGAAGTGTTTTCGGAGCCCTGTTTCGGAGACTTAGAGTAGCCCAAAAATTTAAAAGAAATCATGGGGTGTCTCACAAAAGTTTTCTGATTAAAAGGGGTGAAAAACCTAGGTGAGCGATTAAGGTAAAATTGGAGAACGAAGCGAAGAAAAATGCTTCGTGAATTCTGAAACTGCAGTTTTTGACAGTACAGTTGATCGCGAAGCTTTTTCGGGGCTCTCTTTCGAGGGCTTAGAGTGGCCCAAAAATTTAAAAGAAATCGTGGGGTGTCTCACAAAAGTTTTCTGATTAAAAGGGGTGAAAAATCTAGGTGAGCGATTAAGGAAAAATTGGAGAACGAAGCGAAGAAAAATGCTTCGTGAATTCTGAAACTGCAGTTTTTGACGGTGCAGTTGATCGCGAAGCTTTTTCGGGGCTCTCTTTCGAGGGCTTAGAGTAGTCCGAAAATTTAAACAAAATCGTGGGAAGTTTAAGAAAAATTTGTAGAATAAAGGGGAGAAGAAAAATTTTATTTTCGATCTCCCAGCTGACGGCAAAGCGCAGTGAAAAGAGGGTACTCAAATTTGCTTACTGCAGGAAAACTGCAGCATTTTAAAGGGTATTTGAGTAAAATTAGGGTTAAGTTGGGGGCTTTTTGGTAAAATCACCCCTTTCCCCACCTACCCCCTGCAGAGAGTAAATACTCTACTCTCTCCCTCATTTGAAACCCACTCTCTCTCTCTCTCTCTCTCTCTCTCTCACTCTCTCTCAGCTGAGCAGGAAACGAAAGGGAGAAAGAAAGAAGAAAAGAAGAAGAAGAAGAGAAAGAAGAAGGAGAAGAAGGAAAAGAAGGTCATTTTCTTTCCTCTCCCTCTCTGTGGTTTTAAAAGGTGCTCCTCTTCTTCTCATTTTTTTTCTCTACTACACAGAAAAGTAAGAGAAAACAAAAAAAAAAAAAAAAAAAAAGAGAAAATAGGTGGTGGCTTGCTGCTGCCGTTGGCAGCAGCATTTGCCGCAGCTGCTGCTGCTCCAAGGCAGCAGCAGCTGCGTAATGCAGCTGCTCAGCTGCTGCTGCTGCTAAGCAGCAGCAGCTGAGCAACATGGCAGCTGCTGCTGCTGCTATAGGCAGCAGCAGCTGCCCTGGTTGCAGCTGCTGCTGCTGTTATAGGCAGCAGCAGCTGCCTTGGATTGCAGCTGAGCAACATGGCAGCAGCTGCTGCTGCTATAGGCGGCAGCAGCTGCCCTGGTTGCAGCTTCTGTTATAGGCAGCAGCAGCTGCCTTGGATTGCAGCTGCTGCTGCTGCCCATGGCAGCAGCAGCTGCCTTGGCTGCGGCTGCTGCTACTGCTATGGGTAGCAGCAGCAATTGCTGCAGCTGCTGCTGCTATCGAAGAAAGAAAAAGAAAAAGAAGAAATGAAGAAAACAGAAGAAAGAAGAAAGAAAAAAGAAAAAATTTAAAGGAAAAGAAAAGAAAAGAAAAGAAGAGAATTTCTTTTTCTTCTCTTTCCTTCAGTGAGCAAAAATCATAAATTGAGGGAATTGCTCAAATGGGGTTCTCTCTAATTTTTGAATGCAAATTCTTGATTTTCGCCAATGTGCGAAATCGGTAAATTGGAGAAAATTGCTCAAATTGAGCTTTTCTCAAATTTTGAGAGCATTTTGACCCCGAATCGAGTTGAGCAAGTTTCTTTTTGGCAACATGCCATGGGAGGATTATTCTCCTCTCATTTCTACGAACCAATCAAAAATTAGCCTTTTGGTGGGGGAAAATGACCAAATAGGAATTTTTCCCTTTAAGTTGTCAAAAAGGGGTTTAGTTTTATCGCCTTATTGAAATTAGTGAACCATGTAATAGCAATTGCTTTATCTTTTGCTTTCCTTATAATGTAGGGAAGCCTCACGGATCCAAGGAGCTGAAATTGTCTCATTTAGGAACTAAGGGAATCACATCGAGGTGGGGGATTCTGCCGAAATTGGGTGACCTCTCCC
Organism: Tillandsia fasciculata; assembly: GCA_029168755.2. Taxonomy (NCBI): domain Eukaryota; kingdom Viridiplantae; phylum Streptophyta; class Magnoliopsida; order Poales; family Bromeliaceae; genus Tillandsia; species Tillandsia fasciculata. The sequence goes on from CM054945.1 coordinate 11,091,264, forward strand.
CTTGCTCCTTTGCTTTTCGATCCAGAAGCATGATAGTAGCCTGTTAGAGGCGTTAGGGAATCATGATAATAGGGCATGCGTAGGAGATAAATATTATTTTATGATGAATATGGAAATAATTGCATGCGTAGATGTAATCAATTGTTGTGATCATGTTAGGGTGTAACCCTAGGAATCATGTGAAAGCATAAGGAAAAAGAAATGCATGTTGGTAGTAAGACTTAGGAGAAAACCTAGATTTAGGTTTAACGAGTGGCATGATGACCTAGGAGATACACCTAGGTGGACGAGTGGCATTAACTTAGGGAATAATCTAAGGTTAAGAATAGAGTGTTAAACATAGAGTCAGAGAACTCTAGGTTAAACAAGTTATGGAACTTAGGTAAAGGAACCTAAGATGAACTAATAGGGTTAAACTCTCGTGATGAAATCGAGTTAGTGTAACTCTAAGTTAATAGTGGAACAGGAAAATAGAGTTAAGTTAACTCTAGGATTCAATGAGGAATCAGGAAAGTGGGATAAGATCCCAAGGTTAAAGAACTGATCAAATATAACCCTAGAAAGTCATAGGGTGTCTGGGCAAATGGACAATAACTTTAACTTCAATTTGAGTTAAAGAAATAAAAGAGAAATGTTTAAGAGTCCATGAGACTCTCTGGTTATCCTTATGGCAAGACCTAGGATAAGAGAAAAAATTGTTGCAAAAAAGAAAAGATTAAAAGCAAGCTAAAAGTGGCTAAAAGCATAAAGAAAATGTAATGGCGCCTTCGAATTTGAGACTCGTCAAGTGGAGCAGGACTCCCTGGGCAGTGACCCGTCGGACGAGATACTTTCGAGAGGCTTAAAGTGAAAGCAAGGAGCTAAATGCTCAAAGGAAAGAGAAAGAGATTTGCCAGTGGCAAAAGGGAGCTATAAGCTCGAATAAGAAAGAAAGGCAAGTTGTTCAAAAGCAAAGAGGCTGAGAACTAAAGTAAAAAGAGAAAGAAAAGAAAAGAAAAGAAAGAAAAATATAAAGATAAAACGGGCGGACCTACGGGGTGAAACGGGGCCCATGATGGAGGACCTGGCAGTGTCCCTCTCCCGGGCAGAGACCCGTTCGGGACGTTTCTCCCGTAGGACGGGGTAACACTTGCGAGTGTTATCGGCAACCTTAGAAATCTTATCTTATGGTAGCAGGACTACCGGGCTGGGGCCCGTTGGATAAGAAATTTCTGAGGGTTAACTTGAACTAAAGCACCAGAATCTAAAGAATAAAGAAAAAAAGAGTGGCCAAGGTGGCCGGGTTAGTTGGACCCTGTATACAGCGGCATAGTGGCCGAGTTGGTGCTTAGCAGCCTAGTGTGGCTAGACAGAGTAGTGCTGGGTAGATGGTTATACACAGATAGTGTAGTGATATGTTATATTGCATAGCTGCATTTTGATATTGAGGATTTTAGTTTCCTAGCACTATTATTATTGCTTCCATTGGACCAAGTGGTGTAGGACACTTTTTCTCGGTGGTTGAACCCACTGGGAACTCAGATGAAGTTCTCACACCCCTTGGGTGACTCCCCCCACAGGTTCGGGAATGGATGCAGCGGTCGAGACGGATCAGATGCAGACAGCGAGGCATACGACAGGGGCAAGGGCCCAGCAGCATAGTGACCTCGAGGGTCTAGCAGAGGTATCCCATTTATGTATTTCTTGAGTGAACCTTGTATAGTGAGGAATTTATGTAAAGGAAATGTAATAATTTTATTTGCAAGTTCAGAAATGTAAAGTGTAATAAGTTTAATTTATGGTTCACTCTGGTATGCTTTCATTACCGCTTAAACTGTTTGTTTATTAATGAAAGTTTAAATTTATAGTAATTTTTAGTGCTCTGATATACAGCTTCCGCATACACTGGTTATGTTATTATGGATGTTACCGTTCCTTTCGGGTAGAAATAGGTCTTACTCGATTGGCGGGTCTGTTGGCGTGCCCGAACCGTACAAATTGGCGGACTCGGGGCGTGACAACACCAGAACTTAAAATCATGGCATTAATCATGTCTAATAAGGTTCGGTTCTTTCTTTTAGCTACACCATTAGATTGAGGTGAGTAAGGAGCAGTTACTTCATGAATTATTCCATGTTCCTCGCAGAATAGGTTTAATTCATTTGGGCTATGTTTGGTTCGGGGATTGTAAGCTTGGGGATAAATTTTTTTATACCTGGGATAGCTTGCTATTCCGGAATAGTCAGGGATAAAAGGAAAATAGTGTTTGGTTTGTAAAGCTGTTATTCTTATAAAAAGCTGAAATTCTGTTTGGTTCATTTCTTAGAATAAGGAAGAATAGTGAAAATATATGGTAGTTATTAATTTATATTGCCAATTTTGCCCTTAGCATTTTTTTCATGAGTGAACTAATGAATAAAATGTTGGGTTGATTTAAATTTTGTGTTAATTTAATACTCACTAATAACAATTTAATTTTTGTTAATAATAGTGTTTTGTTTTGCTGAAATATTTTGTTTTACTCAAATTTTGAATTTTTTTTTGATTTACTGAAATTTAATAGTGACATTTTTTTTTAACAGTAATTTTTTATTAACAGTAAGTGAACTTTTTATTAACAGCATTTCATTTGTTTTAATAAGAGCAATTTTTTAATAACAGCAAGTGAACTTTTTATTTTTTTTAAGTAAAATTTAAAGTGATAATGTGATGATCATGATTTATATTTAAAATTTTATAGTAGCAAAATTGAAAGTATGGAAAATTAATACCATAATTAATTAAATTGAATATATGAAAGTATAGAAAATTGAAAGTATAATTAATTAAATGGAAGACAGCTTTCCATCCAATGCCCCTGGGATAATCCATGGGATAAACCAATTCCATGGGCTGTGGAGAATAGCTCTTAACGGGTTATCCTAGGATAACCCGTTAAGAGAAGAATAATTTAAACTCCACTTTACATCTACTGTTTGGATGGTTTTGCAGGATAAAATGGGCTATTCCCATTTTATCCTGCAACCAAACAGTACCTTGAAGTATACTCGCCTCCTCTATCAGACCTTAGAATTTTAATAATCTTATCCAATTGGTTTTCAGCCTCAGCTTTAAAGGCTTTAAACTTATAGAGCACTTCATCTTTGGTATTCAAGAGATAGGTGTAACAAAACATGGAGTAGTCGTCTATAAAAGTTACAAAGTAACGACTGCCTCCACGGGTAGGCACTCTATTCGAATCACAGACATCACTATGAATTAGTTCAAGAATCTGGGTATCCCTATAAGGAACAAATTTAAAAGGTTTCCTAGGCTGCTTAGCTTGGGTACAAATCTCACATTTAGATTTGGAATCAATCTTGAGTTTGGGTAAAAGATTAAGATTGGTCAATTTCAGAATAGATTTAAGGTTCACTGTCACGCCCCGAGTTTTAAAAATCCGGTCTGAAATTTTTTTTTTTTTTTATAAAATCAGAGTTCGCAAACTGGGCGTAACAGACCGCCACACATATAGGAAATCCTCTATCCCAAGGACAGAGACTCCCCTATACATGCACGACTAGGCTAGTAATCATCATCAGAGAGCAATAAATATCTTAACTAAACAAGAAACTAATCAACATGAATAGTCCAGAATAAAACATGCTAACATCAGTTTTAAACATCCAAATAAACTAGAAGTTGAAATATTATGAAATGGAGGTCAGCTACAATCATCGAGAATCTCAGTCATTAATAATATCATCAGGGGGACAGCTCTATCGTGACGGTCTCACTCGATCGTCCCGATATCCCTCCACCCGACGGACCTGAAAAATGGTCATCCAGGGGGTGTGAGATACAACGACAGTGTATCCCAGTGGGCACGACGAGCCGAGAAATAGCTAATCGTACCTACTGGGTACTAAAATCTGCGGATAGTAAGAGTCGATGGGTAAAGCTGAATAATATCAAATATCTACTGATGATCAGTAATCCACAAATAAGCTGAGATAGTCAGATAATCAATCATAAGGAACCGCAGATAATAAATGCGAATAATCATGATATGACTGAAATAATCAAGCATAAGGAACTACAAGTGATAATACTGAAAATCATGGTATAGCAGTGATAATCATGCATCAGGATAAAAGTATATCTACAAATAACAAATGCTGGAAATCAATATAAACTGAACAGTAATAGTACAAGGTAAGAATCATGCGTCAAGGACAGAAACCCAAGTACCCAATCACGTGCCACTATTGGTCTCACAGAACCTCAAGCAAAAGCCACTGATCCGCACCCCATCCGCTGACATAACCCTGCACTCACAGATGCTATCGGGGGCTCACGGGTCTTTCCTCTAGACCACTTTACTGGTAAAGAACACAACGACGGTGGCCAAACCGTCAGTGTACGTGAAGTACAGCAGTGCGTGGCAATCATCATGCTATGCTCAAGCTCACGGTCTAGTGACCGGGTAGTCGGCAACATGCCGAGATCCCAACAGGGAATCATCTGTCTGTATCTATCAATCAGGATCAATCATGCATATCTGAATAAAAGCAGTATGACAAGTGACATGGAACTAGCAAGAATAATCGATCATGACATCTATACCAAGATATGAAAGCTGACGAGTAGATATATACATAGTGTGTCTCAAGGATCAATGTCTATCAGGAAAATCATGCGGTATATAGATAAAATCATCAGGGCTAATCATGAACAGGTAAAATCATCAGGGCTAATCATGAACAGGTAAAATCATCATGAACAGGTAAAATCATCAGGGCTAAATCAAGAACAGGTGTCCGACTGGACTAAAGCAACCAGAGGGCCGAAAAGATAAAGCCCGGACCGAAGATAACCCACCTGAATGTAGGCAGATCCTCGAACTCCCGCTCTGCTACTGGGAGGCTGGTGCTGAACAACTGGGCCCTGAATAGAAAGCCATAGTCAGTAATAAACTCACACAAACCCATCCCGACGACACAACAGTAACGGAACGCTAAAACGGGACAATTAGTCGATTTACGTAACAATATAGCTGGTTTGCGGGACAAAATTCGATTTCCGATCAACGAGAGCCCACAGGACTCTAACAAAATGCCCAGTGGGTGTGAAAACACTGTCTAAAGACAGCCGACGTGTCCAAATTACGTTTAGGTCCATAATAATTCTTAATTTGCATTAAAACACTAAGTTAATTGCTTGTTTCGACTCGTTCTTGCAATCCGGGAATTCGAAATCGACGCCGTAAGTTTCAGCGCGTTTGTTTCGTCAAGACGAAGCCCATGCTCACAAGATTGGGCTGGCATGGGGCCCGAGGGCAAAGTTGGCCCATAACATTTAGGGTTCAAATTGCAACTATGTTACAACTTAGCTTATACATGATCAAACTAGGAGTTAACTGGAGCATCATGCACAGAGGGATGAGTAGGGTTGAGGGCTCACCTCAGGTGCGCCGGAGAGTGGCCGGAACAGTCGCCGGAGCAACACCCAAAATCCAGCTAGAGCTCGGATTGGTCAAGTTCGGTGCAGCTCAGTCCTTCCTGCAACAAGGGTGAGCACTGGTCAAAGGTGTGCCCCAGAAACAAGATGGTTCATGCTGGGTCGAGCCCCGGCGGCCGGAGGCGGCGGCGGCTGGGGGCAAGCCCGAAATTGATATTTCGGGTGCAAGTTTGAGGGATCAGTCACAGGGGCTTCCACAACCCAAATAAAATGATGGGACATTCAGAGGGGGTGACTGGATTCTACCTGGGTAGACGGCCGGAGCTCGGGGTGCCGGAGATGGCCGAAGGCGAAGGTTGGGTGCAACTCGAGTGTAACTGCGAAGGAGCACTATCCCGACGTTAAGGGTGCCATGCAAAGCCACCATCGACATTAGAACGATGAAATAGGCCTACCTGGGTGGTTGTCCGGTGACGGGGAGCGCCGGCAACGCGCGGCGGCGGAGCTCGGTGGAGCTTGAAGGCTGTTAATGGCGGATTCTGGCCAGTGCTGTCGGAGTCGATGCCACTTGGACCAGAAGGTCCCACTCGGTGCCAGGAAGCATCTGGTGGTGATGGCCGGCGGCGCGGGTGAGCGGCGGCGCCGGGCGGCGAGGCGCGGCCAAAGAAGGAAAAGACCCGGACCTAGGGCAATGTCGATTGTGTCCGATCCTCAACCGATGGTTCTCCAACCTTGAGGGGAAGCTACAGTAGTCGAGAGGAGCAATCCCAACGAGGCCGATCACGTTTTCGACGGTCGGATGAAAGCGGCGCTCGAGATCGACCGAAATAGTGATTTCCGGCGACAAGGTTCCCCAGCCGGTTAACCGGAGCACCGGGGGCCTCGGGGCTGCACGAGGGTGATCCTCCGGAGGTCAGGAGATGACTGCAAGGGTTCGTGGAAGAGTTTAAAATAAACTTTTACATAAACTCACCTCGTCGGAAACCGTGGAAGGAGAAGATGGCCGCAGTGGCGCACGGCGGCGGCTGGGTGTCGGGCTCCACTCGGGCTTGGTTGCGGCTCCACGAGGGACTCCACAGGCAAGGTCTCGATCGCCTAGGACCCTCCCGAGCACCTTCCTCTCCAAACACCCGAGATCAAGGTGGCTCTTGATCTTTCTTCTCCGGCGACGGGAAGGCGGCGGCCGGTGCGGGGCTCCCGTGGAGTGCGGCTGAGGGAGGTGAGGTTGTTGCGAGCTGGTGGCTGAGGGGCTAAGGCTGCGGGATTTTAAAGATTCAAGTTGCATTTTGAAATTTGAATAGTGCAACTTTGCACAATTGCATTATAAGCCCTCTAACTTTGGTATTTAGTGCTTAGTCCCTCACAGCATCTTTCATTCGCACTTAGGTTCCTCTCCAAGAAGTGGCACGCAAAACGGAGCATAAAATATAGGGGGTTCTGCGTAAATTACTGCATTTTTCAGTGTTTTTCATGCTTTTCGAGACATTCTAGTCATCAATTCGAAAAACGAACTTCGCCACGACGTCCGGCTCGACGAAACCTATCAGGTAGCGATTTTTGTTTTTCGAGAAAACGCTCAGATAATTTCTCGGTCCATAAAATACCGTACAGAAATACAATTATCACGCTTTTCGAGACTCCAGAGTCGTCAAACGGAGATTCCGTCAGCGCCATTGCGTTCAGAATGACGAAACCGTTCAAATCGACTATTTGAAATGCTATGATCGGTTTCCAGATAGTGAACTGGCCAAAGTTGGCACTTAGGGGTTTCGAAAAATAGGGTTTACTGTTCATTACTGTTCAACTTAAGTCGCGGGTCCCGCCCGCTTCTTCGTTGATTTCTGAAAGATCCGACCGTTGGATCTGAACGTGCTTAATATCACTTTCAATCAGTTCGACGAGACGGTCGCACTGGTGATCTCAGATTTTCGAGATTCGGCTCGGATTGAAAGGCGATATTTCTGCCTCGTAAATTGTGTAATTATACCGCAGAAAAGGGTCAATTAGGCTATTCGTGCCATTTATGATTCAAAATCAACTAGACTTTTATTCATCTTCTTTTATTTATTTACAATAAAAATTTCAAATTATTACATTCACATGCCCTAATCTGCCATGCCATACATCACAAGATTCAGTATTTAACATAATAGAAGAAGAAGTAGAAACTGAAGGAGAAGAATTTTTATTATCAACAAAAGAAAGTACATTTAATTTAAATAAACCCTCAGATACAAAACCTTTTCCAATGAACATTTCTCCCTTAGAAATTATAACTTTATTCGATTCTAACACAATCTTATATCCTAATTGCACTAATAAGGACCCACTGATTAGGTTCCGTTTGATGTCGGGAGAATGCTGCAGATTGTGAAGGATCAGAATTTTTCCAGAAGTTAACTTCAGTTTGACTGTTCCGATCCCCAGTACATTGACAGCTTTTCCATCTCCGACAGTCACACATCCTCCACTTGTGTTCTGATAAGAGGAGAATAGGAACCTATTAGTGCAAACATGGACATTGGCTCCTGAATCTAAACACCAATCTAAAACATGATAGGTAAGGTTAACATTAGGTACGAAGGAGACTGACCTTAAAGAAGAGCTGGATGGTTCACCCTCAATCATGTTGACCTGAGGTTTAGGATGGTTGCTCTGATTGTTTGGGCCTTTCTTATAGACAACTTTCTCTTTCTTTCGATAAAAACATTTTGAAGCAAAATGGTTGTCTCGACCACATACATAATAGAAACCATCCATTTTCTTATTTCCACTAGATTGGTTGGAGTTGGGTTTATGGTTATAGTTTTGATTTCTGTTTGGGTTCCTACCCTTAAAGCCTTTACCCTTAGGTTTAAAATTTTTACCTTTGGGTTTAGGCTCAAGGCTTTGGTTTGGAATCTCGGTCAGGTTTAAGTTCGATCGGTTGATGGACGGTTTAATCTCCCTATGTCACGCCCCGGGTGTAAACCAGAATCCGGGCTCGCCAACAGATCCGTCGTGCACACAGAATTTTTCATGTACACGAAGCGCTGGTAACCTGCTCAGATATATAATATACAATAAAAGAGCATAAACAGAGCTGAACTAAAAGACTAAAAGTAATCTCAGACTGAAATAAACTACAAGCTGAAATAAAAGTACAATAAACTCCCAGCTCACCATAAATATATAACCAGCTGGCCAAAGCCAGACCCAAAAGTAAACTACTATAGTCTGAGATACAAAAGAGGGTACAATAAAAACCTCGCTAATCTCTCGCTCGGGGTAGATGATCTAGCTAGTCGGCGATCCTCTTACCTTGATCTGCCGCTGAAGGCCCAGCAGCTCCCACAGACGACTCTGCAAAATAAGGGGAAAAAAGACAGAAAGCAACAATGGGGGTGAGAACTACTAGATAAACCAGTAGCCTCCCCTAGTGGGTAAAACCTCAAATGCTGACGCACCCACTAGGAATAAAGAGGCAAAAATGAGGGAACAGTAGTAAGCTATAAAGGCTGCTGAAAAAGAAACTACCACTACTATGCCTCTAAATGCAGTGCCAAAAGATAACTGTATATATGCAACTATAAAGCTAACTGCCCAAAGAAACCCAATCAAAGGGCCAGGAAATACTGGCACTGCCTGCTCTGTCATCACTCACAACTCACCAACTGACCGGCACCCGTCACGGTCAAAAAGCCTACTCCGGAGTGGCACTCGAGGGGAGCGACCCACACGAGTAAGTATCTCTGTATCACATCTCTGTAACCAATGTCTCATAATAGCAGGACTGGATCATGACTATGATCAAAGTGGGAAATATCCATCCACTAAAGTAACCCTGATCCCCAATCAGATATGATAATAACATCCGGTCAACGCC